>JAKCWG010000526.1:0-100000 GCA_021464415.1 Lonicera japonica | reverse complement strand
GGGGGGGGGTGAGGTGGGGATTGAGATAGATTGGGGGGGGGGGATTGGGTTTGTGTGGTTGGAATGGGAGTTTGGGAGGAGGGGGGGAAGGGGTGGTTTGTTAAGGTGGGTGTGTTAAGGAATTGGGTTTTGAGGAATTGTTGGGATAATTGTAAGATTGGGTGTTGGGATGATATAAGGAGAATTTAATTGTTAGTGAGGAATTAATGGTTTTTGTCTTTTAGTAAAAAATTTGTATTGTTTTGTTTAAGAGTGAGAGGTGTAGGGTCGGAGATCTCTTTGACGTTAATTTGGTAAATGTGAAAGGTTGAGATATGAAGTGGATGATGTATAGCACTTAATGAACGCCGATTTGGATATAGGGAAGGGGGGTGAGAGTAATTTGTTTGGGTGAGGGATAGAGTTGTGGGTGGAGATAGAATAGTGTGAGGGGGTTTAGGGGTAAGGGTTTATAGTTGTTATTTGTACCTGTAGGGTGTATAGTTTTGAATATTAGAGTGATATTTTATTATTGGGGTGTGTATATAGTTTCGGTTGGTTTTTATTGAGAGATCTTTATGGGCAATGGTTACATATATTATTTATTTAAATATTGTGCATGTGTGTGTCTTTATTCCATATAGTAGATGATTTGGTGTGTAGAGTATAGCTTACACACAGAGGATCATATCATCGGTTCTTGTTAAATATAAGTTTATTGGTTCACGATCTTAGATGGAATTGGACAACCATCGGTAGGATTGTAGCACAAGTTTTAGTAGTTTATCTTGACTACAGGAAATGGTGTAGTTTTAACTCGTTGTGCTAGTACACTTTATGTGTATTGAACAGGACCAGTTTGGGTTAATTGTTTTTATATATGTGTATAACACGATTTAATCCCTTGGCTAAATGAACGAGCTCCCATCTTGAAAAATTTAAAGACATATATATGTAATGTTTTGTATTATGACTCATTAAAATGAGATTCTATTTATCAGAAAATTAGAATGGATGGAACAACATATATGTAGATGAATATTAATTATTGACGGAATCCGCGTCCCGGTATAGGGATTGATGATAACCCCTTGAGAAGCTTATAAGTTTTGATCATGTCAAACCCTGCAGGTGGATTATGTTAATCCTACATGTCAAATAAGTTAAGTGGTAGGCTCAAGGATTAAGAAGTCATTTAAATATAATTGTCAGTAATTTAATTTAAATGACGGTTATCTGTAATCTTAACGTGGGGGAAAAATAAGTATTTAATAATAAGGAGCTCGAAATATAATTTTGAGATAAGGACGGGGAGTGCAATTATAATTATTTAGTGGTGTGAATTATAATTTATGGAAGGAATCAATTCTTAATCGAATTAGGATTCCAGTTTTCCATAATAAGCCCAAACACTTATTTCTCCTTAGGATCCCTATCGTAGCCTTTTATATATGCTAGCCTTGACTCTTCTCTTGACACAATATAATTCTCACGAATTTAGGGTTTATGCCGTAGAGAGTAGAGGAGGAGATCTTAGTGATACCGCAGCCCACACTCGGTACAGGATTGCACGGCGAAAGGAATACGATAGAAGATCTTGAGGTTCTATCGAGCCCGTGTTCTCGATTTGCCTCCATCAATCCCTGTTCGTGCTGAGACGAGATCAAACCAGAGAGATCTCGAAGGTAAAATCCGATTCCACACTAGGGTTTTACATAAAAATTTTGTTCGGTCTATACACAATATTGAACGATTCTGGAACTTAGTTTCCATCAATCAATGAAGTAGATTCCATTTTGCAGTATCCTGTTAGTTTTGATTCTGTGATTGCCTCTATGGATATGGAAAGACTAAACGAGCACCCCGAGAGGGAGGAGCAGCGTATACAAAGTGAGGAGGGAGACACTTTTGTGGTTAATCTCGAGACCGAAGAGGAAAGGAAAGAGGTGCGTATTGGGGCAAATTTAGACGAAACTGAGAGAAAGGAATTCACAAAAACTCTGAATTAGTACGTGGATATCTTTGCCTGGTCCTATGCCAGTATGTCGAGTTTAAACAGCCAGATAGTCATGCATAAGATACACACCAAGCAGGAATCCAGACCCGTTAAACAGAAATTGAGAAAACTTACGCCGAAATGGTCCCTAAAAGTAAAAGAAGAAGTGATGAAACAGTTGAGTGTGGGGTTCTTACGAGTGATTGAGTACCCCTCGTGGTTAGCCAACATTGTGCCTGTTCTAAAGGCAAATAGGAAAGTCCGCATGTGTGTGGAGTACCGAGATCTCAACAAGGCTTGCCCGAAATATGATTTCCCGTTACCCAACATTGATTTGATAGTGGATAATACTGCCAACCATGCCTTGAAGTCATTCGTGGACGATTTCGCCGGATATATCAGATCAAGATGCACCCAGATCACCAAGAGAAAACAACATTCAGAACACCGTGGGGAACGTATTGCTACACTGTCATGCCATTCGGGCTGAAGAACGTCGGGGCGACATATAAAAGGGCAGCTACGGCTATCTTCCATGACATGATCCACAAAGAAGTAGAAGTATATATGGACGATATGATTATCAAGTCGAAAGAAAGGGAAGGCCATATTCCAGCCTTACAGGCCTTTTTTGACCGTCTTCGCTAGTATCAGATGAGACTCAATCCGCATAAGTGTGTGTTCGGTGTAACCAAAGGGAAACTCCTGGGCTATGTCGTTAGTAAGAAAGGAATCGAGGTAGACCCCGCCAAGGTTAAAGCTATCCAACATATGCCCGAGCCTCGTACCAAGAGAGAAGTCCATGAATTTTTGGGTAATTTACAGTACTTCAGCAGGTTCATCTCTCAAGTCACTTAGACATGCGAACCCATCTTTAAGCTCCTGAGGAAATCCTCACCAAGAGAATGGGACGATCAGTGCCAGGAGGCTTTCGATAAAATCAAAGACTACCTCTCCAACCCCCCAGTATTGGCCCCACCCCAGACCGGGTTGCCATTAATCCTATACCTAACAGTCATCGATACAGCTATAGGAGCCATGCTAGCCCAACATCTGACCGATACACAAAAGGAATATGCCATTTACTATGTTAGCAAGAAATTGTCCCCGTTCGAGGTAAACTACACGCCTTTAGAGAAATCATGCACCGCTCTTGTCTAGGTAATGCATAAATTACGTCATTACATGCTGGTTGTCTCGGTCATCCTAGCATCACTAATTGATCCGCTAAAATACCTCTTCGAGAAATTGGCTCTCTCAAATCGTATGGCAAAATGGTTATTCCTACTCTCCGAGTTTGACATCACCTACATGACCCAAAAGGCAGTAAAAGGCAAGATCATACCTGACTACCTGGCCCATAATCCAATATTAGGGGACATGCTAGAAGAAGTCGAGTTCCCAGATGAATCTATCATGAATCTTGAGACCGATAAAGATTGAAAATTGTACTTTGACGGGGCCGCCAACCGAAATGGAAACGGGATAGGCATCCTGTTAGTATCCCCAGATCAAATTCATTCCCTGGTATCCTATCATCTAGACTTCTTCTACGCCAATAACATGGCCGAATATGAAGCCTGTATAGTCAGATTAGAGATTGCACTCCAAAGGGGTATAAATAGAATACAAGTGTACGGAGATTCGGCATTGGCAGTCCATCAGGTTCTGATAGAATGGAAGATTAGGGATGAGAAGTTAGTCCCATACCTCGCCTGGCTGGAGGATGTCGCAGGGAGATTCGAACATTCAGAGTTCTACTATGTTCCCCGGTCACAAAATAGTTTTGCTGACGCACTGGCAACTTTGGCATCTATGATAGATATCCCAGAGGGGATGGAAGAAATCACTCTTACGGTACAAAAGACATCAGGTCCGGCTCATTGCATGGCCCTGGAGATAGAAGATGAAGAAAGTAGGCACGCATCCACCTGGTTTTATGACATCTGGAACTTATTGATGAACCATCAGTATCCCGAACAAACAGACAAGAAAACGCGAGTTACGCTCAGAAGATTAGCGTCAAGATTCATACTTTGCGCCAGAAGGTTGTATAAGAGAAATTACGATGGGACTCATCTCCAATGCCTCACTGAAGAAGAATATGTCAAGATGATGAATCAGATACATGGGGGGATTACGGACCCCATATGAGCGGTCATATGCTGGCCCACAAAATCATCAGGATAAGGTTACTACTGGTCTACCCTGCAGAATGACTGCGTTAATCACGTACGCTGTTGTCACAAATGTCAAATCTATGCCAAGTCTCAGAAGCTCCCTCTGAAAGAGTTGTACAATATGACCACCCCTCGGCCTTTCGCGACCCGGGGAATCGACATTATTGGGAAGATCTCACCCAAGGCAAGCAACGGCCATGAGTTTATACTAGTAGCCATCGACTACTTCACCAAGTGGGTGGAGGCCGAATCCTTTAAGACCCTTGATGCCAGAAAAATTGCCCAATTCATCAGACGGAACATCATTTGTCGATATGGGGTCCCACGCGAGATCATCTCGGACAATGGCACCCATTTTGAAAGAGAGGCTAACGCGGTCATGGAAGAATATGGCATCACCAGGCACAGATCGTCGCCGTATAAACCACAAACCAATGGGGCAGTTAAGGCCGCCAACAAAAATCAGAAGAATATTCTAAATAAGATGACCGACACCTGCCGGGACTGGCCAAAAAAATT
The DNA here is from genome assembly GCA_021464415.1 of Lonicera japonica. Classification (NCBI taxonomy): domain Eukaryota; kingdom Viridiplantae; phylum Streptophyta; class Magnoliopsida; order Dipsacales; family Caprifoliaceae; genus Lonicera; species Lonicera japonica. Next base: position 95,326 of record JAKCWG010000526.1, on the reverse strand, counting down.
ACCATATGCGCTGTGGGGGTACTGCACCACTGAGAGAGTTTTTACCTGGGCAACCCCGTTTTCCCTTACATATGGGATGGAAACAGTCCTCCTTGTTAAGTTAGAAGTCCCTTCCCCCAGAGTAATGCTCGAAAACCAAGTCAATGAGTTGGAGTGGGTCCAGGCACGTTATAACGAGCTGGCCCTGCTAGATGAAAAGAGATTGAAAGTCGCGTATCACCATTAAGGGTATCAAAAGAGAATCGCTCGAGCCTTCAACCAGAAAGTAAAGGCTTGGGGTATTAATGAGAATGACATTGTGTTGAAAGAGATGCGAGAACTAGCCAGAAATCTGAGGGGAAAGTTCAGACTGAAATAAACGGGGCCATATATCGTCAAAGAGATTGATACAGGGGTTGCCGCTGTACTCACGGACTTAGACGGACAATTACTGCATTCACCAGTTAACATAGATCGTTTGAAGAAATATTAGCAATAGATGTATCATGTATAGATAAGAACTACGTAAACCTGAGCCCCAACTCAACTTTAGTTTTTTTTGAAATTCAAACGGGGAACGTAGGCAATTTGAGAAGTGACTTCACGCTCGGTTTAATCATTATAGGAAAAATATTTCCACAAGCAGTCCCTCGTATATTATTTAAAAGGTGGTTCAGAACACCGAAGGTTACAAAGAAGACTGTTAAAATGCAGACATATAGAAAAACCTAAACCCTAGGGGTGGCCAAGCAGGGTCGTCAGTGGCCAAATCAATTCAAGCCTCATCCAAGATCTGGTACGCTAAGACATTGTTATCCTCAATAGCCTCATAATCCATGAATTGGAACCATTCCATTTGAAAGGGGTCATCAATCAGCTCTCCTTCCAGAGACTGCCAGCAAGAGAGAATAATGTCAGCACAGAGGGGTCGTGTAATACCAAAACGAGCGTAGTTGAACTGTCGAGTCATTCAAGTACGCCACATTCTCTCCACTGATAGGGAAACATGCGGAGTTACAAATTTAGACTCATAAGAGAAGTTGTTCAGACCAAGGGGAATATTCTGAGGTACGTCAAATTACTAGAGAAGTCGCCCTGGGAGATAGAAAGAGGTAAACCAGAATCCTCGGAGCCGGACATAGTTTTGACCACCTGTACCAAGCACTATCGCCCTTAGCTTCCACCGAGGAATGTTCTACCGAATGGCGCAAAAATTCTCCAAAAATCACACCATTCAATCAGAGGAAGACATGGTCAAAGCACTGAAAAGGGGACGGCGAAAGAAGTGTGTCAAATTATCCAACCGAACCCCGTTGAACCCCACCGATCGAAAATGCTCCAGCAACCACATATACAGCAAAAAAGGAGAATCCCCCTAAAAAAGGGTGAGCCCCCCTTTGGAGATCATCCAGACCATTCAGAGTCTCTACAAGAACGATAGGCACTATGGACTCTCCATTTTTGGCTTGATATATCAAACTCAGGATAGTCGGATCAACATGGGAAGAGCCCGTCACCAGTAGCATATCAAAAACAAGGCAGACCAGGGCCGCCGCAGTACGCCCCACGCTATAAGATGCTTTATCCTCATAACGATGAAAGAACCTCACCATTTTGTGAAGATCGAGAAGCCCGTCGATAATAAAACCATCGCACGCCGCTGGGGGGATAGATAACAAACCAATCAGCATATCTCGGGGACCGAGTTCCTTTATAGGAACAGCCATCGGGAGACGGGTGTAGAGCATAGTAGCCAGGAAAACTCTTCATAAGTCGGGCAAAGCTTATTTAATCCAAAGCAAAAAAGATGATCCACAAAACTCCAGAAATACGAAGCGCCTAACAAAAAAGAGAAATCTATAGGACTATAACACCATGCCGGTAAAGAGCTGAACACACTGAAATTCAAACAGGACGATAACACCATGCCGCTAAAGGGCTAAACACACCGAAATTCAAACCATTCTCAGAGGATACCAAAGCATCTCGAGCTTTGATATAAGAAAAATCAGAATTTGTGCTATAAAAAGACATTTGGGAAAGGTGTGGGGACGAAGGAAGGAATATGGGTGTATTTATAACAAAAAAATAGATCCTGTACCTCTTTGTCGCGCGACAAATCCATGTCCAGAGAGGATAGTCGCACGACAAACCCTTTTTTAGTCCCTTTTTACTCTTTTTTGAGACACGTAAAATCATTCTTACCAAAAAAACCATTTTTGTATGCATTGTACTTACTTTGTTCTTTTGCAGAAGGCCTAAAAATTCGTCGTAACACACGGTATGATTCCTAAGCCCCCCTGATTTTATGTGTATATATAGTATATTAATAATTTTTGTCACAAACGCATGAAGAGAAAAATATATATCATCACAAGTAAGAGATTTATAATCTAACAAAAATAGTTTCAAAACTAAAAAACTACTAACATTCTTGTCTAAAAACTACATGTTTGTCCAAAACTAACAAAACAATGCAGGAAAGGAAACTAATCTACTCGAGCGCGCTTCGACACGCTCCCACTATCACCCAAGCCCTCCTCAAGAGTGAGATCAACTACTGGGATGTCTTGAGGGGGAGGAATAGCAGCCTGAGAAGGCCCCGTCGACTGAACAGGGACCGTGGGAGGGAGCACTGAAGACCGAAAGCGCCTAGATGTCCGACTGCTACTCCTCCGAGACTCCGTCCGGGTACGAGAAGATGTCAGAGGGTCATCCGCTCGTAGAGAAACATCGATCGCCCTAGTCACGCATATAGGCCCAGGGGTCTCAACCGACGAACATGAGAAGATTCCAATTGTAGAGATACTAGGCGTGTAAAGCTCTCAGTTCCGTCGCACGAATGCTCACCCGCTGTGAAAGACATAAGAGAAGAGAATTAGCATAGCCAGATAAACAAATATGGAGGAGAATAAAAAAAAGAGAAGTTTATACTTCGTCGCATGTACGACCACCCAAGTAATCAAAAGTATCGTCAGGAAGGGGATACTCGGGCACCACGTATCGACGTAGACCAGCGCCAATGTAAGAGATATCTCAGGGAAGTGGCAGTATATCAACCGCGAGAACAGACAAACCCGCAGGAGCTGCAGCGGAAGTAGACCCACCCTTCTCACGGATCGGGAAGAGAGGAGGCCTGAAGAAAGAAACACCAACTCCTAGAGATCGGGCTGGAGGGCCCATGACAGTCGGCAGTAGCACGGTGAGAGTAGCATACGTTCGTACACCCGAAGGATCGACAATGGCCATTTATCTCAAAGGCGGGACCCCACTAGAAGGTGTGGCTGCTGCAGCAGGAGAGGTCCGCCTGAACTGCTCGTAGTTAGCCCCAAAATCCTCAGGCTCCCAGGACCTCTTTGACAAGCTAGCACCCCCTCTCGTCGCAGCATTAGCATCGTTGAAGATAACCTCCGGAGATACCGAAGGACCCGTGGGGAACTCAAAACCGTCAGCCTCGGCGCGCTGCTCCTCCACAAGCATCGTCCGAGGTGGCTTCTTAGGAACCGCCGTCATCCCATCGCCCTCACCCCCTTCAGGTCTATCACCCTCGGCAGTAGCAGGAACACCCCTCTCTCCCTCGGGGTCCTCGTCATCAAAGTCCAAAATGTTGTCCCTCTGATTAGGGACAGGCGGCAAGTGTCCTGGGACCGTCCTAGCCAGATGAGACTGCCCTCGTGTATAGTTGGGGTCGCCGCCCAACGCCCGATATCGCTCATAGAAGACCCGACCCCGAGTCCCCTTTTGCTCCCTCATTAAGTAGCGGGCAGCAAAGGCAGCATAATCGCCCTCTTCAACGAAGGTCTGAAAACCTAGGCTGTCCACTAAAGCCTGCACAGTCATTGAATCAATCTCGCCCATCCGCCTCATCAAAATTGGCAGAAATAATAGAACCCGAGGCCACTAGGCCGATGTGTGCTAGCGGATAACCCTTTCGCCAAGATAGAAGTGGAGACCGTACTCATCCCTAATCAGCCGCCTGATCCGCGAGGCGGTCAAAGTAGGGGCATGCCCGAAATGGAGACCCAGATCACCGCAAGGGGCCTACTCAATCTGAAAAGAAAATAAATTTCATTTAGTTATTTTTAATTATTATTATTTATCAAAACGGAATAAAATAAGTACTAAAATACTTACGTGTTCCTCTAACAGGTCATGGACCACAGTAGCTCCAGTCTCTCGGGTCCTATATACAAAAGGAGCCCTGTAGGTCTCCGCTATGAACCGGCGGAGAAGGGGGAACTGATCCTCGTTCTCGACGAGGAGATCTACCTGGGCGCGACCCAGGCGGGTGTAAGCCACAAACCAATTCTGAAAATAAGAAGAAAAACACAGAGAATATTAGCAACAATCTGCAATAAATGAAAAAGAACTAAAGCAAAGGGGCGGAGATATATACCTCCCACAGCAAAGAAAAGCCCTTGAGGTTTAGGGCTAAATGACGAGAGACCTGATCAATGGCGTCGTAAAGAACAGCCAAGATGAAGCCACCCCAGTCATAGTCAAACATGATACTAAAATCACAGATGTATGTGATGGAAACTAAGTTCCAGAATCGTTTAATATTGTGTATAGACCGAACAAAAATTTTTATGTAAAACCCTAGTGTGGAATCGGATTTTACCTTCGAGATCTCTCTGGTTTGATCTCGTCTTAGCACGAATAGGGATTGGTGGAGACAAATCAAGAACATGGGCTCGATAGAACCTCAAGATCTTTTATCGTATTTCTTTCGCCGTGCAATCCTGTACCGAGTGTGGGCTGCGGTATCACCAAGATCTCCTCCTCTACTCTTTATGTCACAAACCCTAAATTCGTGAGAATTATTGTGTCGAGAGAAGAGGCAAGGCTGGCATATATAAAAGGCTACGATAGGGACCCTAAGGAGAAATAAGTGTTTGGGCTTACTATGGAAAACTGGAATCCTAATTCGATTAAGAATTGATTCCTTCCATAAATTATAATTCACACCACTAAAGAATTATAATTGCACTCCCTTCCTTATCTCAAAATTATATTTCGAGCTCCTTATTTTTAAATACTTATTATTCTCCCCACGTTAAGATTATAGATAACCATCATTTAAATTAAATTACTGACAATTATATTTAAATAACTTCTTAATCCTTGAGCCTACCACTTAACTTATTTGACATGTCGGATTAACATAATCCACCTGCAAGGTTTGACATGATCAAAACTTATAAGCTTCTCAAGGGGTTATCATCAATCCCTATACTGGGACGCGGATTTCGTCAATAATTAATATTCATCATACATATAGTGTCGCCATCCAATTCATGAATATTATTGATCCATAAATGAATCTCACTTTTAATGAGTCAAAACAACAAACACTACATATATATGTCTATTAATTATTTCAAGATTAAGAGCATAAGTAATCATAATAACCATGGGATTTTAAATTGTTTTATATAGTCAGTATAAAAACAATTAACCCAAACTGGTCATGTTCAATACACATAAAGTGTACTAGCACAATGAGTTAAAACTACACCATTTCCTGTAGTCAAGATAAACTACTAAAACTTGTGCTACAATCCTACCGATGGTTGTCCAATTCCATCTAAGATCGTGAACCAATAAACTTATATTTAACAAGAACCGATGATATGATCCTCTGTGTGTAAGCTATACTCTACACACCAAATCATCTACTATATGGAATAAAAGACACACACATGCACAATATTTAAATAAATAATATCATGTAACCATTGCCCAAAAAGATTCTCATTAAAATAGCAAAACCGAGTCTTTATATCATATCAAAACCAATAATAATAAAATCATGGCTTTTAGTATATCACTCTAACAATATGGGCCGTGTCCCCCCCACGGGCCTTGAATAGATCATGGAGTGTCAATAATAGAAGGACACAAGCATACTGGGGCGCCTCCTGTTTAGTCATCTGCCCTCCTGTAGCGACTAACCTAGCTCTCTCCGTCGCTAAACAGGTAACCAAAATAGCCTGAGGGATCATATCACTAGAACTTCTCCGCTCCGGGGACCACCCTAAGGCACCAACAATCCCTCAACAGTGAAATGCAAGGGAACGTCAATCTGGATAGGGACCCCCCCCCCCGAAGGTATCCTAGTCAGAGTAAACAAGTCCAGGGGATCATCGTCATCTCTCCCCAACTCTAGTGGAATGTATGCGTGGAATCCCACCAATGGGTCGCAATGGCTGACACCAGGACAACCGCTCTAGATATCCACTCCGGTAAGGCATCAAGGAAAATGCCAAAAGGAGTCACGAAGAGCAACTCCTAAACAGGGGCTGGCGCCTGGGGCCACTTTGAAGAGATAGTGTTGGGAGAACCCCAACCTCGGCCAACCCACTGCAGACAACAATAGATATATATATATATATAAGTAAATATGGGATTATAGGGGTAAATTATGTAATTTTCAAAACTTGAGGGTACTTTGGTGCAAAAATAAGAGTTATAGGGTTGTAGGGGTAAATTATGTAATTTTCAAAACATGAGGGTACTTTGATATATATATAAGTAAATATGGGGTTATAGGGGTAAATTATGTAATTTTCTAAACCTGAGGGTACTTTTGTGTAAATATAAGAGTTATAGGGTTATAGGGGTAAATTATGTAATTTTTTGAACCTGAGGGTATGTTGGTGTAAATATGAGAGTTATGGGATTATAAGGGTAAAATTATGTAATTTTGCAAATCTGAGGGTACTTTTGTGTAAATATAAGAGTTATAGGGTTATAAGGGTAAATTATGTAATTTTCCAAACCTGAGGGTACTTTTGTGTAAATATAAGAGTTATAGGGGTAAATTATGTAATTTTCGAAACCTGGGGGTACTTTGATATATATAAGTTAATATAGGGTTATAGGGATAAATTATGTAATTTTCCAAACCTGAGGGTACTTTTATGTAAATATAAGAGTTATAGGGTTGTAGGGGTAAATGATGTAATTTTCCAAACCTGAGGGTACTTTGGTGTAATTATGAGAGTTATAGGGTTATAGGGGTAAATGATGAAATTTTCCAAACCTGAGGGTACTTTTTTGTAAATATGAGAGTTATATTAGGCTAAATTATGTAATTTTCTGAACCTAAGGGTACTTTAGTGTAGTTATGAGAGTTATAAGGTTATAGGGGTAAATTATGTAATTTTCCAAACTTGAGGGTACTTTGGTGTAATTATGAGAGATACAGGGTTATAGGGGTAAATTATGTAAATTTTCAAAACCTGAGGGTACTTTGGTATAAATATAAGAGTTATAGGGTTATAGGGGTAAATTATGTAATTTTCCAAACCTAAGGGTACTATGGTGTAATTATGAGAGTTATAGGGCTATAGGAGTAAGTTATGTAAATTCCAAAAAATCTAAGGGCACCACAATAAAGTATGTGTTCTCTAAGAAATCGGATAGTATTATCAAGTAAGCATGTTTACTAACATAAGAATTGTTTAAAACATGCAACAAACGACAAAGATAATAAAATAAAAGGATGAACATATATAATTACACAAAAGGAAGGATTTTGAGAAAACATACCAGAGACTGTCGACGGATCTCATGCGAGATAGGCTCCATTAGAAGCCAAGGAACGTCCTGAACTGGAGTAGCCGGGTAACATCTCAGTAGATCACAGCGCAACCGCGATCCACCCCGTCCTCACCGTACTAGTCAAGGTCAGCCCAATCGTCATGGTGAGGGCTGCAGCGGAGAACTCCCTGGGCATCGGTAAAGGTGACCTCCTCCTGGTCACCCTCTAGTCAATCTGGTTGTGCGGGGATCCATCAGTATATGAGTAAGATAATGGAAAAAGTCGAAAAATTCGGTAAAGCGACAGAGCTTCCGCGCTAGAGAGAAGAGAGAAAAAATGCTAGAGAGAGAAAGAGAAAGGAGAGAATGAGGTGGAATGAGCTCAGCAAGGGGTTTTATACTGAACACGGTTGTCGTGTGACAAATGACCAGTTTATCGCACGACAAACGGCTTCCCACCCAAATGTCGCGCAACATTTTGTCATTTCCCCTGGTTTTTTGACCTTTATCTCATTTTTTCTCTCCTGCAGGAATACTCCAGAAAAACAGTTTTTTGAAGCCTTTCTATATACCGCACACTTGTGATGAATATCCTAAGGAAAAGACTTCCAAGTCATCTCTCAAAAAATCGCGAGAACAAAATACATCTGTTAAAGAAATCTCTGATCTCCCAAAAGACCGAGACCATCAATGAGAAAAAGAAAATAAAAAAATAATACGACGGGAATAGAAAAAATTGAAAGAGTAGAAAAGAGAAAAATCCCGCATGAGTGCCCAGAGCAAGTGAAAGAAAATAGAAATGTAGAGTGACAGGGAGAGCCACACCAAAAGTGACAGCTAGGCCAAAACCGGCTCAGGGCTTCGTTTTGGGTGAGTAAGGCTCCTGATCACATCAAACAGGATAAAAGACTCTTGGTTAAAAATAGAGAAGGCCAGGAAAAGTCTTTCCTAAAAGAGGGAGAAATAAGGACATCGAAAAACAGAAAACGATGTGGGCCCACAAAGTGAAAAGATGAGAACTAAAGAGATCAGAGATCAGGGATCAGAGATTTCCCTTTCAAACAAATTTTCTTTTCAGCATGATACAGAAGAGATGACTTAGAAATAAACCTTCGAATCATCACTCTGCGAAGAACAGAAGAAATCCGAAAACTGCTTCCTAAAAGAGAAGTGTTCTTGCTCGAGAAACAAATAAGAGTAAAATTTCAGAAAGATCCAGGAAATGGAGAACATTTTGACAAAAATTTAAAAACTCCCGATAAGTTCTATTCACCCGCATAATTTCTCTCTCTCACTTTAGCAGTCAAAGAAAGATAACCGATTTCACCAAAAACAAACCGAATCAAAAGCCCTCTTCAGAGGCAGTGTAAGCCCTTCTTACAGGCAAATCCAAATCACAAGCCCTCGCCAGAGGCAAAACACTCACAAAAGCCCTCGCCAGAGGCAATTTTCATTCTTTTTCAGATCAAAAGTCCTCCCAGAGAGGCAAAGTGGAGCATTGGTAGTCCTCCCACATGAGGCGAGAAGATCAAAGTCCTCCCAGAAAGGCAAAGTGGAGCAATGCTAGTCCTCCCACATGAGGCGAGAAGAGCAAGTCCTCCCAAAGAGGCAAAGTGGAGCAATGGTAGTCGTCCCACATGAGGCGAGAAGATCAAAGTCCTCCCAGAGAGGCAAAATGGAGCAATGGTAGTCCTTCTACATGAGGCGAGAAGATCAAAGTCCTCCCAGAGAGGCAAAGTGGAGCAATGGTAGTCCTCCCACATGAGGCGAAAAGAGCAAGCCCTCCCAGAGAGGCAAAGTGGAGCAATGGTAGTCCTCCCATCTGAGGCAAGTGAAGCAAATAAAAAGCCCTCGAAAGAGGCAATGAGGTAACACAAACCCTCTCTGGAGGCATTCAAAAACACTTTCGCATACACGCACTATCTTAGAGTTTTTGCGGGAACCATTGACCACGGTCTCTTCCAGTCGCCTCAATTCCTTGCAAGCAAAGAACTTGAGTCGAGAGGGTCTGTAGATACCCTGATCCGTGACCCCCGCAAGAACCCTAATGACTATCGAGAAGTACAATTTTTGGGGTTTGGGACCCACCCGAGCACTCAAAACTGCCCCAAAAGAGTTTGTTGGCCAAACAAACCTATTTTTAAGGGGGATTATCGCGTGACAAACCAGTATGTTGCACGACAATCTCTCTTATATCGTGCGACAAGTTCTCCGAACACAGACCAACCACTTCTTGATAAATCAGTCTGTCAAAAGGGTCACTTCAGTTGTTTGTCGCGCGACATTGACCAACATATCGCGTGACACTTGCCTTTTCTGGGGAATTGTCGCGCGACAATCCTCTCCCAGCACTATAAATAGGCCAACATCCCCAAGGGTTTAGGAGAGCAACTTGGGATCTAAGAATTTTGAGTTTTATATCTGATTTTCTAGTCTTCTATCAAGTATATTCTACAATCGTCTTATTTCTGAAGAATTATCGAATCTATTCTCAACACTCGACGTGTCTCGCTTCTGGAATCGTATTCTCGAAAATATCTAAAGAAGGAAAGGATTATTATCGTCGGAGATCTATCCGCCATATTATATTTTCTTTCTTATTATTATTCTCGTCGGGAAGGTAAAAAAAGTCTCTTATAGTATTTAAAATTAGATATTTGTGTACTTGTTTTAATTCTGTTTCTTGGTCCACATTCTATTTGAATAAACTTGTTACCAAGTTATAAAATAGTCTACTATTTTCAAAACAAAAACCCTGATAAAACCATTTGCAAAAACTAGAAAAGTAAGAACATTATTACCTGGATAAAACTAGGTTTTCAAAACCCGGGCCGATGAAACTTACTTAGGAATAAAAAATCAGGCATATCCCGTCTTTCTCAATAGACTGCGATGTGTTTGAAAAAGCCCTCCTCAAAGAGTTCTAATTCCATATTAAATTAGTCCCGATACAAGATCTGAACTTTTTCAAAGTAATCAAAATACGAGAAAACCGACATTATTATCTGAGGAAATAAATATGGGAAACTTTCTCTTAAATAAAAGGCTTTGTCATTTGCATTTGCATCTTTCAAAACAAAACATTGGATCTCGAAACACAAAGGTTTTCATCCCTTTTCTCGTTTTTCCCACAATTAGGGTTTTTTCATTTGGGAAGTAGTAGACTGTCAGTAAAAGCATCCAAGTTTTTCAACATAGAATAAACATACAAAGACCACTAGAGACCAAAAGGGCGAAACGGGTGCTTAACACCTTCTCAATCCGTAACATAGTTTTTGAATCCTATAGAATCATGATTTCGCAGACAAACGTGTAAAGAAAGGCTCATCTGTAGCCTTTCCTCTTACACAACTTTTGTATGTTTTCTCGTAAAACGTACTGGCGACTCTGAACGAACCCTCTTGCATCTAGAAATAGGATAGAGGGACACCCAATATGAATTATCAAAACAATAAAGAAGCAAATGGAATGACAGAATCCTTTCTGAAGTTTCAGACCCCCACACACAAGAACGAGACTCGGGGGGCCATATTTGCGGATTCTCATACACATATGGTTTCTAGTGTCTAATTATTGCAGAGAACCTCGTGTACCTAGTGTTAAGGGTCTGTTTTTGCATTTTGGTGTTTAAGGCTGATTATCGTTCTTAGTTTATATAGAGTAGATATTTTGTAGTCCATATGGTGTGGCGGGTTACTTCTTATTCGACTTTAAATGAGGTCATTATAGACCGTGTTTTACGATTTAACCTATATGGAGTCCTGGATCATAGATTGATCCCATAGCTTTATTATCTTGTCTCGTTTTCGCTTTCCTAAAGTCATTCCACATGTTTCATCTTTGTATAGAGTTATATCTCATGTGTAATTAGGGATTAAGTTACGAATCGGGAAGATGCTAGGCACCCAATTCACCATTTCGTTCTCTAAGTAGGATATACATGAATTTATAATAGAGAATTCACATTCTTATTGATATTATTGCGTATCAATTAATAGTTTTAGAAAAAACAGGATTTGGGGTGGGGATAGAAAGTATGTGCTCGTAATTTACCCATTTGATTTTAAAAATCACTGTGTGCGATTTAAAAAAAAAGAAGTGATTTGATAATGATAAACAGAGAAACAAGTGTTTTTCATAAAGCTCAGGGCTTTTCAAAAGCTAATTTGATATAGAATCGGATATCCGGTAGCCCTCGAGATATGTTTGTCAATAGTGTACCACAGTTTAATTATTTAAACCGGCATTGACCAATTTAATACTCTCATGATATTTACATAAGTACCGCGATTTATAGGTTAATGTGGATACAAATGCTTAATGGTTATTTCGTGAAACAAGACTGATAAAACTAGGATTTTGTGAAATTGATAGAAATAAATGAATTTTAAAATGGTTATAGCTCATTCAATGCCTTTGGTTTTGAAAATAGGTTTCAAATATGGAATTTGGATTAATTTTGAGATAACAACAATTTAATCATAAGACTGATAAATTATAACTGAAGAAAATAAAGACAGATAAATAAATACGACCAAATTGAGTTAAAAAATACCTGAGAACCTTGAAAATAAAGGAATAATACTCTATGGAACAATTCGTGAAATTCTAGAGCTATCTGATCTTCAAAATGGGTCGGTGCAGGTCTATTTATATCCAAAAAAGACTATTGAAAGTTGTCCACAAGACAGATTTGCGTGTTTGTGACTACACTTAGAAAGTACGAAGTATTACGCTCAAGTACAAGCAGTCAAGTTATAGTATAATTGGGGAAGTTCAAGTTCGAACCACAGGGAAGGTAAGGAACATATTTCTTCTATTTATCTCTCTTAGGGGAAGAAGGGAAAAGAAAAGAAAAGATCATTGAATGAGGAATAGGAAAGGAAAAATGAAACTAAATTAAACTACTAACTAATTTAAACTAAAACTAAAAGAAAATCTAGTCCTACGGTGCAAAATTAAAGGAAATCCACAAGTGCAAGTTTTCTACCTAAAAGGCTTCCTAAATGCACTAGGGGAACATGCAATTGAACTAAAAATAAATAAATAAAATAAAACAGCGCATAAACTAAACAAATCAGAATATTAAGTGAACTTAAACCAACAAGAAACAAACGTTAGGGGTATTCGTAGCTAAGGAGTACGAAACGTGCAATCAGGTTATCCAAATCTAGGTTTAAATAAGATTTTTCACTAAGATTTAGCTCCTAGACCTTCCAACCATCCAATTGTATTTCTACTACAAGTTTATCATAGCCCATGCGTGACAAAGACTATATAGACTAGCTTTGAGCAATATAATTTGACAGTGAAGCTTTTTGACTTTGAAAAAGTGTAATTTAGAACATAGTATTGCTAGTGCATGACAAAAACAATCCAATTTGATTAAACTTCCCAAAAATCAGTAGCTTAACACTCTCCTAAGGTTTGAATATGTTTGAACGTGATTCAAATCAAATCCATCTTAAAAAGTACGCCGAAAGTCAAAATTAGCACTTTTTCGGCACTTATGTGAATAAATACCAAAACAATGCCAAATTATCCAATTCACTTAAGAAACTAACTTAAATAATTAGAGGACAAAGGTCATCCTCAAATCAACCACGTTAGGGTTTTGGTGCGAAAATCCGTGAATTGACGTTTTACGGTTTTTAATTAAATGGAATGTCTGAGCTAACTTAAGGAAACATGTTCTTTAGGCATGAAAAGATAATAAACTACTCATACATTCAGTAGGTGATCTATAACCAATGAAAAAATCATATTCAAACCTAAATTGGATTACATTCAAAAATTAACAACGCATCTTTCATTACGGACCCCTAACAAGCGATTTAGCTAGATATAATCAAAAAAAGTATGCAAACAAGCTTATAAATCATGAAAAACAGTAAAAACAAAATACCTAATAATATATAAAATCAAATTTGAAAACTTTTGGCTTTGGAAATTCTCATTTTCGATTTACAATGAAGATTTTATACTTAAAATAGTAAACAAACTCAAAACGGACATAAACTGAAGAAATTTGACTAAAAACCTAATAATTATGGGAAATTATATTACTTATGATGAACAATGAACCACATATGAATATCATTGGAAAATGATAAACTATTTGAATATAGAACGAGAAACAAGCATAAATTGATGAAAAACCGACAAAACAGATCTATAAACCCTAGAACCAGCCCTTAAAATGAGGGTTAAGGGTTAATTACGGAATATATAAGATCCCTAACAACTAATCAATGAATATCTAAGCAAACAAACGATTATAAGCAATTGAATTGAAAAAAATTAGAAAACTAGGGTTTATTGGGATAAAGAACAACAATTACAATTGAAACTGAATTGATTGATGAATAAACGTAGCATACACTGATGTTCCAGCCTTAAAATATGATAAATTAACTACTCTAACAATTATGTGATTCCTAAGCAAGAATTTAATAACTTCGGGCTTTTAACTTTCAAAACTATCATATTGAGCCATCTAAACAAGTAATAAAATGCAATATTTTGGCTTAATCATCTCCCCTTGCCTTGCATTACCAGACTTTGAGAAAGGTTTTTAAGTAGATTGTGATGCATTTGGAATCAGAATTGGTGTTATTCTTAGTTTAGAAGGGAGACTAGTAGCATTCTATAGTGAGAGGTTAAATGACACGAGGCGACGGTTATCATTTATGATCAAGATATATGCAACTAGTCATGCATTGAGGCAGTGAAAAAATTAGTTGATTCAATGTGGATTTGTTTTATTTACATATCATTTGGCCCTGAAGCACATCAATAGCCGAAAGAATTTGGATAAAATGCATGCCAATTGAGTCTCTTTCTTGCAGAAGTTAACTTTTGTAATAAAGCACAAATTTGGGACTAGTAACAAAGTGGCAGACGCTCTTAACAAAAGGACCATGTTATTGAATATTATGTCAACAATAGTTGAAGGGTTTGGATTATTTAAAGATTTTTACCTTATTGATCTATATTTTGGTTATATTTAGAGTGAATGCAAAAATGGGAAACAAGGAAAATATATGTTGCAGGAGGGGTTTCTCTTCAAAGGCGTCAGTTGTGTATTCCAGATGTTCTCTAAGGTAAAAGATCATCCAAGAAATACACGTAGGACCTTTGGGTGGCCATTTTGGAAGATATAATACATATGCAATGATCGAGCAAAAATATTTTTTGCCTAAAATGAGGCATGGTATGTACAGATATGTTGATAGATACCAAATGTGTCAAGAATCAAAAGGAAGGGTACAAAATACGAAGCTCTATATGCCACTACCAATTCTTACCACACCATATGAAGATGTAAGTATGGATTTTGTGCTTGGGCTCCTAAGAATATAAAAAGGATGAATTTTATTTTTGTAGTAGTTGATCTATTTTCAAGATTGCTCACTTTATTTGTTGTGAAAAGACCATGGTGGATGCATCAAATGTTGCAAATCTTTACTTTCAGGAAGTCGTTCGCCTACATGGATAGTCAAAAATACAATGAGCTCAGATCGAGAATCCAAATTTTTGTCGCACTTTTAGAGCAGGTTATGGAAAAGATTAATTAGGGACATAGCTGTATTGTAGCAGCTAATATCATCCTCAAACGCACAGACAAACTAAAGTAAATAATCAAAGTTTGAGAAACATTATAAGGTGTATGGTTGCTAAAAACCCAAAACGAAAAAAGAAGAAAATAAGAAGATAGACTTATAGTGACGAATTTAGAAGAACTGCTGCGACAAAAGAAAAAGGTTCAAATATTCTTGTTGTCTATTTAAATAAGTCTTATTATCTATTAAAGGGTGTAGCCTTACTAGTAGTAAAAGAACATGGTAAAATGCAAATTTTAATCTATTTAGATGTACCCTAATTAAAAAAAATCATGTGCCTATACCATTAACCAACTTTATAAAGTTGAGACTATAAATCTCACATCGAAACAAGGTAGGCCAATAAAATTCGCTTTGTAGAACTTTTGCTGCGGTTTTCTTGGAACTAAAATGGCCTCCACAAGCATGATCATGGCAAAAGGACAAGATTTTGGACTGCTCATACTTTGGGATACATTTACAAATGATTTGATCAGGACAATATTTGAAAAGGTAAGGATCATCCCAAGAGTAATATTTCACCATTTACAAGAATTTGGATCTATCTTGCTTATTCCAATGGTTAGGAAGCTGGTTTGTGACGAGAAAATTCACAATGTCTGCAAACCAAGGAGAATAAGAAAGAGCAAAAAGTTGCTCATCTGGGAAGGATTCAGAAATCGGTAAGTGATTGTCATGAGAGACGACCATAAGCCTAGACAAATGGTCAGCAACCGCATTTTCAGTACCCTTCTTATCTTGGATGGCTAAGTCAAACTCTTGTAGCAAAAGGATCCAACGGATGAGTCGTGGTTTAGCATCCCTTTTATCAAGGAGATGCCTTAAAGCTGCATGGTCAGTGTAAACGATGACATGGGACCTTAGAAGGTAGGCTCGAAATTTGTCAAGGACAAAGACAACTGCTAACAATTCTTTTTCAGTGGTGGTATAGTTGACTTGGGCTGGGTCAAGGGTCTTACTGTCATAATAAATGACATGAGGAAGTTTGTTAACTCTTTGGCCCAACACAGCCCCAATGGCGTGGTCAGATGCATCGCACATTATTTCAAAAGGTATGCCCCAGTCAGGAGGGCGAATGATTGGGGCTGATGTCAGCTCGGCCTTAAGACGCTCAAAGGCTGCAACACATGATTCATCAAGGATAAAAGGAGCATCTTTAGCAAGAAGATTGGTCAAAGGTCGGGCAATTTTAGAAAAATCTTTAATAAAGAGACGATAGAAGCCTGCATGCCGTAAAAAGGAACGAATATCCTTAACTGATTTTGGAAGTGGGAGAGAGGAAATCAAATCTACCTTTGCTTTATCAACCTCAATCCCATTAAAAGAGATGACATGACCTAAGACAATGCCTTTCTTGACCATGAAATGACATTTTTCCCAATTTAAGACAAGATTTTTTTCTTGACAGCGCCCTAAGACCATGGTGAGATGGGATAGACATTCATTAAATGAAGAGCCGTAGACAGAGAAATCATCCATAAAGACCTCTAAAAATTGTTCCACCATGTCACTAAAAATGCTAGTCATACACCTTTGAAAGGTCGCAGGTGCATTGCAAAGGCCGAAAGGCATACGAGAATAGGAAAAAGTGCCAAATGGACATGTGAAGGTAGTTTTTTCTTGGTCTTCTGGAGCGACGGGTATTTGGTTATACCCTAAGTAACCATCTAGAAAACAATAGAATGAATGACCTGCAAGACGCTCGAGCATTTGATCAATGAAAGGAAGAGGAAAGTGGTCTTTCCTTATGACATAATTCAATTTTCGATAATCAACGCAAACTCGCCACCCAGTTTGGACTCGGGTTGGTACTAACTCATTCTCAGTATTTTTCACCACGGTGATTCTAGATTTTTTTAGAACAACATGGACAGGGCTGACCCATTGACTATCAGAGATTGGGTATATAGTACCTGCATCAAGTAATTTCAGCACCTCAGTACGAACGACTTCTTTCATGCATGGGTAAAGTTGACGTTGTGGTTCTCGAGAAGGTTTTGCTGCTTCTTCTAAGTGAATACGATGGCTGCAAATGGTCGGACTAATACCTTTGAGGTCAGAAATGGTCCAACCTAAGGCAGACTTGTATTGTTGAAGGACGTCAACCAACTGAGCTTCTTGTTCTGATGTAAGATTATAAGCAACAATGACAGGATGGTTGGTACCTAGACCTAGATGGATATATTTTAATTCAGAAGGTAGAGGTTTTAGGTCCAAAGGTTTTGGTGAGGTTTCAACATGAGGGGAGATGGACTCAGGCTCAGGTGTGGGAGACTCAAGAGCATAATTACTCATAGGCACACTACTAGGCTCACTATGGACAACTAGAAGATCTTCAGGTTTAAGAGGATTGAAGCGATCAGCCCAACTATCAAGATCCATGGATGGGGTGGAGTCTGACAAAGCATTGACTTCACTAATGGAATCATCTATATCAAAATTAGACCCAAAATAGCTCATACATTGATGTAGTGCATTGTCTGGAAACGAGTGGTCTACCATATCTTGAACTAGACTATCGATGACACAGATGTCAACATCAGAAGGTTGTTTCATGAGTTGGAAAATGTTGACTTCCATAGTTAGGTTCCTAAAAGTTAGGGTCATGGACCCATTTCGACAATTAATGAGCGCATTGGCAGTGGCCCAGAATGGACGACCTAGAATTAAGGGGATAGTGTCATTAGATGTTTGGGTATCAAGAACAATAAAATCTACAGGATAATAAAAATCTGAGACTTTAACCAAAACATCTTTAACAATCCCACAAGGGACCTTGACAGATCGATCTACAAGTTGCAGAGTGACTCGAGTGGGCTTCATATTCTTCAAACCCAACTCTTGGTAGAGAGAGTATGGTAAAAGGTTCACACTAGCGCCTAAATCAAGTAAGGCATGAGTAGTGTACTTGTCTCCTAACATGCATGAAACAGTTGGACGACCGAGATCCTTATATTTGACCACGCCTTTCTGTTGAATGACAGAAGTAGCTTGGTCAGCAATGAAGGCATCACGAGGAACATTAGTCCTCCTCTTAACAATACACAAGTCTTTCAAAAACTTGGCATAAGATGGGATATGCTGGATAGCACTAAGAATGGAATATTGATATGGACATTTTGAAACACTTCCTTAATCTCATCAAATTGCTTGGGTCTCTTGGTTGGGGCTAACCTATCAAGAAACAGTGCCTTGGGCACATAGATTGTGGTCTCCTTAGGGGTGGACTCAGGTTTTTTCTTGGAAGAACCTTTGGATTGAGTGATCAATGAACTAGGCTCAGGAGTCTTAGCTACAATTTCCTGGTGGGTGGGTTCAGGAATGGTGGGTGGATCAGACTCGGGGGACATGCTAACATGATTGTCAACTTGTCGTCCAGACGGCAAGGTAGTGATAGCCTTTAATTCACCGTGATATTGAGACTGACCAGTGGATGAATTAACCTCGAAAATAAGTTATTTACTAGTCCCCTTAGGATTAGTAACTGGTTGGCTAGGAAAATGACCCTTTTCACGCTCAGAATCAATTTCATTTAAACATTGCTTAATTCACTGGATAGACTGTTCATGTTTAGTCATAAACTAAAGAAACATGTCTTCAAGTGCTAGTTTTTGAGGTTGCTGAGGGGCAGTGTGTGAAGACTGTGGGACCATTTCACGATTAGCACTAAGTGGCTGAGAATAGTCATAGGAAGACCCAGACATAGGGATAATTTGCTGAGCCAAAGGAGGCTGGCCAGTGGATGAATTACGATCTTGACCCTGGAAATTACTTTGGGTGGTAAATTGTAAGTGAGGCTGCCTAGCTTGTGATTGGAAACCCGGAGGACCTCTAACTTGAGTTTGAGAACGTTGCTGGATGAGAGGTTGTTCTTGCCTCCATGAGAAGTTAGGGTGATTTCGCCATTCAGGATTATAGTGTTGATTAAAGGTTGCAGGGGTGGGTTTCCTATAGTTATTGACTTCACAAGCTTGCTCCATGGTAGGTTCAGGTTCAGGAAAAAATGTAGGGCATGAGTGTGCCGTGTGGTCAGAACTATAACAAATGGTGCATGGAAAGGTGTTGGGCTCATTATGGACACTCATGATGGGTGTGGGTTTGTTAGTGTGGTGCTTCATGGAACAAGCCAAAGCCTCGACAGTTTTGGTCAAAGATGTTAACCCATGCATTAAATGCTTAAGCTTGGGGTCACTTTTGACCTCATACATTCCTCCAGACCTAGGTGATGGATTAGTCCTAGAAAATGCATTTGAGGCATCCCACTGTTGGGAATCCTCTCCTAGTTCCATAAGAAAGTTATAGGCCTCAGTAGGGGTCAGACTCATGAACTTTCCTCTATGCATAGACTCAATAATGTTACGTGAACTAGGGTTCAGGCCATTGTAAAAGCTTTGAACTAGACGGCTTTTTTCAAGACCATGGTGAGGGCATTTGATGATGAAATCTTGGAAGCGATCCCATGCTTCATAGAATTGCTCATTTGGTTTTTGACGAAAATCGTGAATTGCTTGGCGAATTTCATTGGTCTTACTCATGGGGTAAAACTTAGACATGAACTTCCTCACAAGTTGATCCCAAGATGTGATGGAATTTGGAGGCAAAGAGTTAGGCCATAAAGATGCCTTACCTTGAAGGGAGAAAGGAAACAATCTTAAACGCACATTTTCCTCATCTAAATTTTGATTTCTAAAGGTGGCACATACATTGAGGAATTTGCTTAAATGAGTGTATGGACTTTCACGATCCAAGCCATGAAAGCTTGAGAGCATAGAAATTGTGGCAGGCCGAATCTCGAATTGAGTGGCCGCAGTGGGCGGGAGAACAATGCATGTGGGTGGGTTTGCAGTAATGGGAGCAAAGTAATCCTTTAAGGCTCGTTTAGCACCCATTTCCGGTGGAGGCTAAGGTGCAAGAATATGTGGTGGTGAAATGGGACGTGAATCAAAAGATGGTAATGATGACTCACTAGATGATCGTATTAGACGATTGGCAAAATCTCGACCTGCCCAAACTTTCATGAAAAACTCCTACTAAACAAGGACTCAAAGACTCAAGTACACACAAAAGGATTCCTAACACAACAACATCTAACACATAATGTTTTGATTTTTTTGCTTGTGTGAAAGGGTAGTCCAATTTTAATTATTCGCGGGCGCTTAAAACACGATATCTTGATGCGCCTAAAAAAAATTGTGCTCCTATCTTTTCTAGATAGAACTGCTAGCTTACCAGTTAAGGCTACCAAAATCAACAACCAGGTGAGTTCCCAGGAAAGACGAGGGGGGCTAAGGCCACTTAAATCCCTGCCTCCTTAGACATCTTTAGGTCTTATGCCAGAACTTTTCAAGACATTGTTGATTTGATAGATACTCACTGGAGTGACCAACACATTCTTCTTTCAAAGAGGTCCTATGAACACCGATCCCTAATTGGCTCGCTAATTAATTGATTTTATTAAGTGACGACTTATGGTTAGCAAGCAATTGGAAGTGATTGAGTGGGTGATAAAATCCCAACTCGTTTCAATGACCGAGTACAGGCCTTAGGTTCAATTTTAGCACAATATGAAGAATGCGGGAATATAAGCACGTAAGCAAGTTGGAGCACGCAGGAATTGAACTCGCTAACAAGAGAGGCGCGAGTGATTAAAAAATTTACCTCTAGGGTTATGACGAAGTTGAGTTGATCGGGGGGAAATTTCTCCTAAATTTCAGTCGTCCCCGAGAGTCCTACTAACCCAAACAGAGAGTCTTCAAATCCGATCTTTGGTTTCCTTAAAAGTTGCAATCTCTGTTTGTTCAGTTTCCCTAAATGATTGCACCTGTTTAACCTTAATCTGGGACTCCCCAGATAAAATTATAATTTAAAAAGTCCAATATCCAAGTACAATCCAAAAAAGAAGAAATAAACTACCTAAAAAAAAGTTTCCTAAAATTAAAAAGGAAAATAAAAATAAAGAAAGTTTCCTAATCTATTACAAAGAGAATCATTATGCTCTACAAATCTTCAATTATTTCCTTCTTCACCAATTCGGCAACGGCGCCATTTTGTTGCGCGTCTCTACTCGTATCAAGACTGCAAACAAAAACCCTTATCTACAAAAATCTAATTAGGCATAGTAAAGTGGGAAAATAAGGGGTCAATCCAAATCTCGGGGGAAGGAATTGAAAATTATAGAAAAAACTTATGATTGCCAAATTAAAACCAATTTTGATTTTGGAAAGTATTTTTCTTTTCTTTTTTTTATTATTAAAATTAAAATTAAAGAATAACTAATTAGCAATTCACAAGAAAGATTAATCAAATATTAAAAGAAATCAAGGGTTAAGAATCCACAACCAATTACTTTAATTTAACTATTTCATTACCACATGTATGTACCCATGATAAAATAGAAATTCTAATTTACTTAAACACTTAGGAGTCACCTATGGTACGTAGCATGATCTTAATATTCAAGTAAACTAGTAATTTCAAGATATAACCTTAAAACCAATTTTTATCTTAAATCTTTTGTAAAATCCAATTTGCTTCTTTCATAAAAATAATAATATGGAGTAAAGTAAGTTTCCAATGAATCGCCACTTAAGGAAAACACAAAGGTTCAACACCCATCCATATTAACAATTAAAGTTTAGAAGAGAATTTAGTGATTAAAATCAACTCAAGAAAATTCTATGGTGTGTAGTTTGTTTCTTAAATCAATAATCACACTAAATTGGATTGCCTCTCTTGGAGGTCAATCAAAAGAATTTTTTATTAAATTAATCACATGGGTACTACATGCAATAATATAAGTTAAATTAAATATTGGGGTTTCATCTCTCCCCTTGAAAGGAGATTAGCTTTCCATCATAAATATTGAACACAAGAATGATATTAAATCAATTTAATTGCTCAATTAAAATATTAATCTCAATATCAAAGAGGAACTTACAAAATAATAATAAAAATTCCAATAAATAAAACTCTCCTTGAAATTTAGAACTCCGGTTGAATGATTTTCCGGCGGTGGTGTGCGCGACTCCTTCTCTCGCTATATCTTCACAAGTTTATTTCTCTCTTGTGGTTGTGTGTCTAGAATGGGGGCTAAGGGCCTTTATTTATAGGTGTAAGAATTAGGGTTTAAGGGGAGAAAAATGGAAGGTTTAGAAAAGGAATTAATTTAGATGGAGTGGAGAGCAAGAAAATTAATTTTAGGAAAGGAAGGTGCTTGATAAGGTAAAGGAGATAATGGGCTTGGTTGATGGGATGATTAAAAAATATGGGCTGCTGGAGAATGTTTATGTGAGCTTCCATAATGGATAATGAGATAAATGGTTTGGGAGAGGGCTCATAAGAGAGAAATAAAACCACTCATTTCCGCGGCTGTGCGCAGGCAGTAGGTTTAGGACCTTTTGTCACCATCAAGATGCTGGAATATGAAGATCGTCAAAACACAAAAGTTGTATCCCTTTGAGTCTTCTTTCTAACCATATATAGCACGCAAAATTCTGAGTTTTGAGCGTAAAGTTATCATCAAAATACCGAACTGTCACCTAAATGATCAAAAGCAAATTTTTCGCGCACTTAAATATTAATGCACTTCTTCTTGGATTTGGACTTCCAAACCTCTTAGAACATGATCAATCATCAATTTTAAGCTTGCCTAGCCACCGGAACAATTTCCATTACTTTTTGACACATCTTTGCTGCATTGTTAGTTAAATTTGGCACAAAATTAAACTATTTTTACTTTTCACTTATAAAGTAAACAAAAGATGATATTAGCACAATTTAGGCAATAATAACAGACTACCAAGAAGCCTTTGGGGTATAAAATATGGCATTTTTGAGTGTTTATCACCGACGGTTGTGGTATCTACTGGACGAGGTAGGGGGCCTAGGGGAGGTAAGAGCCCAGTTGGGGGTCGGAGTCCAGTTAGTGGCCGGAGTCCGACATCTAGATCACTCGTCATACCAATTATGTCGGGGAGGACACCCCAGTTGTCGTCAGAGGCGATGAGGCAGATGTTGGAGTCGGCTCAAACATCGGAGGGACGTGGGTCGGTGTAAGGTTCATTACCCTTGTTTGGGCCCAGAGATATGGATTGGGCTCAGCATGTTTCCTTGTCGCCATTTTTGCGTACTTCTGTTGGGTCTCCTGGTGCCAGGTCAGTAGGTCTGAGGCCGTATTCATTATCTACTCCATCGACAGGCGCTACACGTGGTATTGTGTTTTGGGAGGTGATAGATTACGCCGCTTGTTTAAGGGCAGATATGGGTGCAGGTGAGGTGCCGGAGCCTGAAGTGGGCGAAAGGGGAAAGGGAAGGAGGTGGCCCCGGAGTCAGAGAGGATGGAGGAGACTGATGAGGATACCCCCTCGGCGGACAGAGGAGTTTGTGACGCCCTGAGTGATGAGTACTCCCTTGTGTGGAGGAATGGTAGCTCGAGCGATGAGTACTCCCTTGTGTGGAGGAATGGTAGCTCAAAGGGGGCATCCCACACCGGAAGTTGGGGGATCCTTGGAGACCCATATAAGTAAGATATGGTCGCTAATTAAGTACGAGGCCTTTTGGGTCGCTCACTGGCTTCGGATTCCATGAGAACTCCGAAGTTAAGCGTGCTTGGACCAGAGCAATCCAGGGATGGGTGACCCCCTGGGAAGCTGGTCGTGAGCTCCCAAAAACAAAGCCGTGAGGGTAGATGTCCTGGGGCTGAGGCCTGTCTAGGACGCTACCCAGAGCGGACAATATCGTACTGAGGTGGGACCGGGTCGTTACAAATGGTATCAGAGCGGACCCCATAGAGTACGGTGTGTCGACGAGGACGTCGATTCCCTTGGGGGGAAGGATGTGACGCCCTGAGTGATGAGTACTCCCTTGTGTGGAGGAATGGTAGCTCGAGCGATGAGTACTCCCTTGTGTGGAGGAATGGTAGCTCAAAGGGGGCATCCCACACCGGAAGTTGGGGGATCCTTGGAGACCCATATAAGTAAGATATGGTCGCTAATTAAGTACGAGGCCTTTTGGGTCGCTCACTGGCTTCGGATTCCATGAGAACTCCGAAGTTAAGCGTGCTTGGACCAGAGCAATCCAGGGATGGGTGACCCCCTGGGAAGCTGGTCGTGAGCTCCCAAAAACAAAGCCGTGAGGGTAGATGTCCTGGGGCTGAGGCCTGTCTAGGACGCTACCCAGAGCGGACAATATCGTACTGAGGTGGGACCGGGTCGTTACAGAGTTGGTGGAGCTGAGGCGGGTCCGTCACAGGCTGGCAGGGCGTCGACGTCTTATTCGATCCTTGAGTATCCTAAAGATATTCCTTACATGGATTTTGGCCGGCTGAAGCAGTACCAGATTCCCAACGTGCCCATGGACGATGAGCAGATGGGTGCATTATCACACATTTCGGACGAGGAGGTATGATTTTGTTTACCAGTGTAAAAAGTATTTCATATATGCGGTGTTTTTAAAATAGTGATGGATTGCATGTCTGTTCTTGATAGATGGGCTTGTTTCGTCTTCGGGAGGTGGCTAAGTTGATGAGGAGCTACTTCAACGCCTACGGGTTGTTGACATTTGCGGCTCTTTTCCCGACAGAGTACATGGGGAAGTATAGTCGGCGTTTGGCGGCTGACATGACAGCTACTTACCATCCCTCTCGTTTGTGTTCCTAATCAGCTGTACCTTCGCAGTCGGTTCATGGCGGGGAGCAGTCGAGTCGGACGTCGAGACTTGCTCCTCCCCCTCAGGGCCGTGGTCGTATAGCTTCAGAGAGTCCGGCGGAGGGTGTCGGTGAGACGGAAGCGAAGCACCCGCTTACGATGGATCCTCCCCCTTCTCCGCAGCCTTAGTTATTTTGATGGTTTAGTATTGGGTTTAGTGCTTTGTGTTTTTGAGGAAATGTTTTTAGTTTTGAAATAAGTTATTAACTATAGGTATTTATGTTTTGTTTTTATGAACAAGTTGTTTATTTTGAGTTATAAATTATGGTGACTGGGTTTTAATTTTTAATTAATGAAGTATTTTATTTTGAAGAAAATATGTCTGTGTGTGATATGTAATGTGTTTGAAAAATGAGAATGTGATAAAATCGTTGTGAATTTGATTGTAAAAATGGTTAAGTATATATGTGGGCAAGTAATTATCAAACCTATATGCGTGCAATGATGGATCGTTCGTTCTGAATAAAGTCTGGCAATATTCGCATCTTGATGTATTGTAAAACAAAAGTTTGAAAAAATGAAAATTTTTGACAAAGTGGAGGTCCAACCGCAAGCCCTACTTGAAGGGGGTTGCTGTACGGTTGGGAGCCAACTGCACGGTTGCTAGCTAACCTTGCGGTTAGCCCGTACCTTTTGCTATAAATAGAGCACGAATTTGTCCTTTTTTCCTCGTTGTGTTCAATACCCATTCTATCTTTCTAGCCTAAAATACTTCTTCTTTCTTTGTCATCATGTCTACCTTTTGTACCACTGCTGTTTTTGCCCTTCTATCCGATTTTTTGTCTTTCGCTGAGGCTGACTATGGCCTCAATTGGGGCGACCCGAGCCATCTTCATCGATGGTGTTCTCATGATATCAACTGGTATTTCCTCCTAGGTCTTGTTCAGTTCGAGGATCCAGAGGATCACTATTTCCGCATTGGATTGGATGAGTTATGCCCGACGATTGAGGAGTTCACATTACTGATGCAACATGATGTTTCTTGGCCATTGGCGTCCCTGAGAGATGTTAGGAGCCCGCCAATTATGTTGGCTGAGTTGATGGGTTTGAGGGAGAGTGACTGTCGATCGATGATAGTAGACGGGCGACTTCATCTGCGTCACATGGTGGACTTCTTCATTCGTCATGGTGATGATCCGGCATTTTATTCAGGTCGGATTGCTGCTTATCTTGTTTATGCTTTTTCTCAGATGGTTTTAGTTACTGGAGATGCAATTCTTGTAGACCCTCTGATCATCCGGGTCATAGCTGAGGCTAGATGTAATACCCCATACTTTAATTTGTATTAAATTGAATTATATTCGCTTATTTATATTTATGCGAGTGATCGTTAGGTGATTTGGGTGGTTCGATTTGATTTTGGTTGGTAAATAAGAAGTTTTGGTCTTTTGCAATTTGTTATTTTTAGCTATCTTTGAGCTATCGTAATTTCTTCTTTATTTATTGGAATGAGATTCCATTCTCGAAGGTGTCTAATATTTGTATCATTCTACAACTTTTATGTTTTGGCTAAAGTCCAATTCACACTCCTCGTGGGTCAAAACAGGGCGCAAAGTAGACCCATTGCAAAATTCTGGTCATTCGGTAGCGTTTCGGCAGAGCGCTGTCTTCGGTGAATTTCTGAGAAACATCTATCCATAATTTGGGAAAACTTTCTCTTAGAAATTTGTAGATCTTTGAAATACCTTTCCGTGGAGATAAAGAACGCCTCAATCGGAGTTACGAGCGAAAATTTATGGCCAAAACAAAAACAGTACTCCAAGGCCCAAAAATTAAAGCGCGGACCGGTATGGCGTTTTTGGCATACCGGTCCGGCACCAAATATTTGGGAAATTTGTGCTCCGCGGACCAGTATTCGGTATTTGGCATACCGGTCCGCCAGTTAACTATTCCCACCGACTTAAGCACGTTTTTAAGCCATTTTTGGTCATTTTTCATCCAAACTTCGTGCCAAACATTTCCACACTCCTCTACGCACCTATCCGTCCGAAGCGAGGATTCAAGCTTGAAATCATCCAAACCCATCTCTAAGGTACTATTCATCATCTTCTACCTTGGTTTTCTTCTATAGAAGCTCAGGCATGAGCTTTGGCTACTTGGGTTGGGTTTATACTCTATTAATTCAAGGATTTGGCTATGTTAGGAACACAGTGAGATGAGAGCTTGAGGATTTTACCGAAGGGGGCTTCGATTTATAGCTTTCTTCTTTCTTTTGGTCTCTACACTTGAGGTAGGGGTTATATGCTTTTCAAACTTGATGATATGATTTTATTTATGTAAAGATGAATGATTTTATACATATATGTTCGATATAAAGTGCATATCTCTTGTTATTGATTATATAAGAATGATTTTATACATGTATGTTCATATGTTGGTCATATCATTGGATATACATATGTTTTGCATGATTGAGTTATGATTTTACGATATGAAGCAAGATATGCCATCTAAGCTCTATGATTACATGTTATTGATTCATATGGATGTCCTTTGGGTGTGTATGTGTTGATTTGATAAGGAAAGGGTTTTGTATACACTAAAGGACATGAACATGATCTTGATAGAGTTTATATGGCTTATGTTGTCTCTAATTGTTTTAAGAGCATGAAATGCACTTTATGCATGATTGAGCTATGAATTTCATAAAATGAAGCAAGGTATGCCATATAAACTCGATATTCATATAGTATTTTATAGCTACGGGATGTCCCTCGGGTGTATATGTATTAAGTTGATATGATTGAACTAATAAATGATTTTGGTATACACCAAGGGACAAGTATGATGATTGATAAGGTTTATATGGCATATATTGTTTCTAGCTTGCATTTAGAGCATGTTGTACACATTTGCATCATTATTGTGTCAACCCAGCATCTTGATGATCTCGTGGCAAGTTCGGAGCCCCCTATGGCATATGGCATGGAAATTGTCTCTTGAGAAAACTATATCTCTTCTCTATGATGTGGATGGCATTCTATGCTCCTGAGGCATTCTTGAACATGCGATTATATCTCTTCAGGAGTTCTTCATTTGTATGTGGATATATTCTCAGTTATGTTATATGGTGGGATGTTGCCCACAGTTATATCTATGTTTGGGCCTTCCATCGGTGAAGGGGAATAATTGTGGTTAGTGCTTGCCGGTATGGAAAATAGGCAGGGCCTGGTGCCCTTGGGTTAAAAAGC
The DNA here is from genome assembly GCA_021464415.1 of Lonicera japonica. NCBI lineage: Eukaryota > Viridiplantae > Streptophyta > Magnoliopsida > Dipsacales > Caprifoliaceae > Lonicera > Lonicera japonica. The sequence continues at coordinate 67,285 of JAKCWG010000526.1, read as the reverse complement.
CCTAAACCTCCGGGGGGTCAGCAAGTCGTCGGCTGTCTAGCACCAGCGGTGAGCAGTCTGAAAATCTAGACAACGGCAAGGCACTAATATTTTGATTGATATGGAAATGAGCTGTTGAGGTGATATTGTGGACTGTGGTCCAAATCGTTATTATCTGTTGATATTCACCCGAGACGGAGAGGCCATGTTATGATCTCAATCTTTTGTCTCTTGGGGGCGGTCAGGCCCACGATTATTGTTATAGCTATAGTTCAGTCCAGTTATATCTCCTGATAAAAGCTGGCTATGGTCTTGGGCAGGCAAACTCATATCGTTTCCTATCTTGGCTCATTCATATTATGGTGATTCGATGTAATGGTTGACACAAAGGGAGGTAACCTGCATATGCATGAGCATGCATTATTTATGTGTGAAATCATGTAATTTAATTGCACTGATGGGTAAGGAGTAGATTATCATCAAATTGCATTATTTCATGGTTTGACTGGGGAAGTGTAAACTATTATCGAAATTAATAATTATGTTTTTCAAACACGTTTTCCCCTATATTTTCCCCATACTGAGCTGTGAGCTCACCCCATTTTCTAAAATAATGCAGGTACATAGGGGACGTGGGATATTAATAAGACGGCGGGTTAGGGACTGATATAGAATGCTCTTATACGGATTCATTTTTGTTGTGTATATGTTATCCGGGGAAGCCACGGCTAGGCCAAAGTGTAGTATGTTTGCATGGATTTCTTAGTTAGTTATGTAACATGAATATATATATTTGTGTGTAGTACTAACATCACCAGTATGATTATCAAGTTGATGTTTGACATGCATGATATTACTGTCTGTATTTCTTTATGCATTTACATATATACCCATTTTAGTTAATCTAAGATGGGTTAGTAGCACTCTAGGTCTTAATTACGAGTTATCATGTAGATTAAGGCAGGGGTGTTACACTAGACGTGGTCATTTAGCGACTCCCATTTTGTTGGCGAAGACACTAAATGGCTTGGATGCCTTAGTTTAGTGTCAAGTTGAGTATTTTCGAGACAGTCCTTATCTGCTATATATGTGGGTGATTGAGAGATTCTGATTTCTGGAGCCCCCTCTTCCTTGGGATTCTCGGGACTTCTTTCTTTATCATGATTATGCTTTTATTCATTGAATAACATCATTTGATTGGGCCGTTTACTTTTCGGAGTCAGCCTCTTTGATTCGTTGGGAGATTCCCTGGTGGCGTATGAGGATGATGATGACGAGTATGGGCGGGCAGAATTATATACGGATCCGCGGATTGAGGGAAACATCTTTATATATACCCGGGCGGTTGATGAGACAGTTTGGCGTCCCTTTGAGTGTGCCCCTTCCATTGAGAGATTTCTCTTTAATGGCTCTTCTTATCACCCCGAGGTTGGAGACGACTTTAGCAGGTTTGTGGTCCACCCGCTATACCCGACGGTTTCATGGTGAGGAGGTTGGTATTACCCAGGTGACTCGATATGATGTTGTGTTCCACATTTGGCGTCGTGTTCATCAGACAGTTGAGCACGATCCGATGCTGATGAGGTAGTTTCGGTTCGCGGATACTCAAGTGACGGATGAGACGGTTTTGGCGTCATACCATGCTCTAGAGCGAGAGAGGATCTTGTATGATGCGACGGATTGATAGTTTGATGGTTGGTGGCTGATGGTTTGGTTTAGGATTTTTGTATTAGCTTCATGTTGAAAGCAGTTTTGGGATGAGTAGTAGGTATGTTTGATGTTTGTAGGAAAACTTGTTGGAGTAGGTAAGAAATGATGTAATGAAATGTTTGGTAACATATAATGAAAACCTCTTTCTTTTCCCTGTACCTTTTGATTGACGAATGAAGTTTATTTTGAATAATAGACCGGGCCTGAATATCTTATTCAGGTTTTTCCCTAAATAGTACATTATTGATCATTTCCTTTTTTCTTTTCTCATGGGGCTCAGGTGTCCGTAGTTCATGATTACAACTTACTGATAATACTTCTTCAGACGATCCAAATTAACTGGTGAATTCAACTATTGACATCGGTTAAGTGTGCGGCACCCCCAGATAGTATTTTCGTGACGATATAAGGTCCTGCAAACTTTCCTCTTGGATCTTGAGCGGGTTCCCGAATTTCTTTTAACACTAGATCTCCCATAATGATACCTCTGTTTCGAATCTTTTTGTTGAATGCCCTGGCAATGTGTTTTTGATACCCCTGATGTTGGTACGAGGCTTTCAACCGTTTTTCATCAATCATGGCCAATTCCTCATATCGTGCTGATATCTAATCTGTCTCATGAACCTGATTTTCCAAGATAACCCGTAATGAAGGTATTTCCATTTCGACTGGTAAAATTGCTTCCATGCCATAAGTGAAAGAAAACGGAGTTGATCCTGTGGAAACTCTTTTAGTGGTACGATACCCCCAGAGTGCCTATGCTTTTTGGGCCAATCTCTACCATTCTTTACCATTTTACTGTTGATTTGTTTCAAGTTCTTGTTGGCTGCCTCAACAGTCCCATTAGTTTGTGGGCGATATGGAGAGGATTTATGTCATTTGATTCCATACTCCTCCATAACTTCATTAGCTTCACTTTCGAAATGTGAGCCATTATCGGATATGATTTCATGTGGGCCCCCATATTGGAATATAATGTTTTGTCGGATAAAGCGAGCAACTTTCTTGGCATTTAGTTCCTTGTAAGATTTTGCTTTGACCCATTTTGTGAAGTAATCAATGGCAACTAGTATGTACTCGTATCCGTTGCTACCTTTCGGTGAGATTTTGTCGATTATGTCGATACCCCATATTGAAAATGGCCACGGAGATGTCATGGGATATAGATCTTTTGGTGGAAACTTTTGAGCTTTGGCATATATCTGGCGCTGATGACAGCCTTTGACATACTCGAAGCAATCTCTTTGCATTATTAGCCAATAATACCCTTGACGGATGATTTTTCTTGCCAACGTATGGCCACTCATGTGTGGGCCACATTCTCCACTATGAACTTGCTCCATCACTGCTCGGGATTCTTCCTTATTGAGGCATTGAAGATGTATACCATCGTCATTTCTTCGGTATAGCTTTTTGGCACAAATAATGAATCGGGATGCGAGTCGGCGAAGCGCAACTCGAGTAGTTTTGTCCGCATTTGTTGGGTACGCATTGTTCCTAAGCAACTGCCATGTGTCGTAGTACCACATGGTTGGTTCAACCGAGTTTTCATTTTCCACATCAAGTGATAGACAGTATACCGGCTTGGATCGTTTCTATATTTGGATATGAATTTCTTTCTTTTCCCCTGGTATATCGATCATGGAAGCCAGAGTTGCCAATGTGTCGGAAAAATTATTCTGTGTTCTCGGAAGGTAGAAAAACTCGACACAATCAAACTTTTCAGAGGTCTCTTCAAGCTGAGCTAAAAATGGCATGAGCTTTTCCTCTTTAATTTTCCACTTCTTCAAAATCTGATAAATAATAAGTGGTGAATCCCCGAATACTTGAATTTTTCGTACCCCTTTCTACAGAGCGATTTCTAATCCCACTATACAAGCCTCGTATTCGGTGATGTTGTTGGTGCAGGGAAATTCTAGAAGAAAAGACATGGGAGCATGAGTCTGATCTGGCGATATCAACAGAATTCCAATGCCGTTCGCGTTTTGGTTACATGCACCATCAAAGTACATTTTTCACTCATTATCTTCCGTGATTTCCATAATGCCCTCATCGGGAAATTCAAATTCCTCTATCTCAGCATTAATAATAGGGTTTCCGGCTAAATGATCTGCGATGACTTGCCCTTTAACCGCTTTTTGGGTAACGTAGGAAATGTCGAATTCTGATAGCAAAAATACCTACTTAGCCATTCTATTGGTCAAAACTGACTTGTCGAATAAGTATCACAAAGGATCCATGCGAGATATTAAGATCACAGAAAAGACTAACATGTAATGTCGTAACTTTTGAGTGGCCCAGACCAAGGCGGCACATGATTTCTCTAATGCTATATAATTTTGTTCTCTAGGGGAAAGCTTTTTGCTTAGATAATATATTGCTCTTTCAGTCCTGGTTTTCAATAAATGTTGCGCTAACATTGCCCCCACTGATGAATTGTTGACGGATATGTACAGAATCAGCGGAATACCCGTTTGAGGAGGTGCTAAGACTAGCGGATTAGACAGGTATCATTTGATCTTATCAAATGCTTCTTGGCATTGTTCGTTCCATTGTCCGTCAGAACTTTTTTGGAGCAATTTGAAGATTGGTTCACATGTTTGAGTTAATTGTGAGATGAATCTGCTGATGAACTGTAATCTCCCAAGAAAACCCCGAATTTCTTTCTCAGTCTTTGGAATAGGCATTTCTTGTATTGCCTTTATTTTCGTTGGATCAACCTCTATTCCCTTTCTGCTGACTATGTATCCCAACATTTTTCCTTTAGTGACCCCGAAGACGCATTTTTAAGGATTCAATCGCATTTGAAATCGAATAAGTCTTTCAAAAAAAGTTTGAAGGGTGGTAACGTGGCTTTCTCGGTCCAAGGACTTGATAATCATGTCATCTACATATACTTCAACCTCTTTGTGAATCATGTCGTGGAATAATGTGGTTGCGGCTCGTTGGTATGTAGCCCCGGCATTCTTTAACCCGAACGGCATGATAGTGTAGCAGTAAGTACCCCATGGTGTGATGAAAGCTGTCTTTTCCTGGTGATCGGGATGCATCTTGATTTGATTATACCCGGCGAACCCATCGACAAATGATTTCAAGGCGTGATTCGCAGTGTTATCAACAATGAGATCGATATTTGGTAGAGGAAAGTCATCTTTTGGGCAGGTAGCATTTAGATTCCGATAATCCACGCAAACTCGTACTTTTCCATTAGCTTTTGGCACAGGCACAATGTTTACCAACCAGGTAGGGTATTCAACAACCTTAATGAATCCGACGTCTAATTGCTTTGTTACTTCCTCTTTTACCTTGAGAGACCATTCAGGTATTAATTTTCTTAATTTTTGTTTGACTGACTTGCATTCGAGTTTTGTATGTACCTCGTGCATTACAATATTGGTATCCAAACCCGGCATATCATCATATGACCAAGCAAAAACATTGATGAATTCTTTCAACAAATTTTCTAAATCCATCTTTTCCTCATTATTTAATTCGACCCCAATTTTTAATTCCTTTTTTTCATCGTCTGTTCCCAAATTTATTATGATAGTGTCCCCTTCAATGGGTTGTATTCTTTGTTCATCTTTTAAATTTTCATTCATCACTTCCACATCACACGAATTAAAGTAAGAGGAATTATCGACAATTTTATTGATAAAAATGTCATTATGTATAAACAATAAATGCTCTAACTCTTGTACATCTCTATCAACATTTTGTGATTTTTGCTTTGATAACTTCTTCTCCTTAATGGGGCGGATAAGATGAACCGGGTCACCAAGATAATCGTCTTCGAGTGCCATTACCTCGAACATATTTCCAAACATCTCCTCTTCTTTGAGGGGCTCAACAGGCGGTGGGGTGATCTTCAATTTGGATGAGAAGGTGTGAGTAAAACCTTTATCTATGTATAAATCTTCTTCGAAGAAGATCTCCAAACCTGGCTGCCATTTCCCTTGCTGATTGACCCACGACTCTTGGAATCCACAATAAGGGAAGTCTTCACCCTCTTTCACAAACCATCCATTCAGTGAGTTGTCGGCAGGTATAATATTTTTGATTCGGTTCTTATTCCCAGTGTACCATAACCCAGCAAAAGGACTTGGTTGTTGATACGGCTCGATCATTTGTGCAATTCCAGCTTTGTACTTTCCCAAGCCAATTCCTGGTAAAAATTTTATTTTCCTCATCATTTGCACTACTCATGAGTTTATGGTTGACATGTCATCAGGAGGCAAATATTCCACTGTTTGAGTTATAAGGGCTTGAACTTTCGACTTATACGAAAACCCTCCAAGCTGTACATCCTGACTGCCAATTCCCAGAACAAGTGAGTCTTTGGGAGTTATGATCCTTTCCGGGTCCCCTTTGATGATAATAACATCCCCGTTGAATGGTATTTTTATCTTTTGATGAAGGGAGGAGGGGAGAGCACCAACTTCGTGTAACCAAACTCGGCCAATAATAGATTAAAGCTTGATGGGATGTCGATAACTTGGAATTCGGTAGTAAATGTAGCCGGCCCTACTTTCATATTTAGTATGATGGAGCCTAGCACTTCTATTTTGGTGTTGTCGTACGCTCGAACTGTGACCGGAGATTTTTCCAGCGTGGTTAGGTCAATGCCCAAGCGGACTACAGTTTTTAACGGACATACGTTAATGGTGGAACCATTATCCACAAGGACATATGGTATTGACATCCCTCGAGCTACCACGGTGATATATAAGGCCTGATTATGATCCCGTCCAAGAGGTGACAAGTCTTCATCTGAGAACCCAAGCATCTGTTTTTGTACGCCCATTGATGCAATCATGACTGTTAATTCATTCGGGGTAGAGTCGAAAGGGACAACGGACTCATCTAATATCTTCATTAATGCCACTCTGTGAGGCTTGGATGCAACCAAAAGTCCCCATATTGAGATCTGTGCTTGCGTCTTTTTCAATTGTTCCATGACACGTCCTTCCTCTGGGTTTTTCGTTGGCTCTTTTGCCGAACTGGTGGCTGTCGGTTGTTTAGGAGTTGGTGGTTGATAGGCCCTTCCCGATCGAGTCAATTGTTGAACCCAGGTTGTCACCGGATCGGCTCGTTTTTTAAAGAGTTCAGGAGGAATTGCAGGTGCCTTCTTTTCGACTTGAACAACTTTGTTCCAATTAAAGGCAATCATGTTTATTTGGGGTGAGTGGTTTCTTTGGAACGGACTTTTCCCCATCGTTCTTCTGCGATTATACCCAAGGCCTTGTCTTCTCGGATTGTCGGTTAAACGTGGGAAATGAGTGATCCCTTGATTTTGTCTTCTAAGTCCCAGTCCACGTATAAATTTCATCCACCCCATGACTTTCGGATTTATGACTTCTTGCGATTGCGAGGGAGGAATCTCTTCAATGCGTAACACCAGTATTGTCTCGTCCTCGTCTTCAATTTCTTCACTAGCTTTCTGAAATTCGGGGTTATGTTTGATATTATTATCATGAGAAGGCCCTCTATGGCCTAATTTCAACATCTCAACATTTTCATCATCTGTGACAGGTCGAATTAAGAAAACAGGATCCGGTGATTCCAAATTTTCTTCGATGGCATTGACATGGTGATCAGGCAAAGGATTTCGTGTGACGTTTGGTGCGGATGGATCAGGTTTCCTTTTGCTATCAATTAGGTTTTGAATAGCATGGCACAAGGCCATACAACTATTGGTAGTGTGCCCAAAGCCTTGATGATATTCACACTGCTCGTTCATGTTCCAGTGTGGCGGAATTGGTTATGGGATCGGCCTTGGGTTCATTAGGTACATTATCCCCGCTTCCTTCAATTGTTCAAACATTTTCCCCAACGAGCCCGGTAATCGTGAGAAGTATCTGCCTCTTGACCTGTTTTGGTCAAACGTTCTTGGATTATTGTTTGTGCTGTTGCAATACCCCGGCGCGGAGTAATTCCCACTGCTTTTTTGGGGACCCTGATTATAAGGATTATTAGAATAACCCCCTCCGTATGGTCCGTAAGTGGAGACTTATTGATGGTCGACGTTGAAGTCTTCTTGTATTGAGATGCAGACTTCTTGATTTCGGCTTGCTTTGCTAATTCTTCCTCAATCTTATTGCCTACATGGAGTAGGGCTTTAAACCTTTCGAAGAATTGATGCCCCATTTGAGTTCGAATTTTAGGCTTTAAATTCTTCACAATCATACCCAACTGTTCTTCCTCATCAAGACGTTCAACCATTTGGGCGGCAAGTTCCCTCCATCTCGTGACGAATTCACTGATATTTTCCCCTTCCTTCTGCTTAGCCATTTCCAAATGCTTCCTTGTGATTTTAAGTTCTTCATTTGTTTTGTACTGAGTGACGAACTCTTGGACAATGGCAGACCAAGACTGGACACGATGCTTTTCAAGACTCAAAAACTAACTCTAGGCCGGTCCGGTGAGAGTAAGATGAAATGAGTTAGCCAACTCAGCTTCCCCGATGTCATAGATCCTCATCGACCTAACATAGAATTTTAGGTGAAGTTCCAGTGGCATAGTTCCCGTGAATTTCAGGATGGATGGCATCTTGAAGCCAACCGGATAGCGAGTCTTAGGATACAAATTATAAGTCTGCATTTGAGTTAGATCATTTGAACTTTCAGCCACCTTCTGAGTGAGTGCTTTCAATTGCTCTTTAAGCTCAGACAATTCCCCATCATCTCTATGTGTTTCCATGGGCGATGGACCTTCCCCTTGAATGCTTATTGGTCTTCTTACCGGGTCATAGTGGGGATCATGGTAAGGCTTATGCATTGGCGGCATCGGTGGAAGAATCTGATCGTTTAGGCTTTGATGTAGCCAATTGCTAACTGGATTGGTCATGACCCTCGGTTGATTCGGCTGTTCAAGTGAAGGTGGCATTTCAGTATGGACCAATAGTGGTGATGGTGGGACAATCGGGGTTTCCTTTACCGGTTATGACGTACGTCCCTTGGCCAATTCATCCAATTTGGCCCGAGTATTTCGACTATCAGTTAGGAGTAGAGCCATGCTCTGGTTCAGATTCATCAGCATCCGATATAAGTCCTCTGGGTTGGGTACCGAAATATTCCCACTTATGCTCGTGCCAGCTATGTTTGGATCCGTATTATGATGTGGTGGCAGACCCCCATAGTATTGTTCTGTGGCATATCCGGGTTTGGGTAGAAAGGACCGGGTGGCGAATCTGCTGCATGGTTCAACTGATTGATCGTGCTTCGATTCAGTGTATTCTGATCCATTGAGTTGAGAGAATCTGGTCTGACTAGTCTTTCGGTACTGTCTCTTCCAACCCACGCTGAGGCCAGATTGAATGGGTATCTGAAGCAAGAGAGAAGGACCAATCCATTCGCGCGTATTTTCCCGAAAAATAAGAAATAATATATCATTTAGAAATTGCCAGACCTCATCCAGAAATACATCGATCGGGACAATGCTAAACACACAAAAAGTATTATTTAGGTGAGATCAAAAACAGACCAATAGTGACAACTTGAGAGCCCCGTATAGAGGTAGGGTAGGAACAGAATTCGTTGGGTTCCCTTACTGTCTATAGTTTGGAAAATCATTTTCGAAAAGAGTTTTTAGGAAAATCATTTGAAAAAGAGAGAAGTTCTCTACTCATGAGTTGCTTTATTCATGGAATCAGTGCTAGGAAAATTACGAAGATTTTCAATCTTCGTGAATTTTTACGACGGAAGTTGGACATCCTCCTATTGTACCTGTCGGAATCGTGACAGTATAATTGACAGGGCCTTTGCTCACTAAATTCTCACGACTGTCGGTCGTTAAAATAATGCAGAAAATCTTTGTGTTCTAAGCTGACTCCCCTATATGCAAGTGTGGTTGAATAGGGTAAGGTTTAAGGCTCCCTCCTATTTGACAGGTCTTACGATATACCTCAGGAGCATAGGTACATGTAAGGACCTTTTGATATACGTCCCGGGTACGTGAGTGTTCTCGTCACTCTATATACCTCGGTAGGTACTTGGACAAGGAGAGTGGTCCCAGGCACTTTTGGCTAGTGCAAACCCGCAAGTCCGCAGCCTAGTCATGACTCTGGTCCCGAGGTTGATAGGGTAAATTCACACTCGCAAAAATGCATGATAGGACATGAGTGCGTGCGAAATATCAATCTAGTGGTTCATTATTGATTAATGCTTTAGGGTTTGTTATGGTATTTTGAAAGCAATGGACTTCTTTGCAACTTATTTAACTTTCTATATTAAAACTCGTATTTAAATGCAGTATTAAAATTTAGGAGAGTTGTAAAGAAATATACCTGATGAGCTTAAAGAAGAACGAGGGTCGCTTGCATGTTCCTTTCTTTCTTTAAAGCTTTCTCTCTCTAGAACTTCTCTCTCTAGAAAGTCTCTCTTTAAAACTTTCTCTCTAGAAATTCTCTAAAAAGACTCTCTAATAATCTTGACAGAGTTTCTCCTTTCTAAAAACTCTATTGAGTGTTCATGATCCCAAATGAGAGCCCAAGGGTCCCATTTATAGAGAAATTTTCGCCAAAATGCTCCAAAAGAGGCCAGTCGCAGGGGGTAGCCACAGGGGGTGCGTCTGGGACCTGCGGTTGGTACGTGGGATCAAGCCGTATGGCTGGCAGGTAGCCGTGCGGTTGGGGGGCTGCGGCTGGCACTCCAAAAATGCCCTGGAACACCTAAAAAAACTCAATCCGTCCTACTAAGCGAAGTGGCAATATTGGTCGTATCAGAGTCTTTGACGAATTCAAAGTCAGAGTCTTTCCTAACAGTCTTCTCTATGCATGATGACTCAAGACCTAATGTGAAATGCTTATTTTTATGAAAAACTAGCGTTCATACAAGAGTCGTGGATTGGGGTGTTCACAATTCTATAGAGTTTTTAGAGAAGAGAAACTCTGCTGAGATCACAAGAGAGTCTTTTTAGAGAGAGAATATTCTAGAGAGAGAAAGGAGCAAGCAAGCAGTCGTCATTCTTCTCCTAGCGCATCAGGTACGTATGTCTACAACTCTCCTAAATTTCAACACTGCATTTAAATACTAGTTTTAATACAGAAAATTAGATAACTTGCAAAGAAGTTCACTACTTTCAAAGCTATTCTTTTCTAAGTTTTACAAGAAAACTAAAATCCGTTTTGACATGTTTTCAAAACAAAATAAAATACAAAAACAGTTTCCAAACAAGTGGAACTACGAGACTCTGATTTCATTTCTCGAATGATTACGTAGGCGCTCGCAAAGCTCGAGTATGATTTCAAAATAATATTTTAAACCGAATTTATCCGAAAAGGACTACTTCGAAAACTATTCAAATTACTTGCAAGATATATAAAATAGGAATTAAATACATGATCCATTAAGAGACCGAAAGGCTAAATTGGGTGCCTAACAACTTCCCAATGCGTAACGTAGTTCCCGACCCCTAGCAAACAAGTTATCAATAAATCTCTGGTTTCAAATGTATGAAAGATAGTTCGTTTTCGAATTATCCTTTTGTACGATCTTTTGTTTGTTTTATTCTAAAACAAACTAGCGACTCTGAAAACACGATTTTTCCAAAAAATAAAAAACCGAGAAGGACGGGTCAGAGATCTGGATTCTCACACCCTACACAAGTTACTTAAGTCAAAATATATTTGTATTTATATATGAAATGAGAGTAAGGAGTTTTTGGTACGTTTATGAAATTACAAAAGTACCATTATCGTGCCCAAAATTACATAAAAAAATGCAGTAGTCATTTTAGACCAATAAATAAGTGTTGCTACTCTATGATTTTTTCTTGCCTTTTCTTTTTCAAAGTTTTCGTTTGTCTTAGCTAAACTTCTTTCATTTATTCTAATAGTATCTCTTAATTAAGATATATCGGTGTTCATAAAATAACTAATCTTCTCGTTCAGAATTAATTCTTGGAGTATTATATTCTAACTATACTTATTATAAACAAATCATAAACCTCTTATACCGAAAAGAAAGGAGATTAGGCGATAGTGAGTTGAAGACCAAGAATTTCACTAGTCCACAACTCTGTTTTAATACAGAAGCTAGCCAATCAAGCCTAAAACAACACCAAGAACACAGCAATACTGGCCAAGGCAACAGCTCAACACAGGATTACCGTGAAATTATTAATCAGCAACAGAAGCAGAGTGACTGTGCATATTCTCTTCTTAAAAGTTTCAAGGATCCATGATTGTTGTGCAATAAGTAGAATTAGAACATAATATTCTCTTGCTTAATTCTTACTAAAGAAGATTAACCCCAAACAATATAATAAAGACGAAAGGAAATAAATAAACTTGAATAAAATTACACAAAGAAAGAAGTACTTACAATGACAACCAGAGCAACCAAAGCTTATAAGAGAATAATATGAAAGAAGACAATTTTATTGCTTCTTATGAGAATTTGGTATACAAATCTTGAAGAACTATTATTGAAACTAATTTTTATTAGAGTATTGTATTATACAAGAGTCTACACTTGCTCACTTTTTCTTTCTCTCTTGATGCTATATACACTTAAGACAAAGACTAAAGTCTATAACACTTAATGGGGAAGGTAAGTTTTTTACTTTCCCCCTGACAACAACTACTCTCTTGTTTTTTCATTCAATACATGTTCAAGAGTCTTCTTTTCTTTTTGTGAGATAATGACATCGATACTTATTTACACTGTTTTGCCGAACTTTTGTAGTCTTGTTTGATGTCACGGATGATGTTTAAAATTTTTCTGTTGTCACTGCATACATCTTGCTAGTCTTTTATTATATTTTTAATATTGTGTTTTTCAATGGAATCCAAGGAAGAATCATCGTTGCTTTTATTTAGACTGAGTCGATACATTTGTTGTGCTAAGATACCGTTAAAACAAGCCTTAGCACATGCGTTAGATCGACCAGACAATTATGCGTACAATAATTAAAGAAACAAGCACCACTAATATTCAAGAAATATGAAAAACAAGAGATTAAAGAAGAAAACAACTAACCAAGCACGCAAGCAATTAGGTGGTGTCAGCAAAACCGCTACTAATCCACTGGGCGATAGCTATTATTGATGAGACCAATTCCGAGTACAATGTGCAAAACAAACCCTAGCCGCTAATTAGAGCTCTCAATATTATCTCTCAAATATACTCTCTAATCTAGCTAGTAAATAATAATAATACAACTCATTAATAAAACCTATGACAAATGGTCTATTTATTGAGTATAAATCCTATGGGTCTAGGATTGCACAAAGCCAAAACCTAATAGAAATTGGATAAAACAAATCCAACTAGGATTTGGATAATAAAAAGCCAATTAAGAATTGGACAATATAAAACCTAATAGGAATAGGATTTCTATACAAAGCCAAATCTTCAATATTTGTCTATCTTCAAATTCTCGTAGCCAAGCTTTTTCTAAAATCTCTTGGATGTCTTCATAATTTTGTAATCTAACTCTACTTATTCTATATTTTTTTCCAGAGTCTGGAATATATAAAATGACATATTAAAATTCTCTCCAATAAATTAGTAAAAACAATGTGTATTCTTGAATTTATATAATTGTTGAAGGACTTTACAAATAATAAAAGTATCTTCATCACATTTCTTTTCTGGCAATTATCTTGCATTATCTCCTGTGTGTAACATTATATAATCTTCTCTATGTTGAATTACAACTTCATGTTGGCCATGTGATATCTCGCTATTATTTACCCATTCTTGTGGTATACTAGTAATCATTAAAAGAAATTTTTGAGGATCTACTATTTCTCCTTCTTTTTCTATTGTTTCTTTAAGATTTTAAGGATACAACTCTTCTGCTTAAAGATCTATTGCTTCTAACAATCTTTTAGGAAAACTTGAAGATTTTAATATTTTTTTATCATTTGGGCATTAATATTCAACACTAGACAAAAATCCATATTCAAGTAAAAGGCTAATATTAATTTCTATTGTAATCTCGCCATTTAAAGGAAATAAATATTTTTTTCTAGAAATAGTAAAAATTTTGAATTTAGAAATCTCTACATCTACTAAAATTATAGTTTCTACTTTATTATTTATTTTGTCATAAACTTTTTTATATTTATAAGTGCAACCTTCAGGTGCATAATTATTTAGAAAATAATTTTGTATTTCAATCCAATCTTCTAGATTCTTTTGATTAGCATGTGTAAATATTTTATAAGAAATATCATTGGGTAATTTATATTCAATTTTATTTTTCAAAATATTTTGGAAGAAAGGATCAAAATTACATAAAAATCTAGTATTATAAAATATATTCATAACCTCTAAATCATTTTGTAACTTTTGCTTCTAAGGGACCATAAAATTTGGTTAAGATAAACTGGGTTGCACAACTTACTTAGGAACCATTATCCTGAGTTAGACAAATGGGCCAGACATAAGAAAAATGAACAAGTGAAGGACACACCGAAATACAAACGACCGAATGTGCTAAGACGAGCTAGCCGAGGCCGAGATCAACAAGAAAGGGTGCATGTGTCTTTTCATATGGGAAATGCTTAAGGAGGATCATGCCAAATCATACGGACCTGTACAGGATCGTATAGGTCTCCACCATTCCATTACCAACAAACGACCGAATGTACCTAGACGAGCTAGCCGAGGCCAAGATCAACAAGAAAGGGTGCATGTGTCTTTTCACATGGGAAATGCGTGAGGAGGATCATGCCAAATTGTATAGATCTCCACCGCTCCATTACCAATGAACGAATTCAAAAGTTGTTAGTAGTGGATAAGAGAATGAAGGCTGGAGTATTATCCAAGTCTTACCCTTTATAGTCATTTTACTTCCAACCCTAATGAGCAAGTGTAACCCTATTTCTGTATGTATAAATAGAATAGGGAAGGCTCATAGGAGGGGGTTGGTAGTTAAGAATTTGGGTTATTCCATAGTTATTAGCTTACCTCAATCTGTTTGAAGAGAGAAAGTTTGTAAAACAATCAATACCTTGCCTTGAGAGCTTAATACAACAACCACACACACACAAACAGTGGACGTACTGTCGGATTAGCCTAAACTCTATCGGAGGAACCTACTGTTCTTAAAAAATCCCATTGTTCTTACTCACCTTCTTTTCCACATACACGAACTCATCTCTCAGATTATTTCACTGGGTTGGGCCTAAAAAATTTGCTCCACCTACATTTGGCGCCGTTTGTGGGAAATCGAGAGCGAAGGAGAGAGTTTTTTTCTGGTCGAGAAGTTGGTGAGGTTGATATTCCTCCATTGGAAAAAGCAATATCCACTATCATGCCTCAGTCTAGAGCAACCACCTCGCTAATTTCGCAGGTGCAACCCACCGAGGAAGATGGTAGATTGCCACCAGTTCAACAACAACAAAACGACCCTCCAAATTTGCCGGCCAACATGAACAGGGGGGCGGTTCATAGAATTACGATGACCATGGTCTTGCTAGCAGGGATTCCGTCATCAACGTGGCATTGCTCAGAATGGAAAATCAAACCTTACATGAACTTTTAAGGAAGTATATGAGGAAATCTGCCTCTAGGAATGAGGAGGAGGAAGACACTACAACGTCAACCGTCAGGCGACCACAACATAACAACATTGTTACCAAAGATCTGGTACCCGTTTAGACCCAGGTTCGGACTCAAGATAATGGATAACTGTAGACACCCCGATCCGTGACCCCCGCAAGAACCCTAACGACCTCCGAGAACTACTATTTTGGGTCCGGGACCCACCCGAGGACCCGGTACTACACTAGGAGGGTTTGTCGCCCGACAAACTTGTTCTTCAGAGAGATTGTCGCACGACATATCACATTGTCGCGCGACAATCCCTGATATGTCGCGCGACAATTCCACTATGTCGCACGACATTCCCCCTCTGCACCAGACCAACCACTTTCTGACACATCAATCTGTCAGAACCATCACTTCAGCCGTTTGTCGCGCGACATTCCCGTATGTCGCGCGACATATCACAATGTCGCGCGACATTCTCCTTTTTTAAGGAAATGTCGCGCGACAATCTCTCCCGAGCAGTATAAATAGGCCAACACCTCCAAGGGTTGAGAGGCAGCAATTGGAATCTGAGAATTTGGAGCTTTAGATTTGATTTTTATCAAGCACTTTTCTACTATTATCTTATTTCTGAAGAATTATCGAATCTATCCTCGACACTCGACGTGTCCCGTCTCCGGAATCGATTTCTCGGAAATATCTAAAGAAAGAGAAAATTATTATCGCCGGAGATCCCTCTGCCGTATTATATTTTCTTTCTTATTATTATTCTCGTCGGGAAGGTAAAGAAAGTCCCTTCTAGTATTTAAGATTAGATATCTGTGTACTTGTTTTACTTCTGTTATTCTGTCCACGTTTTATTTGAATAAACTTATTGTCAAGTTACCAATAGTCTACCGTTTTCAAAACAAAAGACCCTGATAAAACTACTTTCAAAACCAGAAGAGTAAGTACATTATCGTCCGGATAAACCCTGTTTTCAAACCCCGGACCGATAAAGACTTATCTAGGAATTAAAATCCACATATCTTGTCTTTTCCATAGACTGCGACGTGTCTGATAAACTCTCCTCAAAGAGTTCATATTCCATATTGAATTAGTCCCGACATAAAGATCCGAACCTTTTTCAAAATAATCACAACTCGAGAAAACCGTCATTATCTGAGGAAATAATACGGAATACTCTTTCAAAAATAAAAGGTTTTTGTCATTTGTCATTACATCTTTTAAATATAAAAACATCGGATCTCGGAACACAAAGGTTTTCATTCCTTTCCCCGTTTTCCCAAATTAGGGTTTTTTTAGAAAGTAGTAGACTGTCGGTAAAAGCATCCAAGTTTTTCAACATAGAATAAGCATATAAGACCACTAGAGACCGAAAGGGCGGAATGGGTGCTTAACACCTTCCCAAACCGTAATATAGTTTCCGAACCCTATAAGAATCCCGGTTTCGCAGACAAACGTGTAAAGAAAGGCTTGTCTATAGCCTTTCCTCTTACACGACCTTTTTTGTCCGTTTTCTCGTAAAACGTACTGGCGACTCTGAATGAACCCCCTTGCATCTAGAAATAGAACGTAGGGACACTTGATATGAATCAACGAAAACGCTCCAGCAAATGGAACGACGGAATCAGTTCCGACGTCCCATGACCCCCACCACCAACGGGGACGAGACCCGGGGGGCCGCATTTGCGGATTCTCACAGTGGCGACTCTGCTGGGGACACCATTAGAAAACTAGACTCTTATATGTGGACCTTTGTTTATCTGTTGAAAAACTTGCTTTTACTGCTTTCCCTACTCATGTTAATTGATTGAGAAGAAACCTTTTTCTAAAAAATGGGAGTTTTTCGAAAAGACGTAATAAAGATAATGATATTTGTGAAACCAACATTTCGAACTTTACACGCACTATCACAAATCATGCATTGGTTCTACGAGTGTGAATTTACCCCAAACCCTCGGAAGTATTATAAGTGAGTAGGGAGTTGGCTTGCTTGGGCCAACATAAACCGAAAGCATTTACTTCCACTCTCCTTGGCCAAGTACGCCCCCGAGGTATATCGAGTGACGAGAACACTCACGTACCCGGGAAGTATATCAAAAGATTCTTGCACGTACCCGCCCTTGGGGTATATCGCAAGGTCTTGCCAAAAAGGAGGGAGCCTGAAGCCTTAACCATTCGAACACCTGCGCTGCATCTAAGATTGAGTCAGTTAAAACACTTGTCAAACAGCCATAGAGGATGTACCACTTTACGGCTTACTTTTCGACACCCTTTTTAAAATTTGAGGCTCTTCTCGGCAATTTTTAGTGGTTCTTTTGGCAAAAATCGAGTCGCATCACAGTCTTCCTTCATCTTCGCCACGTGATTTTCGTCTACAGTCGTGAAGCAACAAACAGACTGGAAGGTTGGGCCGGCCGTGATCACACCGGAAGACTAGTAAGACCAAGCACACCTGAAATGGCCGATGAACGCGAGAATCGAGAGACAGATCAGAGCCGAGCCGAGGCATCATCAGCTCAGCCAACCCTAGCCGAAATGCACCGTTTACTCATGACCGTCAGCAGGGATCTGGCAAATCTCACGAACGAGCAACAGGGTACCCGAATCCGAATAGAAGAATTGTCAGCCGAACGAACTGCACCACCGGGGTTTGATCGACTACCACCGAATCGTGATCCGAACCAAGGACAGTCTTCACAAGTACTTCCCCCAATCCAACGAACTAATCCACCCCAAACGGGCCCCAACATGGCCGGTCCCGTTCAAACCGACCCCAACAATCAGAACCAATGGGCCCCGGATTCAGGCCCCACATACCAACAACAAGAGCCACCCATCGTCTGGCCACAACCTCAGCAAGGCCTCGATCCCCAATATCAACCATGGCCACAAGTCCCCGCAAGACCTATTCCACCAGCCCCAATAGCCCCTCCCAATGAGTACCCAGACATCAACCGACTCCGGGCAGTATACGCAGAATCGATGATAGCCCGGGAACAGCCCGATGAGGTGTCAAGAGAGAGCGAAGAAATGAAGAAATTGAAAGAGCAGATGAAGGTTCTGCAAAGAGGTGTTTCTCTGATGAAAGGGGCAGACGAGATCACAGACATGAACGCCTTTTCCCTCTACCCAGAAGCCAGACTACCTCAAGGATTTAAGCTCCCCTCTATCACCAAATTCACTGGTACTACACCCCCCAAAACCCATCTCCAATCCTACATCAGATCCATGCAAGTGTCCGGCTGTGGAGAGCTGGAGCTGGCTCAGGCTTTTCACATGACTCTCACGGGGGCAGCCCTGAGATGGTTCTTCGACCTAGAGAAACACCACACGAAAACTTGGGGGGATATCGTCAAAGAATTCATGACCAAGTACGGGTCCAACGAGAATTTGGAAATTACCCGTAAACACCTGGAAATGGCCAAGCAAGGCGAGAAAGAAAGCTTCAGCGACTTTGTCACCCGCTGGAGGGAAATGGCATCCCAAATGTCCAAACGGCCCGACGAAGAAGAGCAGTTAGAAATCATACAGAAGAATTTTACTCCAGCTGTATTGAACTGCATGGGAAAGCATGTATTCCCACACTTCAGAGCCCTGTTGAGTATGGGGTCACAGGTAGAGGAAGAATTGACCAGAAAGGCAGACACGGATACCAAGAAGGCCTCTTACACTGGAAGAAAGACGGCCACTCCAGCCGTAAACCAACTAAGCTCGTACCCATATCAACAAAACCCATTTCAGCAGTCACCGCAAGTCCCCCCAATGAGTTGGCCTACGCAGGGAGACTCTTCTAACACCGAGGTCAAGAAAAGGAGAAATTTCTGCACCCTCCCCACTACTCTGGTCAAAAGCCTGGAACTACTCCAAAAGGCCGGACTAGTCACCCCACTCAACCCACGCCCTCCACCAAATCCTATCCCCAACACTTGGAGAATGAATGAGAACTGTGCGTACCATCAGGCGGCAGGCCATGACACGGAACGTTGTTTAGCTCTCCGCCATCGTATCCAGGACCTCATTGAAGCCGGAACCATCCCCGCACCCGGCGGGCCCAATGTTACCAACAACCCCCTCCCCAATCATGCTCCACCTGCAGGAATTAACGCCTTAACCACTGACGAAGGCTTCGATCCCGTAGGACGCATTCGGGACGATCCAGCCTATAAGGCACCCGTTATGCTATCGGCAAAAGCACAAGTTGCCCCAGGCCTCAACCCAATAATTGACCAATGGATGGCCAAGATGAACTTCCTACCTGGGCAGGGCTTAGGAAAGACAAATCAGGGGATCTCGCAACCACTCACCATCAAAACCAATCCTGGGAAAGCTGGGATAGGATGGACCCAGGACAAGAAAAAACAACCATGGAAACCCCGCCCCCCTCATAAGGAGACAATCTGTATGACAGAAACCTCCCCCGGGACTTTTAGTTGGTCGGCAGAACCAGAGTCGTCAGAAACTTCAGAGGGATCAGACCCAACATCCCTTTGGATACAACAGATTACCCGCTCAGGAAAGGTATACCATCCACCACCGATGGATGCCGAAAAATCACCGCCTCCAAAAGAAGTAGGAGAAGACCGAGTACTGGAACAGTTGAAGAAAACCCAGGCACACATCACCATTTGGGGCCTCTTGGTTGCCTCCAAACCTCACAGGACCGCTTTCATTAAACTCCTGGATGAGGCTGTCATATCGCCGGACTCCACGCCCGAACAACTGCCAAACATGATCGGGTCACTCACAGTCCAATGAAGTCTGTCATTTTCAGATGAAGACTTGTCTCCGTTGGGGAGAAAACACAGCCTGGCTCTCCATATCACCGTCCAAACCCGAGGGAAGATCTTGCCACAAGTTCTCATCGACAATGGGTCGACCATAAATGTCTGCCCCCTAAAGACTGCCAGATGCTTGGGTATCTCAGATTCAGAGCTCTCACCATCCGCTGTAACTGTCAGGGCCTATGATAATACCAGGAGGGCCGTTCTGGGGTCTCTGAAACTTGATCTCATGGTTGGTCCCGAAAGCTTCCCGGCCGACTTTCAAATCATAGACATTCCTTCCAGTTTTAACCTACTGTTGGGAAGAGCATGGCTACACGACATAGGAGCACTCCCCTCCTCCTTGCACCAAAAGATCAAGATACCGTTTGAAGGGAACATAATTACCATCCAAGGAGATCCTGAAAGGACCTTGGCGGATATGGAGTTACCAGTTTTGGGAATCGGGAGCCAGAGCATACAGTTAGGAGGCTTTTCTTACGAGCCTCAAGTGAAAACTCTTAGCACCCAGACAATCAGGTATCTTCCCCCTGACAATATCCCCGGTCTCAGCACCAAGATTACAAATATGTTGAGAATGATGAAATACTTGCCTGGAGCCGGTCTGGGAATGGGACAACCAGGACTACTTCAAGCATTGGAACCAGTAGCAAGGTACGAGAGGGAAGGTTTGGGGTACCAACACACTGAAGAGGACGATCAACAAAAAAGGGGTCGAGGGCATCAGTATCCGAGTTTCAGCTCTCTGAACGGGTTCTTTGTCAAAGAAGGAGAGGACTTCCCCTTTTGCGGCTTCCAGGAGCCTTGGAGAAACAGCGACGGAGAGAACCTTCCTGGGTGGGAAATCTTCTATGAAGAGGACCTATATATCAAAGAAAACACCGTACACAGCTTCGCTACCAAGTTGACAATCGGGCCGAAGGAAGAAAGTGAAGACATGAAAGGCGAAGAGGAAGAAATGATCGGAGATCTCTTCGACATCATGGCTCTGGGAGATGATGAGCCAGGAGACGACCCTGTACACTTGATATACGCTGATCCAGACTACCAAGGGGAAAGGGAAAAGAGCGAAATTGTAAGGGTGAGAGATAAGAGTGAGGATAAGGATAGGAAGGAGTCACTCCTAAATGAACTTTTTAAACTTGTACCTGTAAATACTAGTATCAATAAAGAAGAGTCTATTTTGCGTTATCCTGTTATTTTTAATTCTGTAATTGCTTATATGGAATTGGAAAGAATGAACGAACACCCTGAACGGGAGGAGCAACGTATACAAAGCGAGGAAGGAGACACTCTTGTGATTAACCTCGGAACAGAGGAGGAAAGAAAAGAGGTCCGCATTGGGGCAAGCCTAAGTGGGACAGAGAGAGAAGAATTCACACAAACTCTGAAAGAGTATGTGGATGTCTTCGCCTGGTCTTATGTAGATATGCCGGGTTTGAACAGTCAAATAGTCATGCACGAAATACACACCAATCCAGAACTTAGGCCCGTCAAACAGAAGCTGAGGAAACTTACGCCAGAATGGTCCTTGAAAGTGAAAGAAGAAGTAATGAAACAACTGAGTGTGGGATTCTTACGGGTGATCGAGTACCCCTCGTGGTTAGCCAACATCGTGCCTGTTCCAAAGGCTAATGGGAAAGTCCGCATGTGTGTGGATTACCGGGATCTCAATAAAGCTTGTCCAAAGGACGATTTTCCATTGCCCAACATCGATTTGATAGTAGATAATACTGCCAACCACGCCCTGAAGTCATTTGTGGATGGTTTTGCCGGATATAACCAGATCAAGATGCACCCGGATCACCAGGAGAAAACAGCATTTATCACACCGTGGGGAACATACTGCTACACCGTTATGCCGTTTGGGCTGAAGAACGCCGGGGCAACATATCAGAGGGCAGCTACGGCTATCTTTCACGACATGATTCACAAAGAAGTAGAGGTGTATGTAGACGACATGATAATCAAGTCAAAAGAGAGGGAAGGCCACGTACCAGCCTTGCGAGCCTTCTTTGATCGGCTCCGCCAGTATCAGATGAGACTCAACCCGCAGAAATGTGTGTTCGGGGTAACCAAAGGAAAACTCCTGGGATATGTCGTCAGTAAGAAAGGAATCGAGGTGGACCCCGCTAAAGTTCAAGCTATCCAAGACATGCCCGAGCCTCGTACCGAGAGAGAAATCCGGGGTTTTTTGGGTAATCTGCAGTACATCAGTAGGTTTATCTCTCAGCTCACTCAAAAGTGCGAACCCATCTTCAAACTCCTGAGGAAGTCTTCAACAGGAGAATGGAACGATCAATGCCAGGAGGCTTTTGACAAAATCAAAGATTACCTCTCCAAGCCCCCAGTGTTAGCCCCGCCTCAGACCGGACTACCACTAATTCTATACCTAACCGTCACTGATTCAGCCGCGGGAGCAATGCTAGCCCAACACCTCACCGATACCCGGAAGGAGCAGGCCATCTATTTCCTCAGCAAAAAGCTATCCCCATTTGAGATAAACTACACACCATTGGAAAAATCGTGTACCGCTCTCGTCTGGGTAACACGGAAACTACGGCACTACATGCTAGTTTTTTCAGTCATCCTGGCATCACGGATTGATCCGTTGAAATACCTCTTCGAGAAACCGGCTCTCTCGAATCGAATGGCAAAATGGTTATTTCTACTCTCCGAATTCGACATCACCTACATGACCCAGAAGGCAGTCAAAGGCAAGATCATAGCTGATTACCTGGCCCACAATCCGATATTGGGAGACATGATAGAAGAAGCCGAATTCCCGGACGAAACCATCATGAACGTCGAGATCAATGAAGACTGGAGGTTGTACTTTGACGGAGCCGCCAATCGGAACGGAAACGGGATAGGCATCCTGTTAGTCTCTCCAGACCAAACTCACTCCCCGGTATCATATCGACTGGACTTCTTCTGCACCAACAATATGGCCGAATATGAAGCCTGCATACTCGGGTTAGAGATCGCTCTTCAAAGGGGTATAAAGAGAATACAGGTATACGGAGATTCAGCACTAGTGGTCCATCAAGTTCTGAAGGAATGGAAGATCAGAGATGAGAAATTAGTCCCTTACCTCGCCCGACTAGAAGAAGTCGCAGGAAGGTTCGAGCGTGTGGAGTTTTACTATATCCCCAGGTCCCAGAACAGTTTTGCTGACGCATTGGCAACCCTGCCATCTATGATCGATATTCCGGAGGGGATGGAAGAAATAACCCTCACGGTACAAAAGAAATCAGGACCCGTGCACTGCATGACCCTTGAGGTGGAAATTGAAAAAGACGGTGACTCAACCGTTTGGTTTTATGATATCTGGAACCTGCTGAAGAACCATCAGTATCCCGAGAAAGCAGACAAGAGAACACGGGTCACACTCAGGAGACTAGCATCAGGATTCATACTCTGTGCCGGAAGATTATATAAGAGGAACTACGACGGGACTCATCTTCAATGTCTCACCGAAGAAGAATCAGTTAGAATGATGGATCAGATACATGGGGGCGATTGCGGACCTCATATGAGCGGGCATACGCTTGCCCGCAAGATCATCAGGCAAGGGTATTTCTAGTCTACCCTACAAACTGACTGCGCTGATCATGTACGCCGTTGTCACAAATGCCAAATTTATGCTAAGTCCCAGAAGCTTCCTCCAAAAGAGTTGTACAACATGACTGCTCCCTGGCCTTTTTCAGCCTGGGGAATTGACGTCATTGGGAAAGTCTCACCCAAAGCCAGCAACGGCCATGAATTCATACTAGTAGCCATCGACTACTTCACCAAATGGGTGGAAGCCGAATCTTACCAAACCCTGGATGCCAGGAAAGTTGCCCGATTCATCAAAAGGAATATTGTCTGCCGATATGGGGTCCCACACGAGATCATCTCAGATAACGGCACCCACTTCGAAGGAGAAGCTAATACAGTCATGGAGGAATACGGTATCACCCGACATAAATCTTCACCATATAGACCGCAAACCAATGGGGCAGTTGAAGCCGCCAACAAGAATTTGAAGAATATCTTAAGCAAGATGACCGACACCTGCCGGGACTGGCCGGAGAAATTACCATATGCATTGTGGGGATACCGCACCACCGAAAGGGTCTCTACCGGGGCAACCCCGTTCTCGCTTACATACGGGATGGAGGCAGTCCTCCCTGTCGAGTTAGAGGTCCCTTCCCTCAGAGTAATGCTAGAGAATCAGGTCAATGAACTGGAGTGGGTCCAGGCACGTTATAACGAGCTAGCCTTACTAGATGAGAAAAGATTGAAAGCCGCATACCACCATCAAGGGTATCAGAAGAGAATCGCTCGAGCATTTAACCAGAGAGTGAGGACTCGGGGTATCAATGAAAATGACATCGTGTTGAAAGAAATTCGAGAGCCAGCCAGAGATCCGAGGGGAAAGTTCGGGCAGAAGTGGACAGGGCCGTATATCGTCAAAGAAATCAATACAGGAGGCGCCGCTATACTCACTGACCTAGACGGGCAGTTACTACATTCACCAGTCAACATGGACCGACTGAAGAAGTATTATCAATAAGCACGACGTGTATAAGAACTACGTAAACCTGAGCCCCAACTCGAATATCGTATTTTCTGGAAAAATCAAAAAGGGGGGAACGTAGGCAACCTGAGAAGTGACTTCAGGCCCGGTTTAAAGCTTTGTAAAGAAATTTATTTCTCATAAAAAGTCCCTTCATATATTATTAAAGAGGTGGTTCAGAACACCAAGAGTTACAAAGGAAGTACAGCATACAAAGAAGAAACTAATCCCTAGGGGTTGGCCACACTGGGTCCTCAGCGGCCAAATCAATTCGAGCCTCATCCAAAATCTGGTACGCAAAGACAATGCCATCCTCTGTAGGCTCAGAATCCATGAATCGGAACCACTCCATTTGAAAGGGGTCATCAATCAGCTCTCCTTCTAGAGATTGCCAGCAAGAGCGGATAATGTCAGCCCGGAGAGGCCTGGAAATACCGAAACGAGCATAGTTAAACTGACGAGTCAGTCGAGCACGCCACATCCTCTCTAACCGATAAAGAAACATGTGGGGTCACAAATTTAGACTCAGAAGAGAAGTTGTTCAGACCAAGGGGAACCTCCTGAGGAATGTTAAACTGTCGAAGAAGACGCCCAGGGAGATAAAAGGAAGTAAACCAGAGCCCGCGGAGCCGAACGTAGTTCTGACCCCCAGTACTAAGTACCATCTTCCTCAGCTTCCACCAAGGAATGTTCCACCGGATAGCCCGAAAGTTCTCCGAAAACCACACCGTCCAATCAGAGGAAGACATGGTCAAAGCACCAAAGAGAGGCCGATGGAAGAAATGGGTCGGATTGTCGAGCCGAACTCCGCTGAAACCCACCGATCGAAAGCGCTCTAGCAGCCACATGTATAGCAGACGCGGGCTCCCCCGAAAGAAGGGCGAGGCCCCCCGTTGAACAACATCAAGACCATTCAGGGTCTCTGCAAGAATGATCGGCACTATAGACTCCCCATTTCTAGCCTGGTAAATCAGACTCAAGATAGTCGGATCAACACGGGAAGAACCCGTCACCAGCAGCATATCAGAAACCAGGCAAATCAGGGCCGCTGCAGTACGCCCCACGCCGTAAGAGGCCCTATCTTCATAACGATGAAAGAACCTCACCATTTTGTGGAGGTCAAGGAGCCCGTCGACAATGAAACCATCGCAGGCCGCTTGGGGAATGGCTAACAGAGCAATTAGCATGTCGCGGGGACCGATTCCTTCTATAGGAACTGCCATCGGGAGACGAACGTCAGAACGTAACAGCCAGGAGAACTCCTCATAGGTTGGGCAGAGCTCATCTAGTCCAAAACGGAAGAGATGGTCCGCAGGACTCCAGAAATACAAAGCACCTAACAGAAAGGAGAAATCTACAGGACGATGGCACCAGCCCGCCAAAGGACTGAATGCACCAAAGTTCAAACCATTTTCAGAAGATATCAAAGCATCTTGAGCTTTAACATAAGAAAAATCAGAGTTGGTACGGTAGGAAGACATTTTGGAGAGGTGTGGGGATGAAGGAAGGAAGATGGGGGTATTTATAGCAAAAAAGAGGGTCCTGTACCTGTTTGTCGCGCGACAAACCCATTTTCAGGGGGAAGTGTCGCGCGACAAACCCATGACCAGGAGGGATTGTCGCGCGACAAACCCATCTGGGGGGCACCCTACTTTTTTCTTATACATAATGGTCATCTTTGCCAAAAGAATCACTTCTGGATGCTTTTCTGTTCTCACTTTGTTCTTTTTTGCAGGAAACATAAGTATCACTACACTAGAAGGTACGACTTTTAAATTACCGACTCTTATATATATATGTATATATCTTGCACAGACAGATAATAAAAGTATAATCAAACACAGATAAAGATATTTTTATAAAACCAATAAAAGAACAGTTTTTAAAAATATCCGTCTAAAATAAATACATATCTGTCCAACTAACACTAAATGCAGAAAAGGGAAAACTAATCTACTCGGGCGCGTTTCGACACGCTCCCACTATCTCCCGAGCCCTCCTCAGGGGTAAGATCAACAACTGGGACGCCGGGAACAGGAGGAACTGCCGCCTGAGAAGGCCCCGTAGACTGAACCGGTGCCGTAGGACGGATCACCGACGATCGGGAACGCCTGGAAGTCCGACTACTGCTCCTCCGAGAATCCGTCCGGGCATGGGAGGAAGTCAGGGGGTCGTCCGGCCGTAAAGAGATGTCGATAGCCCTCTGATAGTCACGCATGTAGGCTGGAGGGTCTCGACCGACGTACTGGAGCAGGTTCCAGCTGTAGAAATACTGGGCATACCAAGCCCGAAGATCTGCCACCCGTACACCCACTCTCTGTAAAAAAGACATACAATAAAAGGAGAATCAGCACAGTCAAAATAAATAGATATAAACATGAAAGTATCAGGAGAAGTTGAAGAAGATACCTCATCATCAGAACGACCACCCAAGAAATCAAAAGTATCCTCGGGAAGGGGATACTCCGGGACAGAATATCGACATAGGCCCGCGCCGACATAAGAAATATCTCTGGGGAGTGGAGGTAGATCTACCCACGAAATAGATGACCCCGCAGGAGCAGCTGCAGAAGAAGACCCTCCCTCCTCACGAATGGGGAACAAGGGTGGACGAGAGGATGAGCCACCAAAGCCCGGAGATCGGGCGGGAGGCCCCATGACAGTCGCCGGTAGAGGGGTCAACGTAGCGTATGTTCGGACCCCCGGAGGATCCACCATGGCCGTCGCCCCCAAAGGAGGTACCCCACTAGAAGGAGTAGTCGCCGCCGCGGGAGGAGTCCGCCCAAACTGATCAAAATCTGCCCCAAGGTCCGCGGGCTCCCAGGACCTCTCAGAAAATCCCGCTCTCCCCTCAGCAGCCTCAGCAGCAGCAAAAAGGCCCCCCGGAGACACGGAAGGGCCGGTGGGAAACTCGAAGCCCTCAGCGCGCTGCTCCCCCGCAGGTGTCGCCTGAGGTGACGGCTCCGGAACGGCTGTCGCATCACCTCCCTCGCCCTCTGGCCGACCGCCGCCCTCAGCCGCAGCAGGAACATCCCTCTCTCCCTCAGGATCCTCATCCTCAGAATCCGGAATGTTGTCCCTCTGATCGGGGACAGGTGGCAGATGACCCGGAACCACCCTAGCTAAATGGGTCTGTCCCCGTATATAATGAGGATCACCCCCCAATGCCCGATACCTCTCATAGAAGACCCGTCCCCGAGTCCCCTTCGGCTCCCTCATCAGGTAACGGGCAGCAAAAATAGCATAGTCTCCCTCCTCGACGAACGTCTGGAAGCCGAGTCCGTCAACCAAAGCCTGCACCGTCACCGGGTCGATCTCGCCCGTCCGCCTCATCAGAACAGGAGGGAACAATGGAACACGAGGCCACTGGGATGGCGTGTGCTGACGAATGACCCTCTCACCCAAGTAGAAGAGAAGGCCGTACTCATCCCGGATAAGCCGCCTGGTCCTCGAGGCGGTCAGAGCACGACCATACCCATGATGAGGACCCAGATCACCCCAAGGGGCCCACTCAATCTGAAAAGAGAATAAGATTTTATTTCAGTATTTTATATATTCTACTCTATCTGACTATTGAAAAGCAAGAAAACTAAAAATATTCTTACCTGCTCCTCCCGCAGGTCATGGACAGCAGCAGCTCCGGTCTCCCGAGTCCGGTATACATAGGGAGCCCTATAGTTCCCCGCGATGAATCGGCGGAGAAAAGGGAACTGGTCCTCGTTCTCAACGAGGAGATCCACCTGGGCGCGACCCAGACGGGTATAAGCTACAAACCAGCTCTGAAAAGGAAAGATAGAAGAAATCAGCAATGATCAACAAGTAATGAGCAAAGAACTGAAGCAAAGACAGAAAGACTAAAAAATGTACCTCCCACAGCAAAGAAAAGCCCTTGAGGTTCAGGGCTAAATGACGAGAGACCTGGTCCATGGCATCGTAAAGGACTGCAAGAATGAAACCTCCCCAGTCGTAGTCAAACATGAGGCTGAAGTCCCGAAGATAGGGCAACCACCAAAGATGAGCCGTGTCCCCACCACGAGCCTCGAATAGATCATGAAGTGTCAGTAGAAGGAGGACGCGGGCATACTGGCGCGCCTCCTGACGGGTCATAGGAACCCCTGAAGCAGCTAGTCGAGCCCTCTCTGTGGCTAACCGCGTAACCAAGACGCCCCGAGGAATCGTGTCGCCGGAACTCCGTCGCTCCGGAAACCATCCTAATGAACTAACAATGCCCTCGGCTGTCAGACGCAAGGGGACGTCGATCTGGATGGGGACCCCCCTGAAGGGATCCCGGTCAAAGCAAACAAATCGAGGGGGGTCATCGTCATCTCCCCCCAGCTCCAGTGAAAGGTATGGGTGGTGTCCCACCAGTGGCAAGCCAGAGCCGATACTAAAACTGTCGCCCTAGATACTCGCTCTGGGAGGGCGTCGAAGAGGGAGCCAAAAGGAGTCGCGAGAATCAACTCCTGGACAGGGGCCGGTGCCCGTCGCCACTCCGAAGATATAGCGTTGGGGGAACCCCAACCGCGGCCAACCCACTGCAGACAAAGGAACGAGTATGGGGTTATGAGGGTACTTCGGTATAATTATGAGAGTTATAGGGTTATAAGGGTAAATTATGTAATTTCCAAAACCTGAGGGTACTTTGGTGCAATTATGAGAATTATAGGGTTATAAGGGTAAATTATGTAATTTCCAAAACCTGAGGGTACTTTGGTGCAATTATGAGAGTTATAGGGGTTATAAGGGTAAATTATGTAATTTCCAAAACCTGAGGGTACTTTGGTGCAATTATGAGAGTTATGGGGTTATAAGGGTAAATTATGTAATTTTCCAAAACCTGAGGGTACTTTGGTGTAATTATGAGAGTTATAGGGGTTATAAGGGTAAATTATGTAATTTCCAAAACCTGAGGGTACTTTGGTGTAATTATGAGAGTTATAGGGGTTATAAGGGTAAATTATGTAATTTCCAAAACCTGAGGGTACTTTGGTGTAATTATGAGAGTTATGGGGTTATAAGGGTAAATTATGTAATTTCCAAAACCTGAGGGTACTTTGGTGCAATTATGAGAGTTATAGGAGCTATAAGGGTAAATTATGTAATTTTCCAAAACCTGAGGGTACTTTGGTGTAATTATGAGAGTTATGGGGTTATAAGGGTAAATTATGTAATTTTCCAAAACCTGAGGGTACTTTGGTGTAATTATGAGAGTTATAGGGCTATAAGGGTAAATTATGTAATTTTCCAAAACCTGAGGGTACTTTGGTGTAATTATGAGAGTTAGAGGGTTATAAGGGTAAATTATGTAATTTTCCAAAACCTGAGGGTACTTTGGTGTAATTATGAGAGTTATGGGGTTATAAGGGTAAAATATGTAATTTCCAAAACCTGAGGGTACTTTGGTGTAATCATGAGAGTTATAGGGGTTATAAGGGTAAATTATGTAATTTTCAAAACCTGAGGGTACTTTGGTGTAATTATGAGAGTTATAGAGTTATGGGGGTACATTATGTAATTTTCTAAACTAAGAGGTATCACAGGTAAAAGTATGTGTTCGCTAAAAATCGGGCGTTATTCCTAGTCAGACATGCATACTAACATTATCTAAAACGAATACAGGAAACGACAAGAAGCAGAACAAATAAATGCACGAAAGAAGACATACCAGAGATCGACGACGAATCTCGTGAGAAACGGGCTCCATCAAAAGCCACGGGACGTCCGGGACCGGAGCAGCTCGGATAGCATCCCGATAGACCACCGCCCGACCGCGGTCTATCCCATCCTCATCATACCAGTCCAAGTCCGCCCAGTCGTCGTGATGAGGGCTGCAGCGAAGAACGCCCTGAGCGTCAGTAAAGGTGACCTCCTCCTGGTCACCCTCCAATCGGTCGAGATGAGCAGGGTCCATCGATATAGGTAGAATATGTGTGAAAAGGTCGGAAAAATCAAAAACACGGCAGAGCTTCCGCGCTTGGGAGAGAAGAAAAGAGAGAAAAAGAGAGCTAGAGAGAGAAAGAGAAAGGAGAGAATGAGGTGGAATGAGCTCAGCAAGGGGTTTATATGGTGGGTCAGTTTGTCGCGCGACAAATGGCCACATTGTCGCGCGACAAAGAGCCAGGCACCGAAATGTCGCGCGACAATCCCCCCTCCTCCCTGATTTTTTTGACCTTTGTCTCATTTTATCTTCTGCAGAGGCACTTCGGAGAAGCAGTTTTCGGAAAATTGCTAAAAACCGCACACCCATGATAAAAAGTTCAAAGAGAAAACTTCCAAATCATCTCTCCGAAAAAATGCGAAAACAGAATGCCGCGATTAAAAGTAGTCTCTGATCTTACAGAAGGACCGAGACCGTCGAATAAAAAGCAGAATAGCGATATAAGACGGGAATAGAAAAAATTGAAAGAGTAGAAAAGAGAAATAACCCGTATGAACGCCCAAAGCGAGCGAGAGAAACAGAAATGCAGAGTGACAGGGAGAGCCACACCGAAAGTGATAGCTAGGCCAAAAAACGGCTCAGGGCTTCGTTTTAGGGTGAGTAAGGCTCCTGATCACGACAAAGGGATGAAAAGACTCCTGGTCAAAAACAGAGAGGGCCAGGAAAAGTCTTTCCCAAAAGAGGGAGAAATAAGGGCATCGAAAAAACAGAATACGATGTGGGCCCACCAAAAGAGAAAACTAAGAAAAGAATAAAGATCAGAGATTGAACTTTCAAACAAATTTCTTTTCAGCACGATACAGAAGAGATGATTTGGAAAACCTCGGACCATCACTCTGCGGAGAGCAAAGAAATCCGAAAACTGCCTTCTGAGTGAAACATCTTCACTCGAGGAAAACATGAGAGTAAAGTTCAGGAAGATACAGGGAAACGGACATCCCGAATAGACCCTGAGAAGTTCTTTTTACCTTCGCAAAATCTACTCTCTCTCTCACTCTAGCAGTCTAAGAGAGGCAATTCACCAACACAAGCCCTCTCCGGAGGCAACGCACAAACACAAGCCCTCTCCGGAGGCAATGCACAAACACAAGCCCTCTCCGGAGGCAATATACAAAATCACAAGCCCTCTCCAGAGGCAAAAGTTACTCATGAAAGTCCTCCCAGAGGCATTTTTTCCTTCTTCTTTCAGATCTAGAAGCCCTCCCAGAGAGGCACAACGGTAGTCCTCCCACCTGAGGCGAAGCCCTCCCAGAGAGGCACAACGGTAGTCCTCCCACCTGAGGCGAAGCCCTCCCAAAGAGGCACCACGGTAGTCCTCCCACCTGAGGCGAAGCCCTCCCAAAGAGGCACCACGGTAGTCCTCCCACCTGAGGCGAAGCCCTCCCAGAGAGGCACAATGGTAGTCCTCCCACCTGAAGGCGAAGCCCTCCCAGAGAGGCACGAACGGTAGTCCTCCCACCTGAGGCGAAGCCCTCCCAGAGAGGCACGAACGGTAGTCCTCCCACCTGAGGCGAAGCCCTCCCAGAGAGGCACAATGGTAGGCCTCCCACATGAGGCGAGAAGATCTAAAAAGCCCTCCCAGAGAGGCACGGTGTAGCAACGGTAGTCCTCCCACCTGAGGCGAAGCCCTCCCAGAGAGGCACGAACGGTAGTCCTCCCACCTGAGGCGAAGCCCTCCCAGAGAGGCACGAACGGTAGTCCTCCCACCTGAGGCGAAGCCCTCCTAGAGAGGCATACGGTAGTCCTCCCATCTGAGGCGCAAAGTGGAAACAAATGAAAGTCCTCGAAAGGGGCAATGTGGTAACACGAGCCCTCTGCGGAGGCAAACCAATCGCCAAGCCCTCTCCGGAGGCACTCACAAGTACGTCTATACGCATACACTTTCTTAGAGTTCCTGCGGGAGCCATGGATCAAGGTCTCTTCCAGTCGCCTCAATTCCTTGCAAGCAAGGAGCTTGAGTCGAGAGGGTCTGTAGACACCCCGATCCGTGACCCCCGCAAGAACCCTAACGACCTCCGAGAACTACTATTTTGGGTCCGGGACCCACCCGAGGACCCGGTACTACACTAGGAGGGTTTGTCGCCCGACAAACTTGTTCTTCAGAGAGATTGTCGCACGACATATCACATTGTCGCGTGACAATCCCTGATATGTCGCGCGACAATTCCACTATGTCGCACGACATTCCCCCTCTGCACCAGACCAACCACTTTCTGACACATCAATCTGTCAGAACCATC
The DNA here is from genome assembly GCA_021464415.1 of Lonicera japonica. NCBI lineage: Eukaryota > Viridiplantae > Streptophyta > Magnoliopsida > Dipsacales > Caprifoliaceae > Lonicera > Lonicera japonica. Next base: position 34,568 of record JAKCWG010000526.1, on the reverse strand, counting down.
ACTTCAGCCGTTTGTCGCGCGACATTCCCGTATGTCGCGCGACATATCACAATGTCGCGCGACATTCTCCTTTTTTAAGGAAATGTCGCACGACAATCTCTCCCGAGCAGTATAAATAGGCCAACACCTCTAAGGGTTGAGAGGCAGCAATTGGAATCTGAGAATTTGGAGCTTTAGATTTGATTTTTATCAAGCACTTTTCTACTATTATCTTATTTCTGAAGAATTATCGAATCTATCCTCGACACTCGACGTGTCCCGTCTCCGGAATCGATTTCTCGGAAATATCTAAAGAAAGAGAAGATTATTATCGCCGGAGATCCCTCTGCCGTATTATATTTTCTTTCTTATTATTATTCTCGTCGGGAAGGTAAAGAAAGTCCCTTCTAGTATTTAAGATTAGATATATGTGTACTTGTTTTACTTCTGTTATTCTGTCCACGTTTTATTTGAATAAACTTATTGTCAAGTTACCAATAGTCTACCGTTTTCAAAACAAAAGACCCTGATAAAACTACTTTCAAAACCAGAAGAGTAAGTACATTATCGTCCGGATAAACCCTGTTTTCAAACCCCGGACCGATAAAGACTTATCTAGGAATTAAAATCCACATATCTTGTCTTTTCCATAGACTGCGACGTGTCTGATAAACTCTCCTCAAAGAGTTCATATTCCATATTGAATTAGTCCCGACATAAAGATCCGAACCTTTTTCAAAATAATCACAACTCGAGAAAACCGTCATTATCTGAGGAAATAATACGGAATACTCTTTCAAAAATAAAAGGTTTTTGTCATTTGTCATTACATCTTTTAAATATAAAAACATCGGATCTCGGAACACAAAGGTTTTCATTCCTTTCCCCGTTTTCCCAAATTAGGGTTTTTTTAGAAAGTAGTAGACTGTCGGTAAAAGCATCCAAGTTTTTCAACATAGAATAAGCATATAAGACCACTAGAGACCGAAAGGGCGGAATGGGTGCTTAACACCTTCCCAAACCGTAATATAGTTTCCGAACCCTATAAGAATCCCGGTTTCGCAGACAAACGTGTAAAGAAAGGCTTGTCTATAGCCTTTCCTCTTACACGACCTTTTTTGTCCGTTTTCTCGTAAAACGTACTGGCGACTCTGAATGAACCCCCTTGCATCTAGAAATAGAACGTAGGGACACTTGATATGAATCAACGAAAACGCTCCAGCAAATGGAACGACGGAATCAGTTCCGACGTCCCATGACCCCCACCACCAACGGGGACGAGACCCGGGGGGCCGCATTTGCGGATTCTCACAATAACATAATGGGGGCAAGTCCCTACTCTGGAAGTTCCGACGGTGGAACCTAGGCGGAGTGTGTTTGACAGGTTGATTGGAAAGGATTCTAGGCCTAAGGCATGGGCAAAAAACGATTTGAGGAAATTGATTGACTTGACGATCGCCAAAAAAATTGTGGCCTACACCCCTAGGGACTTGGCTCAAAAGTCGCTAAGAAAGTAGAATGGTTCACCATTCACCAGATGTATAACTGAAGCCGCTTCGCCCAGAAAGTTGATGCAGCCGAAGTTTAACATATACAACGGCAAAACTGATCCAGCCGACCATGTGAGGGACTATTAACAAGTCATGGCTTACTGGATTTTGGATAATGCCGTAATGTGCCGAATGTTCCTGCAAGCTTGGGCGAGGTCGCCCTTAGATGGTTCACCCGATTGCCACCAGGTCATATCATAGTTTTAGAGAACTGGCCGAGCAGTTCACAACTAGATTCATAACCAGCAATAGGGTGGTGAAAGGCCCAGAAGCCTTAACGAGTTGGAGGAAAAGAATGGACGAAACTTTGAGAGAGTATTCAACAAGATACTGGGAGATGTACCAGGAAATTGAAGGCTATGATTTACACTTTGCTCTAAACACATTTAAATATGGTCTACTCAAGGACGGTAACGGTATATACAATTTCTTGACCCGCAAGCTTCTTCAGACTTTCTACGAGCTCCTCGGAATTTGAATGCTGCATGCCCAAAAGATGATTTCCCATTACCAAATATTGACCTCATTGTCGACAGTACTACAAATCATGCTTTGAAATCGTTTGTTGATGGGTTTGCTGGGTACAAACAAATCAAAATGCATCCTGATCACCAGGAAAAAACAGCTTTCATCACGCCATGGGGTACTTATTATTACACTATCATGCCATTTGGGTTAAAGAATGTCGGGGCTACATACCAACGAGCCGCAACCACACTATTCCATGACATGATTCACAAAGAGGTTGAGGTATACGTGGATGACAAGATTATCAAGTCCCTAGACTGAGAAAGCCATGTCGCAACTCTCCGGATCTTTTTTGAAAGACTTGTTCAATTTCAAATGCGGTTAAATCCTCAAAAATGCGTATTCGGGGTCACTAAAGGGAAAATGTTGGGATACATAGTCAGCAAAAAGGGAATAGAGGTTGATCCGGCAAAAATAAAGGCGATACAAGAAATGCCCGTTCCAAAGACAGAGAAAGAAATCCGAGGTTTTCTCGGAAGACTATCAATTCATTAGCGGGTTCATTTCGCAATTAACCCAAACATGTGAACCAATCTTCAAGCTCCTTCAAAAAAGCTCCGATGGGCAAAGGAATGAACAATGCCAAGAAGCATTTGATAAAATCAAACAATATCTATCTAATCCATCTGTCTTAGCACCTCCCCAAATGGGTATTCCATTGATTCTGTACATGTCAGTCAACAATTCATCAGTGGGGGCAATGTTAGCGCAACATCTGTTGAAAACCAGGACCGAAAGAGCAATATACTATCTAAGCAAAAAGCTTTCCCCTGGAGAACAAAATTATACAGCATTAGAGAAATCATGTGCCGCCTGGTCTGGGCTACTCAAAAGTTGGGACATTACATGCTAGTCTTTTCTGTGATTTTAATATCTCGCATGGACCCTTTGCGATACTTATTTGACAAGCCAATTCTGACCAATCGAAGGGCTAAATGAGTATTTCTGCTATCTAAATTCGACATCTCACACGTTACCCAAAAGGCGGTCAAAGAGCAAGTCATCGCAGATCATCTAGCCGAAAACCCTATCATTGATGCCGAGGTAGAAGATTTTGAAATTCTCGATGAAGGCATCATGGAAATCAAGGAAGATAGTGAGTGTAAAATGTACTTCGATGGTGCCTGCAACCAGAACGGGAATGGTATTGGAATTTTGTTGATTTCACCGGATTAGACCCATCCTCTTATGTCCTTTCGTTTAGAATTTCCCTGCACCAACATCGCCGAATACGAGGCTTATATCGTGGGATTAGAAATCGCTTTGCAAAAAGGGGTATGAAAAATTCAAGTATTCGGGGATTCAACGCTTATTATTCATCAGATTTTGAAAAAGTGGAAAATTAAAGAGGAAAAACTCATGCCATTTTTAGCTCAGCTTAAAGAGACCTCTAAAAAGTTTGATTGTGTCAAATTTTTCTACATTCCAAGAACAAAGAATAATTTCGCCAACGCATTGGCAACTCTAGCTTCCTTGATCGAAATACCAGTGGAACAGGAAGAAATTCAGATCCAGATACAAAAACTATCTAAGCCGGTATACTGTCTATCACTTGATGTGGAAAATAGGAACTCGGTTGAATCAAATATGTGGTACTATGACATATGGCAGTTGCTCAAGAATAATGAGTACCTAGTAGATGCAGACAGCTACTCGAGTTGCACTTCGACGTCTGGCTTCTCAATTCATCATATGTGCCGGAAAGCTATACCGAAGAAATAATGATGGTATACATCTTTAATGCCTCAACGAGGAAGAATCCCGGGTAATGATGGAACAAATTCATAGCAGAGAATGTGTCCCACACATGAGTGAACACACATTGGCAAGAAAGATCATCCGTTAAGGGTATTATTGGCTAGCAATGCAAAAGGATTGTTTCGAGTATGTCAAGGGCTGTCATCAGTGCCAAATATATGCCAAAGCTCAAAAGTTACCGCCAAAAGAACTGTATCCCATGACGTCTCCGTGGCCGTTTTCAATATGGGGTATCGACATAATCGGCAAAATTTCACCGAAAGGTAGCAACGGACATGAGTATATACTAGTTGCCATTGACTACTTCACAAAATGGGTCGAAGCCAAGTCCAACAAAGAGTTAAATGCCAAGAAAGTCACTCGTTTTATCCGACAAAACATCATATGCCGGTATGGGGTCCACATGAAATCATATCCGATAGTGGCTCACATTTCGAGGGCGAGGCTAATGATGTCATGGAAGAATATGGAATCGAATGGCATAAATTCTCTCCATATCGCCCATAAACTAATGGGGCCGTTGAAGCAGCCAACAAGAACTTGAAACACATCATCAGTAAAATGGTAAAGAATGTTAGAGATTGGCCCGAAAAGCTTTCATATGCACTCTGGGGGTATCGTACCACTGAAAGGGTTTCCACGGGATCAACTCCGTTTTCTCTCACATATGCGATGGAAGCAGTTCTACCAGTTGAAATGGAAATACCTTCATTAAGGGTTATCTTGGAAAATCAGATTAATGAAACAAATTGGATCACGACACGATATGAGGAATTAGCCATGATTGATGCAAAAAGGTTGAAAGCCTCGTACCAACATTAGGGGTATTAGAAACATATTGCCAGAGCATTCAACAAAAAGATTCAAAACAAAGGTGTTATTGTGGGAGATTTAATGTTGAAAGAGATTCGAGAATCCGCTCGAGATCCGAGAGAAAAATTTGCACCTAAATGGACAGGACCTTTTATCATCGCGAATATACTATTTGGGGGTGCCGCACACTTAACTGATGTCGATGGGCAAGAGTTGAATTCACCTGTTAATTTGGATCGATTGAAGAAGTATTATCAGTGAGTTGTAATCATGAACTACGGAGACCTGAGCCCCATAAGAAAGAAATAAAAGAAAATGATCGATAATGTACTACTTGGGGAAACGTAGGCAACCTGAATAGGATATTCAGGCCCGGTCTATTATTTAAAATAAACTTCATTCATCAATCAAAAAGCACAAGGAAAAGAAAGAGGTTTTCATTTATATATAACCAAACATTTCATTACATCCTTTTTTACCTACCCCTACAAGTTTTCCTACAAACATCAAACATACCTACCATCTATCCCACAACTTCTTTCAACATGAAGCTAATACAAAAATCCTAACTAACCATCAACCATCAAAACCAACAACCATAAAGCAGTCACAGCATACGAAATCCTCTCCTGCTCTAAAGCATGGTAGATGCCAGAACAGTCTCATCTGTCACCTGAGTATCTTCGAACCGAAACCACCGCATCAGCATCAGGTGATGCTCAATTGTCTGACAAACACGTCGCCAAATGTGCAACACAACGTCAGCCTAAGTCACTTCAAAAATACCGACCTCCGCACTATGAAACCGTCGGGTATAGCGAGTAGACCATAAACCTCGTAGAGTCGTCTCCAACCTCGGGGTAATAGGGAGAGCCACTGAAGAGAAGTCCCTCAAAGGAAGGGGCACACTCAAGGGAACGCCAAACTGTCTCGTCAACCGCCCGGGTATGTAGAAAGATGTCTCTCTCAAACCGCGAATCTGTACATAGTTCTACCCGCCCATGCTCATGATCACCGTCCTCATACGCCACCAAGAAATCTCCTAACGAATCGAAGAGGCAGACTCCGAAAAGTGGACGGCCCAGTCAAAGGATGATAGTTGATGGATCAAAGCATAATCATGTCGAAGAAAGAAATCCCGTGAATCCCAAGGAAGAAGCGGATCCAAAAATTGAAATCTCTCGATAATCCACATATATAACAGATAAGGGCTACCTCAAAATTGCTCAATCTGACACTGCACTAAGGTATCCAAGCCATTTAGTGTCTCCTCCAACAAAATGACGTCGCCTAGCCTCAGATACGACCCGGATGATCAAAGGGTCTACAAGGATCGCATCTCTAGTAACTAAAACCATCTGAGAGAAAGCACAAATAACACAAGCAGAAGTCCGACCTGAATAGTATGCCGGATCATCACCATGATGAATGAAAAAGTCCACCATGCGCCGCAGATGAAGCTGCCCGTCTACTATCATCGAACGACAGTCACTCTCTCTCAAACCCAATAACTCAGTCAGCATAACTCACGGGCTCCTGCTATCTTTCAGGGATGCCAGTGGCGAAGAAACATCATGTCGCATCAGTAGGGTGAACTCCTCAATCATCGGGCATAGCTCATCCAGCCCGATACAAAAACAGTGATCCTCTAGATCCCAGAACTGAACAAGACCTAAAAGGAACGACTAGTTGATATCATGAGAACACCATCGATGAAGATGGCTCAAATCGCCCTAATTGAGGCCACAATCAGCCTTAACTAAAGATACGAAATCAGATAGAAGGTCAAAAGCGGCACTGGTACAAAAGGTAGACATGATGACAGAGGAAGAAGAAGTATTTTGGCTAGAAAGATAGAATGGGTATTGAACACAATGAGGAAAAAATACAAATTCACGCTCTATTTATGGCAAATAGGCACAGGCCAACCGTACGGCTGGCTAGCAACCTTGCAGTTGGCTCCCAAACGTACGGCTACCCCTGCGGGTGGGGCCTGCAGTTGGACCTCCCCATTGTCAAAAAATTTCATTTCTCTTCAAAAAAATTTCACAATACATCATGATACGAATATTGCTAGACTTTATTCAGAAAGAACGATCCATCATTACGTGCATATAGGTTTGATAATTACTCGCCAACATATACTTAACCAATTTTTCACAATCAAGTTTATCATAATATTACCAAACAATTATACTTACCCATTTTTTACAAATTCGTAGTAATTTTGCAAAATATAGTTAACTATTTTTTCAAGTTCGTAATAATTTTGCCGAAATAAGCTAAGTAACCATTTTTTTCAAAACACATTCGTGATACTTTTGTCACGTTTTCATACTTCAAAACAAATAAACATCACACATGCACAAATTTTTCTCAAATAAATACTTCATTCATTAATAATTAAAGACTGGTCACAATGTAGTTCAAAATAAACAAACTTATTCATAAAATAAAAAACACCTAAAGTTAATAAATGTTTTCCTTAAAAAACCTATAACCAACACTAAAAACCATCAAAACTAGCAAAATAAACCATCATCAACGCTGCGGGAACGGGGGAGGATCCATCGTACGCAGCCTATTCGCTTTTGTCTCGCCAACTCCCTCCGCTGGGCTCTCTGATGACGTGCGAATGCGACCCTGAGGAGGAGGAGCGAGCCTAAATGTTCGACCCAACTACTGCCCGCCATGCACCGACTGTGACGGCACTGCCGATCGGGACCGCGAGAGCGAAGGGTGGTAATTCGCCGTCATGTTACCCGCCAGACGTCGACTATACCTCCCCATATACTCTGTCGGGAAAGGAGCCACAAAGGTCAACAACCCGTACGCATTGAAGTAGCTCCTCAGCAGCTCGGCCACCTCTCGAAGTCAGAATAAGTCCACCTGTCAAACCAAGTCATGAAATCCATTATTATCTATAAGTATCGCATGTATACCAAACTTTTTAAACTTATAAAGCGAAATCATACCTCTTCGTCCAAAAAGTGCGCCAAGGCTCCCATCTGCTCATCCACCACGGGAACGTCGGGAATCCAGTACTCCTTCAGCCGGCTGAAATCCATGTACGGGATGTCTCGTGGGTACTCAGGGATCGAGTAGGACGTCGATGCCCCGCCAGCCTGCGACGGACCGACCTCAGCTCTGTAACACCCCCGCCTTAATGCACAGGATAACGCCTGTAATTAAGGCCTGGAGCGTTACTAACCTTAGTAAGACTAAGATAAGAATATAGAAAGAAATAAGTCAACAACAACAGATATAGCAAGTATCACAATGCATAGGCCATCAAACATATTATACATTCCAGTATGTATAAAGTACACATAATCCAAATCATACGAATAACCAAAGTATATAAACTCCTCCGGCTAGCCGTGGCTTCCCGAAAAAATATACATACATCATAGAAAACCAAAATATACACGTAGTATCAGAGCCTCTATATCGTCCCTGACCCGGTCGTGTCCTTGTCCTCGTGGGACTCATGAGTACCTGAAATGTTTTTAAAGAAAAAGGGGGGTGAGCCATTTGCTCAGTAGGGGGGGTACCAGGCATATGTTCAAAAACAAGTATGTAAACATATCTTTTAGACCATGGTAATATCAATAATATCAACAGAAAATCCAAAATTCATCAAGTGATCATGCATGAACGTGCTAATGCAGGTTACCTCCCGTGTCAACTGATTACCGTTTAATAGAAAGCTTGAGTGATGAATAGATTCCACTGCTGCCAAGATATCATAACCTGAGATCAATTATCCTGGTCCCACATAAGTATAGAGAACCGTAGCCCTGGGATCATTCACTCTGATCGCATATAAATACAGATAATCGCAAAACCATAGTGCCTTTCCAATTTGCCTAGGTTCCCGGGCTCCACACCAATGGCTTATAGGCGGCCAAATGTTGCTCCCCCATGGGTTTAGGGCTTTTCAACCCAAGGGCACCGAGCCCTGCCTATTTTTTCCATCCCGGCAAGCACTATACATTTAATTCATTTTTCGGTTTCCAAGAGCCACCAGCTCTTCAGTACATAGATAAATGATACAAGCCTCTGCGAAACAAATACTCGAACAAGAATCATAAGCCATAATGGAGCCTCAATGCCTTTGAAAGTTGCCGAGCTTCCGGTTGACACCATAGTAACATATAATATGCATAACATGATGCTAATTATCCACATGAAGCAAATTATGCCATATATACTTTACCAAGTTCAACCACATATCCCTTGGCATCGAAAGTTCACAAATAAATCACTTTTATCAACCATGTCGTAGATATATCGCCAAGGGTATCTTATTTAGTTCAAACAACTCTTTATATTAAGTATACATGGCATATTATGCCTCCAATCATATATTCAATACCACACATATCATGCAACATCATAAATATATGTATACGTTCAACTTTCTAACTTTATATAAATCAAACGCATGAATTGTCAAGCAATAAATTCATTTTATCGGGTTTTGAAAGTAAGAAAACCCCTACCTCAGTTTATGAGTGAGAAAGAAGAAAGAAAGTTAATGCTCCAAGCCTTCCCCAAAGAATCCTCAAGGTAGAAGATGATGAATAGCAAGCTAGGAGGTGTTTCGGATGATTTTTGATGTTTAATCCTTCGATCGGAAGTGAAAATAGGTAAGAGTCACTCAAGAACACCTATCTTTCTCTCTCTAGAGTTTAGTGGAAGAGGCTGGTTCAAAAATGGTTGAAAATAGCTTAAAACGTGCTTTAACCCACTTTAAGTCGGTTGCTACAGTAACCGCGCACAGATTTTTGGTTCAGGAGCACTGTTTTTGTTTTGGCCATAACTTTTGACTCAGAACTCCAATTGAGGTCTTCTTTATATGCACGGAAAGGTAATTCAAAGAACTAAAACTTCCTAAGAAGAAGTTTTCCCAAACTATGGATGCATTTTTCCCAAAAATTCACCGAAGGTAGCGCTCTGCCGAAACGCTATCAAACCACCAGAATTTTGCGACGGGCCTACTTCGCGTCCTGTTTTGACCCACGAGGAGTGCGAACTAGCTTTCGGGCAAAACACGAAAATTTTAGAATGATGCAAATACTAGACACATTGTGAGAGAAACTTCAATCGGTTAAGTAACGGAGGAATTACGATAGCCCAAAGTTAGCTCAAATTAACGAATCACAAAGAACCCAAAACTTCCTATTTACCAACCGAAATTGATTCGGACCACCTACATCATCAAACGATCATTCTCATATATATAAAAGAGTTAATATAACATAATTAACATTAATTAAAATACAGGATGTTACAATCTCTCCCACTAAATAAAATTTCGTCTTCAAAATTTAGAAATTAAATATTAATTAAACAACTCTGGATATTTTCCACGTATTTCCGTTTCTAACTCCCACGTTGCCTCCTTGGCTCCGTGATGTAACCACAGGACCTTCACTAACGGAATAATTTTATTATGTAGCACCTGATCTCGACGGTCTAAAATATGTATCGAGCGGGTCTCGTATGTTCCGTCATCTACAACCTCGAGATTTTCCCATTGAACTATGTGGGAAGGATCATGTACGTATCGGCGTAGCATTGATACATGGAAGACATTGTGTACATTAGACAATTACGGAGGCAAGGCTAGACGATATGAAACATTAGCAATACGTTCAAGAATCTTGAAAGGCCCAATGTATTGAGGAGATAGCTTTCCTTTACTACCAAACCGCGTAATACCAAAACGAGGTTTGGTTTTCAAGAACAGATGGTTGCCAACTTCGAACTCCAATGGACGACGTCGCTTATCGGCATAACTTTTCTGAAGACTCTGAGCGGTATGGAGATGTTGTCGAATGGTTTTAATTTTTTTAGTAGTTTGCTCTACCAACTTCGGACCCAATAAGGTTCTATCTCCGACTTCATACCAGCAAACCGGGGATCTGCATGGACGACCGTAAAGGGCTTCGTAAGGCGCCATGCCTATACTAGCCTGGAAACTATTGTTATATGCAAACTCGACTAATGACAGGTGCTCTATCCAGTTTCCTCGAAAATCGAGGACACACGCTCTTAACATATCTTCAAGTATTTGGATAACCCGCTCAGATTGGCCATCGGTCTACGGGTGGAATGCCGTACTAAATTTTAACTGTGTTCCCAAAGCCCTTTGGAGACTTTCCCAAAATCGAAATGTAAAACGAGGATCTCAATCTGATACAATAGTCAACGAAATCCCATGGAGTTTAACTATCTCCCGAACATAAAGTTTTCCCAAACTTTCCACATTTTGGTTATTCCGGATAGGGAGGAAGTGAGCAAACTTCGTCAATCTATCGACAACCACCCAAATTGTATCTTGACCCCCTAATGCCTTCGGTAACCCCGAAACGAAATCCATGGTAACATGTTCCCATTTCCACTCGGGAATGGGCAATGGTTGGAGTTGTCCTACATGCCTTTGGTGTTCGGCCTTCACTAGTTGACACGTCATACACTTATTCACAAAATTTGCGACATCTTTCTTCATGCCATTCCACTAGAAGTTTCGATACAAGTCTCGGTACATCTTTGTACCACCGGGATGAATAGAGAATTGAGAATGGTGAGCTTCACTCAGAATTTCATTTCTAAGTTCAGAATCGTTCGGTACCACCAACCTATCCTGAACCCAAATTCCCCCATCGACTCCGAGTTTATACCCACCATATTCCGCTTCCGTGGCCAAATGATCACGTATTACCTGAAAAGCTTCATTTGCCCATTGAGCATCTATCACCCGTTGTTGGATTGCCGGTTGGGCAATCGTGTTATACAAATAAGCTCGGTTCTCATCACGATTCACCATCAAGTTATATCATTGTAACTCCTTTCTCAACCTCCATTCCCGACACCGTAATGCGGCTAACGACCCTTGAGATTTTCGGCTTAAGGCATCGGCTACCACATTAGCCTTACCTGGATGATATTAAAGAGTAAAGTCATAATTTTCCAAATACTCTACCCACCGACGTTGCCTAAGGTTCAAATCTTTCTGGGTAAAAATATACTTCAGGCTCTTATGATCAGAATAGACTTCAAATCTTTCGCCATATAAGTAATCACGCCAGATTTTTAGAGCAAAGACAACAGCTGCTAACTCTAAATCATGAGTGGGATAATTTTTCTCTTGTTGCTTGAGTTCTCGAGAAGCATAAGCCACAACATGCTCCTCTTGCATTAGGACACTACCCAAACCAAGCCTAGAAGCATCATAATAGATTGTGTAACCCTTTCCTCGCTCGGGTAAAATAAGAACTGAAGCAGAAGTAAGCCTATCTTTTAACTCCAAGAACGCTTTCTCACATGATTCATCCCACACGAACTGAACGCCCTTGTGAGTTAGGCGAGTTAACGGTAAAGCTATACGGGAGAAATTTTTGACAAACCAACAATAGTACCCAGCCAAACCCAAGACACTTCTAACCTCGGTAACATTTCGAGGCCTCTCCCACTTTAGGACTGCTTCTACTTTTGTCGGGTCTACGGAGATACCCTCTCTTGAGACGACGTGTCCCAAGAATTTGACTTCCGACATCCAAAAATCACACTTACTAAGTTTTGCATACAGCTTATGGTCTCGAAGAACTTGAAGAGCCTAGCGAAGGTGATTCTCATGCTCTTCATCTGACTTGGTATAGATAAGAATATCGTCAATGAAAACTACCACGAACTGATCAAGATACGAACGGTATAAATGATTCATTAGGTCCATAAAAGCAGTTGGTGCATTCGTTAACCCGAATAGCATTACCAAGAACTCATAATGACCGTATCGAGTACGAAAAGCCGTCTTTGGAATGTCTTCCTCTCGGACTAACATTTGGTGATAGCCTGATTGAAGATCAATCTTAGAAAATCTGATAGCACATTGCAATTGATCAAATAAATCATCGATTCGAGGCAACGGATACTTGTTCTTAATAGCGACTCGATTCAGCTGTCGATAATCTATACATAATAGCAAAGACCCATCTTGCTTCTTAACGAATAGAACAGGTGCGCCCCACGGAGATACACTGGGTCTGATGAACCCTTTCTGTAATAATTCATCAATTTGAGTTTTCAGCTCCTTCAATTCAGCAGGAGCCATACGATATGGAACTAAAGATATAGGCGCAATTCCTGGAACAATATCAATAGAGAAGTCCACCTCTCGATGTGGGGGTAGACCCGGAAGATCATTGGAGAACACGTCAAGAAATTCCCTAACCACTAGAAGGTCAGAAGGACAAGGACTGCCATCCTCTCGTGCTACAATGCTGGCCAACCACCCAAAGTAACTCCGTTGTTCTTTGGGTTTAAAATATGCACACGGGACAAGTGACTCGGGTTCACATTGAAAAGTCAAAATCTCACTATTTGATAGTGGAATTATTACTCGACGTCTAGAACAATTAATTACAGCGCGGAAAGTAGCTAACCAATCCATTCCCAGTATAAAATCATAATCCCCCATATCAAGTATGATAAAATCAAACTCTATTGAGGATTCCCAAAAACTCAAGGAACAATTTTTACAAACGGAACCCAACCGAATTCGATTTCTCGTGGGTGTACCAACCCACAAAGGTATATTCAATGATTCAACATACAATCCCAATCTATCAACCAATGAATGTGAAATAAAAGAATGAGAAGCACCAATATCAAACAAAACTTTAACCCAGGTACTAAAGAACAAAATAGTACCTTCCATCACTTTAACCTCTTGTGGCTCTGACTGTGTCAAGATGTAGACCCGACCTTGTGTTCTGCCACCACCTCGAGAGTGTGAGTTCCCACCTCCACAAGACCCGCTCTGACTCTGCCCATGGTCTTGACTACCCGGAGTGTTAGAAAAGGACTGGCCTTTGCCGCCCGTGCGACTTGAGCCTTGAAACTGCGGTCGACTGTTGAAGGACTGGGAGGGTTGTTGCTCTCGTCTCAGATTTGGACACTCTTTCTTGAAGTGTCCTAGCTGACCACACCCATAACAGACTCTTTCTCGGAACCCCTGGTTTTCATTCCCTAAACCCGTAGACCGACCTCTACCGTAACTTCCACTAGAGGATCCCGACTCACTCTTGTACCTCTTTTCCTGACCACCTGACCTTTTCCCTTCAGTACCCCTCTTTTTATCGAGGAATCTACTGGCATCTATCCTTTCTTGCTCCACCTTCATCGCTGTCCTCACAGCTTCAGCGACACTGCCGTGATTCAGGTGATATACTTTCTCCCGAATTAAAGGTTTCAACCCTTTAAGGAATAAACATATTTTTTCCTCGGGATCGTTATCCAAACTCTTGTAAAAACGACTTAAACTTTCAAATTTCACTTCATACTCCGAAATGGACATGTTCCCTTGGATCAGGGAACGAAACTCATCTCTTTTCAGACTCCGATGAACCGACGAGAAATAACGCTCTAGGAATAGTTGAGTAAATTGCTCCCAAGAAGTAGGAGCGTCCGCTCTCCTAGACACAGTTCTCCACCAGATACCAGCTTGATCAACCAGCTGGTAAGTCCCCAAATTAAGCTTCAAGTCATCAGGTAAGGTCATAACTTCAAAGGCTCTCTCTATTTGATCGAGCCAGGACTCTGCCGCCTCGGGACCTGACGTCCCGTTGAATGAAGGTGGGACTAGCTTCTTGAACTTCTCTAGGGCCACCATAGCCCTATTCTCCTGGACTCTGCTCTGGGGTTGTTCTATATGTCCCAACACATTGGCCAACTCTCGGGCCATGGCACGGATTGCATCTACTGACTCTCTGGAGGTGGAACTCCCGTGGGTGGCATTGTGATTTGGTGAAGTCGTCATTCTATATGAAAACAAGAAAAGGAAAGTCATGACAATCCAATATATATTAATAAGACAATAATTTATCACAATATATTATAAATTCCATCCCACAACCCAAGTAATCAAGTAAACCTATGCTCTGATACCAAATTGTAACACCCCCGCCTTAATGCACAGGATACCGCCTGTAATTAAGGCCTAGAGCGTTACTAACCTATCTTAGTAAGACTAAGATAGGTATATAGAAAGAAAAAAGTCAACAACAACAGATATAGCAAGTATCACAATGCATAGGGCATCAGACCTATTATACATTCCAGTATGTATCAAGTACGCATAATCCAAACCATACGAATAACCAAAGTATATAAACTCCTCCGGCTTGCCGTGGCTTCCCGAAAAAATATACATACATCACAGAAAACCAAAATATACACGTAGTATCAGAGCCTCTATATCGTCCCTGACCCGATCGTGTCCTTGTCTTCGTGGGACTCGTGAGTACCTGAAATGTTTTTAAAGAAAAACTGGGGTGAGCCATTTGCTCAGTAGGGGGGGGTACCAGGCATATGTTCAAAAACAAGTTTGTAAACATATCTTTTAGACCATGGTAATATCAATAATATCAACAAAAAATCCGAAATTCATCAAGTGATCATGCATGAACGTGTTAAGGCAGGTTACCTCCCGTGTCAACTGATTATCGTATAATAGAAAGCCTGAGTGATGAATAGATTCCACTGCTGCCAAGATATCATAACCTGGGATCAAATGTCCCGGTCCCACATAAGTATAGAGAACCATAGCCCTAGGATCATTCGCCCCGATCCCATATAAATACAGATAATCGCAAAACCATTGTGCCTTGCCAATTTCCCTAGGTTCTCGGGCTCCACACCGGTGGCTTATAGGCGGCCAAACGTTGCTCCCCCAGGGGTTTAGGGCTTTTCAACCCAAGGGCACCGAGCCCTGCCTATTTTTCCCATCCCGGCAAGCATTATAGATTTAATTCATTTTTCGGTTTTCAAGAGCCACCAGCTCTTCAGTACATAGATAAATGATACAAGCCTCTGCGAAACAAATACTCGAACAAGAATCATAAGCCATAATGGAGCCTCAATGCCTTTGAAAGTTGCCGAGCTTCCGGTTGACACCATAGTAACATATAATATGCATAACATGATGCTAATTATCCACATGAAGCAAATTATGCCATATATACTTTACCAAGTTCAACCACATATCCCTTGGCATCGAAAGTTCACAAATAAATCACTTTTATCAACCATGTCGTAGATATATCGCCAAGGGTATCTTATTTAGTTCAAACAACTCTTTATATTAAGTATACATGGCATATTATGCCTCCAATCATATATTCAATACCACACATATCATGCAACATCATAAATATATGTATACGTTCAACTTTCTAACTTTATATAAATCAAACGCATGAATTGTCAAGCAATAAATTCATTTTATCGGGTTTTGAAAGTAAGAAAACCCCTACCTCAGTTTATGAGTGAGAAAGAAGAAAGAAAGTTAATGCTCCAAGCCTTCCCCAAAGAATCCTCAAGGTAGAAGATGATGAATAGCAAGCTAGGAGGTGTTTCGGATGATTTTTGATGTTTAATCCTTCGATCGGAAGTGAAAATAGGTAAGAGTCGCTCAAGAACACCTATCTTTCTCTCTCTAGAACTCTCTAGAGTTTAGTGGAAGAGGCTGGTTCGAAAATGGTTGAAAAATAGCTTAAAACGAGCTTTAACCTACTTTAAGTCGGTTGCTACAGTAACCGCGCACAGATTTTTTGTTCTGGAGCACTGTTTTTGTTTTGGTAATAACTTTTGACTCGGAACTCCAATTGAGGTGTTCTTTATATGCAAGGAAAGGTAATTCAAAGAAATAAAACTTCCTAAGACGAAGTTTTCCCAAATTATGGACGCATTTTTCCCAAAAATTCACCGAAGGCAGCGCTCTGCCGAAACGCTATCAAACCACCAGAATTTAGCGTCGGGCCTACTTCGCGCCCTGTTTTGACCCAGGAGGAGTGCGAACTAGCTTTCGGGAAAAACAGGAAAGTTGTAGAATGATGCAAATACTAGAAACATTATGAGAGAAACTTCAATCGGATAAGTAACGGAGGAATTACGATAGCCCAAAGTTAGCTCAAATTAACGAATCACAAAGAACCCAAAACTTCATGTTTACCAACCGAAAT
The DNA here is from genome assembly GCA_021464415.1 of Lonicera japonica. Classification (NCBI taxonomy): domain Eukaryota; kingdom Viridiplantae; phylum Streptophyta; class Magnoliopsida; order Dipsacales; family Caprifoliaceae; genus Lonicera; species Lonicera japonica. The sequence continues at coordinate 17,911 of JAKCWG010000526.1, read as the reverse complement.
TGATTCGGACCACCCGCATCATCAAACGATCATTCTCATATATATATAAGAGTTAATATAACATAATTAACATTAATTAAATACAGGATGTTACAGCTCCGCCAACTCCGCCCGCCGGGGCAGTATCCTCGTCTGTCTCCTCCATCCTCTCTGACTCCGGGGCCACCGCTTTCCCTTTCCCCTTGTCGCCTGTTTCAGCCGCCGGCACCTGTCCTATGCCCGTGTCTGCCCCTAAATGAGTGACGAAATCAGTCACCTCCTGAAACGCGATGCCACGAGCAACGCCTGAGGATGGGGTAGATAAAAAGTAGGGCCTTAGACCCATCGACCCAGCACCTAGGGACCCAACAGGTGTACGCAACAATGGCAAGAGCGATACATGCTGGGCCTAATCCATATCTTCGGGCCCAAACACATGTGACGATCCTGACACTGACCCACATCCCTCCGGTGTCTGCGCCTACTCCAGCATCTGCCTAATCACCTTTGATGACAACTGGGGTGTCCTCCCCGATGTAACCGGTGCGACAGGTGGCCTTAACACCGGACTCCGTCCCCCAACTAGGCTCCTTCCCCCCTCATCGCCCTACCTCATCCCGGCGAAACGACAATGGCCGACTGCTCCCCTAATCCCCCACCTGGCACAGATGGCGGTGTCCCACCATTACCTTCTCCCAACGGCACCTCCTCAGACCCCTCCTCATCCTCCTCCTCCACCTGCTGTGACCCCGCATCCCTCTCACCATGAGGATCCTCATTGTCCCAATCCGCGATTCCCTTCGCCCTCCGGTTGGGCGTAGGGACAGGCTGATGTGGGACTCGCTGCGCAATATAGAGTTGCCCACGAATAAACATTGGATCTCCTCCTATGGCAGCATATCTCGCGTAGATCACCCGTCCACGTACCCCCCCTCATCTCCCTCATCAAATAACGGTGAGAAAACGTCCCATACTCACCCTCTATCAACAAACCATCAATCGGAACGCTCGCCAGAAATAACGCCTGCTCCTCCGCAGACAACGTACCTGGCCGCCTCATCGTCGCTAGCGGCCATGCTGGAACCCTAAAACCTAACCCAGGAGTATGCTACTACACGCTCACCCAAGTAAAAAGTAACCCCATACTCATGAGCGAACAACTATCTTGAGCGCGCCGCCGCAAACGCATCGGCATACCCCCACTGCTGTGTCACATATGCAAGCCACGAGCTCCACTGAACCTGCCACATCGATATACACTATAAGTAACTATTTTTCTCCAAAACTTATTTCATATCCATTAACACGATTTCATACCTGATTTAGCTGTAGACTAGAGACATCGCCTGCACTAACATCCGACGTCAGATACTAGTACACCCCGACTATGTTCCCGCTATAGTACCGTCTGAAAAGCGGGAACTCATCCGCAAACGGGTGTAAGTGGATCTGACCAATACCCTGATGGGTATGCGTTATAAACCACATCTGTCATATAAATACATTCTTTATTAAAAAAGGCATTTTCATCAATCGCATTTTAATAAACATATTCTTTATTAAAATTTCTACCTCCCAAAGCGTGACCAACCCACGATGGTTAAGCTCCATGTGCCGACACACCAAATTTATCGACTCGTATAACACAGCCAACACGTATCCTCCCCATGCGAATGTGTACAGCTGGTCGAAATATCTCAGATACGGCAACCACCATAGCCGTAAGTTATCTCCACCGCATGAATAGAAGAAGTCATGTAGCACCAATAATAGAAAGCACTGAGATAGCTGCCGCACCTCCTGCCGCATCATCGGTCCATCCCCAAACCTCTCACTCTCTTCCTCGATGTGATGCACCATCGCCGTGTGAGGGATCCCATCCGCCACTATCCGACTCAATCTCCATCCTAACACCGTTCCCATACCATCTAAAGTGATCCGTAACCGCGAGTTAGGTGCCAAAGCCTCCCCCCCAAAAGGTAACCCCGTCAAAACGAAAACATCCTCTGGGGTCAACGTCATCTCTCCCCAACCCCCAGTGGAATGTGTGTGTCTTGTCCCACCATCTCTCCCCCAGCACCGTTGGAAGGCTCACCGATCGCTAAAACTCCCCGTCTGGCAACACCTCTATATATTGTCCGAAAGGAGTAGCACTCAGGAAAGCCCTCACCAACGGGGGTAGCTGGTCTCGTAGCTCAGGCGCCGCACGAGTAATACCACGGCAACGACCAATCCTCTGTGATATTAATAATTTCGAATAAGTTCTACGAATCATACTTATTTTTGAAAAGTACACTATGTTACGTATATCTACCATGACAAGTAATTATTAAATCTATTTACATTTCATGCATATCATGTCATTGCATTTTCTTTCTAAAAATCACTTAAATAAGTAGAGTACTGAGAATCAAAGCCTACCCGAGTCCGGCGACGGATCTCGTGTGTCGCGGGCTCCATCAGTAGCCACTTTCGTCCTTCTCCCGGTGAGATCAGTGGCACGTCCCGATACATCGCTCGCTGCAAGGATCTGTCAGCCCCAAGTGGCCCCTCCCATGCCACTCCGTCCCAATCATCGTGATGTGGCGCACAGATCAGACGCCCATCCACGGTAGTAGTAATCGCCTCCAAACCGTCCCACGAAAGGTGCTCCGGCGTCTCCCCGCCCTCCGGTGGGCCCCCCATCATCATGTACACAAATATCGCTAACAGCATCGCAAATGCCATCACTCACGTTACTAGAGAATACTCGCTAAAAGTTTTTAAAAATTAGAAATTTATAGGATAGAGAAAGAAATTGCAAGAAACAGTAAAGAGAAATGATCTGAACAGCCCATTATTTATAGGGTTTGGGAGCCAGCTGCAGGCTGGCCAACAGTACGGCTAGCCCCAACCATGTGGTTGGTTTCCAGCCGCAGGCTAGCCAACCATACGGCTAGCCTCCAACCATGCGGTTGGCTGCCAACCGTACGGCTGGGGGTATGAATCCTGCAGCTACCCCCTTAGTTTTGACCAAATTTTGACCTAAAAAAAATACAGACTATGAATCAACTTTTCCCAATTCAAAGGTGTAGACACCCCGATCCGTGACCCCCCCAAGAACCCTAACGACCTTTGAGAACTACTGGTTTCGGGGTCCGGACCCACCCGAGCACCCGAAACTACCCTAGGAGGGTTTGTTGGCCAACAAACCTGTTTTTTAGAGAGATTGTCGCACGACATATCACAATGTCGCGCGACAAACCCTTCTGCACCCGACCAACCACTTTCTGACACATCACAGTGTCAGAACCATCACTTCAGCCGTTTGTCGCGCGACAAACCCCTCTGCACCCGACCAACCACTTTCTGACACATCACAGTGTCAAAATCCATCACTTCAGCCGTTTGTCGCGCGACAAAGAGATATGTCGCGCGACAAACAGGTACAGTGATCAGGTTTGTCGCGCGACACTTCTCCTTTTTTGGGGAATGTCGCGCGACAATCTATCCCGAGCACTATAAATAGGCCAACACCCCCATGGGTTCTGGACGGCAACTTCTCGCCACAATTTCTATACTAAAATTCCTTATTCTCTCTGATATTTTCTAATCTTTAAGCCTTCTCCGGAAGCATCTGCGATAACATTTATTTCCGCGAGAGTCTCGGATCTAATCTTGGCACCCGGAGTGCTACATTCTAGAGTCAGACCGCCGGAAATATTTCTAAGAGGAAAGCTGATATCCGTCAGAGGTCTTCTCTGCCGTATTATATTTTCTCTCTCTTATTCTTATATATATCGCCGGGAAGGTAACTAAAGTCTCTTCTAGTAATTAAATAAGATATTTGTATATTAGTTTTATTGTAGACTTGTTTAAAACTCAATTTTTCTAACGGGGCGCTGCCCCGCACCCCGCGACCTGACCGGGCAGGTCGATCCCCGTCCTAGTAAGCGAAGTGGCGACAAGGTTATGGTAGATTCCTAACGCGCTTGAAAATCAGGTTTTTATTAGTTATTTCCAGAAAGCAGTAGAATATCAGTAAAAGCATCCAAGTTTTCCAACATAGAGTAAACATATAAAACCACTAGAGACCGAAAGGGCGGAATGGGTGCTTAACACCTTCCCAAACCGTAATATAGTTCCCGAACCCTATAGAACCCTGGTTTCGTAGACAAACGTGTAAAGAAAGGCTTACCTGTAGCCTTTCCTCTTACACAACTATTTTGTCCGTTTTCTCGTAAAACGTACTGGCGACTCTGAACGAACCCTCTTGCATCTAGAAATAGGATAGAGGGACACCCGATATGAATTATCAACACATAGAAGCAAATGGAACAACGGAATCCTTTCCGATGTTTCAGACTCCCAGAACCAGGGGCCGAGACCCGGGGGTCGCATTTGCGGATTCTCACAAAAGGACCAAGACTCACACACACACACGAGATGGCTAATCAAAACCCAAAGTCTGACACTTTAAAGTCTGTCGAGGAACTGTAATTCTAAAGGATGGATCAATTTGCCAAAAAGCTCGAATCTGATGAATAAATGGGGAAGATGTAAAAAAGGAATCGAGTACAAGAATAAATTGAAAGAGTAGAAAAGAGCAAAATCCCGTTGGTCCAAGTGAGAAAAAAATGAAAAACAGAAAGGAAAAATCGACAGGGAGAGCCACACTAAGAGTGACAGCTATGCCAAAAGGCGGAGGGCTACATCTTAGGTGAGTAAGGCTCCTGTTTTGGAAAAAGCAAAGAAAGAAAAAATCAAGATAAATCCGAACGCCAAAATAAGAGGCGGGATAATCAAAAGAAGGAGCAATAAGGGTATCGAAAAACAGAAAACGATACAAGACTAGCATCTTTCCTATGGAAAATCGAAGAGTAGTTGAAGGATGATTGAGATTTCCAAGCGAAATTTTCTCCCCATGACTAAAGAGAAGAAAACTGAGGGTAGAGAGATGCCAAATCCCAAACACTCATGCACAATGGTCTGAAGCTTCTAGAAAAAGTTTGATTTCCAATAAACACTAAATGTCAAAACTGAGGGTGGAATAAAAAGAGCCCTTCAAATTACAAGCAATTCTCTCTAAGCATATCAATTTTTGAAAAAATCAACGAAAGTAGTGTTCGAATAACATGACTGAGACTACAAAACGGTCTCATCAGTATAATTTTTCGAATTCCTCAAAGATAGGAATTCTTCGCATTCCCCACGATGGGAATTTTCTTAAAACCCCTTTTCCCACGATGGGAAATAACGACTCCACATATTCCCCACGATGGGAATTTTTTCCGAATTCCTCAAGGCAGGAATTCTTCGCATTCCCCATGATGGGAATTTTCCCGAAACCCCTTTCCCCACGATGGGAATTTTTTCGAATTCCTCAAGGCAGGAATTCTTCGCATTCCCCACAATGGGAATTTCTCCGATCCCCTTTCCCCATGAACGGAAATAACACTTTCCACGTGTTCCCCACGATGGAAAATTTTTGGATTCTTCAAAGATAGGAATTCTTCACATTCCCCACAATGAGAATTTTCTCCGATCCCCTTTCCCCACAATGGGAAATAACACTCTCTACGTGTTCCCTACGATGGGAATTTTTTGAATTCCTCAAAGAAGGAATTCTTCATATTCCTCAAAGAAGGAATTCTTCGCATTCCCCACGATGGAAATTTTTTCAATCCCCTTTCCCCACGAAGGAAAATAACCTTTACAGCACATTCCCCACAATAGGAATAACTTTGTCCACATATTCTCCACGATGGGAATCTTCACATTTCCCAAAGATGGGAATTTATTTTAGCACGAAGGGAATCACAATAAAACAAGAATCATTATTTCACTTCTCCCCAGAAGATAGGAAACCATCTTTCGTAGTAATCATCTGGATTCAGCAAAATGTCAAAACTCCCTGCACAAATTGTTAAGAATCCAGTGCGACGAGGGTAGAAAGGTCAAAACTGAGGGTAGACGGAAGAAAAGACCGATGTATCATGATGCCTAGTCAAGAGGAAAGGGGCAGTCGTGGATTGCATCACCTAAGACAACGAAATTCATGTAACCAAAAGGGTATATTTTGATTCAAGTATCAATAAGCTAAGATTCACGCGAGAGTTATGAATCGTTGCCTTCCAAATCATCCAAGAATTACTACAAGCAAGAATCCCGGGATGAGAGGGTTTGTGAATACCCCAATCCACGACTCTCGTGTGAACACTAATTTTTTATAAAACAAGCATCTTATATTAGGTCTTGAGTTATCATGCATATATAAGACTGTTAGGAAAGACTCTGACTTTGGATCCGCTGGGAGTCTGATACGACCAATGTTGCCACTTCGCTTACTAGGACGGGGATCGACCTGCCTGGTCAAGTTGCGAGGTACGGGGCAGCGCCCCGTTAGAAAATTTAAGTTTTTTAAGTGTTTCGAGGCATTTTTGAAGTGCCAGTCGCAGCCCCCAACCGCACGGCTACCTACCAGCCGTACGGTTGGGCCCCCTAACCGCAGCTTGCCAACCGTATGGCTGGGCCCCCCAACCGCAGGTCCCAGCCGCACCCCCTGGGCTACCCCCTGCGACTAGCCTCTTTTGGAGCATTTTTGGCGAAAATTTTGCTATAAATAAGACCCTTGGGCTCTCATTTTTTATCATCAACACTCAATAGAGTTTTTAGTAAGGAGAAACTCTGTTAAAATTATTAGAGATTCTTTTTAGAGAAAGAGAAAGTCTTAGGGAGAGAGAGTTTTTGATAGAGAATTTCTAGAGAAATGAAATCTAGAGAGAGAAAGGAGCAAAGCAAGCAATCTTCGTTCCCCTTTAAGCACGTCAGGTATATTTTTCTACAACTCCCCTGAATTTCAATACTGCATTTCAATACGAGTTTTAACAGAGAAAATTAGATAACTTGCAAAGAAGTCCACTGCTTTCAAAACAAGTCCTTTCTAAATTTTTTATGAAAAATAAAATCCGTTTTGACACGTTTTTAAAACAAAACAAAAATACAAAATATAGTTTCAAACAAATGGAACTACGAGACTCTGATTTCATTCTACGAATGAATACGTAGGAGCTCACAAAGCTCGAGTTTGATTTCAAAAATACAATTTTAAACTAAATTTATCCGGAAAGGACTATTCTGAAAATTATTTAAACTACTTGCAAGATATCTAAAATAGGAATTAAATACATGATCTGTTAAGAGACCGAAAGAGCGAATTGGGTGCCTAACACCTTCCTAATTCGTAACGTAGTTCCCAAACCCTAACAAAGCAAGTTATCAAAATAAATCTCTGGTTTCAAATGTATGAAAAATAGTTTTCTTTCAAATTATCTTTTGTACGACCTTCGAAAACTACTGTTTTTGATTCCGGGACCCACCCGAACACCCGAAACTACCCCGAAAGGGTTTGTTGGCCAACAAACCTGTTTTTAAGAGGGATTGTCGCACAACATATCAGTGTGTCGCACGACAATCACTGATATGTCGCGCGACAATCACCTCTGTGTCGCGCGACAAACCCTTCTGCACCCGACCATCCACTCTCTGACAAATCAGTCTGTCAGAAACATCACTTCAGCCGTTTGTCACGCGACATTGTACACTATGTCGCGCGACACTTGCCCTTTCTGGGGATATGTCGCGCGACAATCTTCCCCGAGCAGTATAAATAGGCCAACACCCCCAAGGGTTTAAAGGGAGGAACTTAGGATTGAAGAATTCTAAGCTTTAAATATGATTTTCTAGTCTTTTATCAAGCATTCTCTATTATCGTCTAATTTCTAAAGAGTTATCGAATCTATTCCTGACACTCGACGTTTCCCGTCTCTGGAATCGAATTCTCGGAAATATCTGAAGGAGGAAAAGATTATTATCGCCAAAAATCTCTCCGCCATATTATATTTTCTTTCTTATTATTATTATTCTCGTCGGGAAGGTAAAGAAAGTCCCTTCTAGTATTTAAATTAGATATATGTGTACTTGTTTTACTTCTGTTGTTCTGTCCACGTTTTATTTGAACAAACTTATTGTCAAGTTATAAATAGTCTACCGTTTTTGAAACAAAAGACCCTGATAAAACTATTTCCAAAACCAGAAGAATAAGTACATTATCGTCCGGACAAAATCCTGTTTTCAAAACTCGGACTGATAAAACTTATCTAGGAATTAACATCAACATATCCTGTCTTTTTAGACTGTGACGTGTCTGATAAAACTCCCCTCAAGAGTTCTAATTCCATATTAAATTAGTCCCAATACAAGATCCGAGCTTTTACAAAACTAATCACGATACGAGAAAAACGTCATTATCTAAGAAATAATACGGGACACTCTTTCAAAATAAAAGGTTTTGTCACTTGTATTTACATCTTTCAAAATAATAAAAACATTGGATCTCGGAACACAGAGGTTTTCATCCCTTTCCCAAAATTAGGGTTTTCATTTAGAAAGTAGTAGACTGTCAGTAAAAGCATCCAAGTTTTTCAACATAGAATAAACATATAAAAGACCACTAGAGACCGAAAGGGCGGAATGGGTGCTTAACACCTTCCCAAACTGTAATATAGTTCCCGAACCCTATAGAATCCTGGTTTCGTAGACAAACGTGTAAAGAAAGGCTTGTCTATAGCCTTTTCTCTTACACGACCCTTTTTGTCCGTTTTCTCGTAAAACGTACTGGCGACTCTGAACGAACCCTTTTGCATCTAAAAATAGAACATAGGGACATGTGATATGAATTATCAAAGCACTCCAGCAAATGGAACGACGAAATCCGTTCCGACGTTTCAGATGCCCAACGAACGGGGACGAGACCCGGGGGTCGCATTTGCGGATTCTCACAGTGGCGACTCTGCTGGGGACTGTTAGAAAACTAGACTCTTATATGTGGACTTTTGTTTATCTGTTGATTACTTGCTTTTACCGCTTTCCCTACTGATGTTAATTGATTGAGAAAAAACCTTTTTCTAAAAATGGGAGTTTTTCAAAAATACGTAATAAAGATAATGATATCTGTGAAATCAACCTTTCGAACTCTACACACACTTTCACAAATCATGCATTGGTTCTACGAGTGTGAATTTACCCCAAACCCTCGGAAGTATTATAAGTGAGTAGGGAGTTGGCTTGCTTGGGCCAACGTAAACCGAAAGCATTTACTTCCACTCTCCTTGGCCAAGTACGCCCCCGAGATATATCGAGTGACGAGAACACTCACGTACCCGGAAAGTATATCAAAAGGCTCTTGCACGTACCCGCCCCTGGGGTATATCGCAAGGTCTTGCCAAATAGGAGGGAGCCTGAAGCCTTAACCGTTCGTACACCTGCACTGCATATAAGATTGAGTCAGCTAAAGCACTTATCAAATAGCCGTAGGGGATGTACCACCTTACGGCTTACTTTACAATACCTTTTAAAAACCCGAGTCTTGCTTCGGCAATTTTTTAGTGGTTCTTTTGGCAAAAATCGAGTCGCACCACAGTCTTCCTTCATCTTCGCCACGTGGTTTCGTCTACAGCCGTAAAACAACGACAGACTGGAAGGTTGGGCCGGTCGAGATCATACCGGAAGACTAGTAAGACCAAGCACACTCGAAATGGCCGATGGGCGCGAGAATCAAGAGACAGAGCAGAGCCTAGCCGAGGTGTCTGCACCTCAGCCAACTTTAGCCGAGGTGCATCGTTTGCTAATGACCGTCAGCATGAATCTAGCAAATCTCACGAACGAGCAACAGAATACCAGAGTTCGAGTAGAAGAGTTGTCATCCGGACAGGCTGCACCACCGGGATTTGAACGGCTACCACCGAATCGGGATCAAGGCCAGTCTTCACAAGTGTTTCCCCCAGTTCAAGGAACCAATTTACCCCAAACGGGCCCTGTCGTGGCCGGTCTCGTTCAGACCGATCCCAACAATCAGAACCATTGGGCCCCGGATTCAGGCCCCACTTACCAACAACAAGAGCCACCCATCATCTGGCTACAACCTCAGCAAGGCCTCGATCCCCAATACCAATCATGGCCACAAGTCCCCGCAAGACCTATTCCACCACCGGCCCCAGTAGCCCCTCCTAATGAATACCCAGACATCAACCGACTTCGGGCAGTGTCAAGAGAGAGCAAAGAAATGAAGAAACTGAAAGAGCAGATGAAGGTTCTGCAAAAAGGGATTTTTCTGATAAAAGGGGCAGACGAGATAACAGATATGAATGCCTTTTTCCTCTACCTAGAAGCAAGATTACCCTAAGGACCACATCCCCCAAAACCCATCTACAATCCTACATCATATCCATGCAAGTGTTCGGCTGTGGAGAGTCGGAGCTGGCTCAGGCCTTTTATATGACTTTCACGGGGGCCGCCCTGAGATGGTTTTTCGATTTAGAGAGACACCACACAAAAACTTAGGGAGATATCGTCAAGGAGTTCATGACCAAATACGGGTCCAACGAGGATTTGGAAATTACCCGTAAACACCTGGAAATGGCCAAGTAAGGCGAGAAAGAAAGCTTCAGCTATTTCGTCACACGCTGGAGAGAGATGGCCTCCCAAATGAACAAGCGACCCGGTGAAAAAGAGCAGTTGGAGATCATACAGAAGAATTTCACCCCAGCTGTACTGAGTTGCATGGGAAAGCATGTATTCCCACACTTCAGAGCCCTGTTGAGTATGGGGTCATACAGAAGAATTAGCCAAGAAGGCAGAGACTGATACCAAGAAAGCCTCATACACCGGGAGAAAGACAGCCACTCCAGCCGTGAATCAACTAAGCTCATACCCATATCAATAAAATCCATTCCAACAGTCACAACAAGCCCCTCTGATGAGTTGGCCAGCACAAGGAGACTCTTCAAATACCAAGGCCAAGAAAAGGAGAAGCTTTTGCAGCCTTCCCACTACCCTGGTCAAAAGCCCGGAACTACTCCGAAAGGCCAGATTGATCACCCCACTCAACCCACGCCCCCCACCAAACCCTATTCCCAGTACCTGGAGAATGAATGAGAACTATGCATACCATCAAGCAGCGGGCCATGACACGGAACGCTGCTTGGCTCTTTACCATCGTATCTAGGACCTCATTGAAGCCAGAACCATTCCCGCACCCGGCGGGCCCAATGTTACCAACAATTCCCTTCCCAACCATGCTCCACCTGCGGGAATTAACGCCTTGACCACTGATGAGGAAGGCTTTTATCCCGTAGGACTCATTCGGGATGACCCAGCCTATAAGGCACCCGTTGTATTGCTAGCAAAGGCTCAAGTTGCCCCAGGCCTCAATCCGATAATTGACCAATGGATGGCTAAGATGAACTTCCTACCCGGGCAGGGTTTAGGAAAGGCAAATTAGGGGATCCCACAACCACTCACAATCAAAACCAATCTCAGAAAATTTGGGATAGGATGGACCCAGGATAAGAAAAAATAGCCGTGGAAGCCCCGAGGCCCCCCCAAGGAGACAATCTGTATGACAGAAACCTCTCCCGGAACTTTCAGTTGGTCGGCAGAGCCAGAATCATCAGAAACTCTAGAAGGATCAGACCCAGCATCTCTTTGGATACAACAAATTACCCGTTCATGAAGGGTATACTAGCCACCGCCAATGGATACCGAGAAAACACCACCTCCTAAGGAAATAGGAGAAGATCGAGTACTGGAACAGTTGAAGAAAACCTAGGCACACATCACCATTTGGGGCCTCTTGGTTGCCTCCAAACCTCACAGGACCGCCTTCATCAAACTCCTAGATGAGGCCGTCGTCTCACCCGATTCCACACCCGAACAACTGCCCAACATGATCGGGTCCCTCACAATCCAAAGAAGTCTGTCATTTTCAGATGAAGACTTATCTCCATTTGGGAGAAAACACAGCTTGGCCCTCTATATCACTGTCCGGACCCGAGGAAAAATCCTGCCGCAGGTCCTCATAGACAACGGGTCGACTATAAACGTTTGCCCCCTGAAGACCACCAGATGTATGGGTATCTTAGACTCAGAACTTTCCCCGTTAGCTGTGACTGTTAGAGCCTATGACAACACCAGAAGGGCCGTTCTGGGTTCCTTAAAGCTAGATCTCATAGTCGATCCCGGAAACTTTTCGACTGATTTCCAAATCATAGACATTCCCTCTAGTTTCAACCTCCTGTTGGGAAGAGCATGGCTACATGACATAGGAGCACTCACCTCCTCCTTACACCAGAAGATCAAGATACCGTTCTAAGGGAATATAATCACCATCCAAGGAGATCCTGAGAGGACCTTGGTAGATCTGGAATTACCTATTTTGGGTATCGGGAGTCAGAGCATACAGCTGGGAGGCTTTTCTTACGAACCTCAAGTACAAGCTCTCACCACCCAGAGAATCGAGTATTTACCCCCCGACAATATCCCCAGTCTCAGCACCAAGATCACAAATATGCTGAGAAAGATGAAATATTTACCTGGAGCCAGTCTAGGAATGGGGCAGCCAGGGTTACTCCAGGCCCTAGAACCAGTGACGAGACAAGAAAAAGAAGGGTTGGGGTACCAACACACCAAGGAAGACGACCAAGAGAAAAGGAGCCGAGGGCATCAGTATCCGAGTTTTAGCTCTCTGAATGGGTTTTTCGTCAAAGAAGGAGAGGACTTCCCCTTTTGTGGCTTTCAAGAGCCTTGGAGAAACAGAGACGGAAAGAACCTTCCAGGATGGGAAATCTTCTATGAAGAGGACCTTTATATCAAGGAAAAGGTCATACACAGCTTCTCTACCAAGTTGACAATCGGGCTGAAGGAAGAAAATAAAGACGAGGAAGATGAAGAGGAAGAAATGATCGAAAATCTCTTCGACATCATGGCTCTAGGGGATAACGACCCAAGAGACGACCCTGTACACTTGATACACGCTGATCTGGACTACCAAGAAAAAGGGGGAAAGAGAGAAATTGTAAGGGTGAGGGTAAGGATAGGGAGGAGTCCCTCCTAGATTTAAATTTTAAGCTTGTACCTGTAAGCACTATTATCAATGAAGAAAACTCCGTTTTGCGCTATCATATTAATCTTAATTCTGTAATTACTTATATGGAGTTGGAGAGACTAAACGAACACCCTGAGCGGGAGGAGCAGCGTATACAGAGCGAGGAAGGAGACACTCTCTTGATTAACCTCGGGACGGAAAAGGAAAGAAAAGAGGTCCGTATTGGGGCAAGTCTAAGTGAGACAGAAAGAGAGGAATTCACACAAACTCTGAATGAGTATGTGGATATCTTCGCCTGGTCCTACGCAGATATACCAGGTTTGAACAGCCAGATAGTCATGCACGAGATACACACCAAGCCGAAATTTAGGCCCGTCAAGCAGAAGTTGAGAAAACTTACGCCAGAATGGTCCCTGAAAGTAAAAGAAGAGGTGATGAAACAATTGAGTGTGGGGTTCCTGCGGGTGATCGAATACCCTTCATGGTTAGCCGACATTGTGCCCGTTCCAAAGGTAAATGGGAAAGTCCGCATGTGCGTAGATTACCGAGATCTCAATAAAGCTTGCCCAAAAGACGATTTCCCATTACCCAACATTGATCTGATAGTAGATAATACCGCTAACCATGCCTTGAAATCATTCGTGGACGGTTTCGTCGGGTATAATCAGATCAAGATGCACTCGGATCACCAAGAGAAAATAGCATTCATCACACCGTGGGGAACATACTGCTACACCGTCATGCCATTCGGGCTGAAGAATGGCGGAGCAACATATCAGAGGGCGGCAACAGCTATCTTCCACGACATGATTCACAAAGAAGTGGAGGTATATATGGACGAAATAATAATCAAGTCGAAAGAGAGGGAATGCCATGTACCAGCCTTGCGAGCCTTTTTTGACCGGCTCCGCCAGTATCAGATGAGACTTAATCCGCAGAAATGTGTGTTCGGGGTAACCAAAGGAAAACTCCTGGGATATGTCGTAAGTAAAAAGGGAATCGAGGTAGACCCTGCCAAAGTTTGAGCTATCCAAGACATGCCCGAGCCTCGTACCGAGAAAGAAGTCCGAGGATTTTTGGGTAATTTGTAGTACATCAGCAGGTTCATCTCTCAGCTTACTCAAACTTGCGAACCATCTTCAAACTCCTGAGGAAGTCTTCACCAGGAGAATGGGACGATCAGTGCTAGGAAGCTTTTGATAGAATAAAAAACTACCTCTCCAACCCCCCAGTATTAGCCCCACCACAGACCGGACTGCCACTAATCCTATACCTGACCTTCATTGATTCAGCTGCAGGAGCCATGCTAGCCCAACATCTGACCGATACACGGAAAGAGCAGGCAATCTATTACATCAGCAAGAAGCTGTCCCCATTTGAGATAAACTACACGCCATTGGAGAAATCATGCACCGCTCTCGTCTGGGTAACAAAGAAATTACGGCATTACATGCTGGATTTCCCGGTCATCCTGGCATCACGAATCGATCAGTTGAAATACCTCTTCGAAAAACCAGCTCTCTCAAACCGTATGGCAAAATGGTTCTTCTTACTCTCTGAATTCGACATCACCTACGTGACCCAAAAGGCGGTCAAAGGTAAGATCATAGCTGATTACCTGGCCCACAATCCGATATTGGGAGACATGCTAGAGGAAGCCGAATTCCCGGACGAAACTATCATGAATGTCAAGATCGATGAAGACTGGAAATTGTACTTTGACGGGGTCGCCAACCGAAATGAAAATGGAATAGGCATCCTGTTAGTCTCTTCAGACTAAACTCACTCCCCGGTATCGTATCGTCTGGACTTCTTTTGCACCAACAACATGGCCGAGTACGAAGCCTGTATAATCGGATTAGAGATCGCGCTTCAAAATGGCATAAAGAGAATACAGGTATACGGAGATTCAGCACTAGTGGTCTACCAAGTTCTGAAGGAATGGAAGATCAGAGATGAGAAATTAGTCCTTTACCTTGCCCAACTAGAGGATGTCACAGGAAGGTTTGAGCATGCAGAGTTTTACTATGTCCCCAGGTCACAGAACAGTTTTGCTGACGCACTAGCAACCCTGGCATCTATGATCGATATCCCGGAGGGGATGGAAGAAATAACTCTTACAGTACAAAAGAGGTCAGGACCAGCACACTGCATGGCCCTTGAGGTAGGGCATGAAGAGAATGGGAACTCAACCACTTGGTTTTACGGCATCTGGAACCTGTTGAAAAACCATCAGTATCCCGAGCAAGCAGACAAGAGAATCCGGATTACCCTCAGAAAATTAGCATAAAGATTCATACTTTGCGCCGGAAGGCTATATAAGAGAAACTATGACGGAGCCCATCTCCAATGTCTCACTGAAGAAGAGTCTGTCAAAGTGATGGATCAAATACATGGGGGTGATTGTGGACCTTATATGAGCGGTCATACACTTGCCCGTAAAATCATCAGACAAGGCTACTACTGGTCTACCCTGCAGAACGACTGCGTTAATCACGTACGCCGTTGCCACAAGTGCCAAATCTATGCTAAATCTCAGAAACTTCCCCCGAAGGAGTTGTACAACATGACCGCTCCCTGGCCTTTTGCAACCTGGGGAATCGACATCATTGGAAAGATTTCACCCAAAGCCAGCAACGGCCATGAATTTAAACTAGTGGCCATCGACTATTTCACCAAATGAGTAGAAGCCGAGTCTTTTCCAACCCTTGACGCTAGAAAAGTTGCCCGATTCATCCAACGGAACATCATCTGCCGGTATGGGATCCCACACAAGATCATCTCGAACAATGGCACTCACTTCGAAGGAGAGGCCAATACAATCATGAAGGAATACGGTATCACCCGACACAAATCTTCGCCATATAGACCACAAACCAATGGGGCAGTCGAGGCCGCCAACAAGAATCTAAAGAATATCCTAAGCAAGATGACCGATACCTGTCGGGACTGGCCAGAGAAATTACCATATGCATTGTGGGGATACCGCACCACCGAGAGGGTCTCCACCGGGGCAACCCCGTTTTCTCTTACATATGGGATGGAAGCAGTCCTCCTTGTTGAGTTAGAGGTCCCCTCTCTCAGAGTAATGCTAGAGAATCAAGTCAATGAACTGAAGTGGGTCCAGGCACGTTATAACGAGCTAGCCCTACTGGATGAGAAGAGATTGAAAGCCGCATACCACCATCAAGGGTATCAGAAGAGAATTGCTCGAGCATTTAATCAGAAAGTGAAGGCTCGGGGTATCAATGAGAACGACATCGTATTGAAAGAAATTCGAGAGCCAGCCACGGACCCAAGGGGAAAGTTTGGACAGAAATGGACAGGGCCGTACATCGTCAAAGAAATCGATACGGGGGGTGCCGCTATACTCGCTGATTTAGACGGACAGTTACTACATTCACCAGTCAACATAGACTGACTGAAGAAGTATTATCAATAGGCATAACATGTATAGATAAGAACTACGTAAACCTGAGCCCCAACTCAAAATTTGTGTTTTTGGAAAGTCAAAAAGGGGAACGTAGGCAACCTGAGAAGTGAATTCAGGCCCGGTTTAAACTTTGTAAAGAATTTTATTTCCCATAAACAGTCCTTCATACATTATTAAGAGGTGGTTCAGAACACCGAAAGTTACAAAGGAGATACAGCATATAGAAGAAACTAATCCCTAGGGGTTGGCCACACTGGGTCATCAGTGGCCAAATCAATACGAGCCTCGTCTAGGATCTGATACACAAAGACAATGTTATCATCAGTGGCCCCGGCATCCATGAATCGGAACCACTCTATTTGAAAGGGGTCATCAATCAGTTCTCCTTCCAGGGATTGCCAGCAAGAGCGGATAATGTCAGCCCGGAGGGGCTGAATAATACCAAAACGAGCATAGTTGAACTGACGAGTTAGTCGGGCACGCCACATCCTCTCTACTGATAAAGAAACATGTGGGGTCATAAATTTGGACTAAGAGGAGAAGTTGTACAGACCAAGGGGAATGTCCTAAGGAACGTCGAACTGACGAAGGAGGCGTCCTGGGAGATAAAAAGAAGTAAACCAGAGCCCACGGAACCGAACATAATTCTGACCCCCTGTAATAAGCACCATCGCCCTCAGCTTCCACCAAGGAATGTTCCACCGGATAGCCCGAAAGTTCTCTGAAAACCACACCGTCCAATCAGAGGAAGACATGGTCAAAGCACCGAAGAGAGGATGATGGAAGAAATGCGTCGGATTATCGAGCTAAACCCCGTTGAAACCCACCGATCAGAAACGCTCCAACAGCCACATGTATAGCAAGCGCGAACTCCCCCTGAAGAAAGGTGAAGCCCCCTTTTGAATATCGTCAAGACCATTCAGAGTCTCGGCAAGAACGATGGGCACTATGGACTCCCCATTTCTAGCATGATAGATCAAGGCCGCCGCAGTACGCCCCACGCTATAAGAGGCTCTCTCTTCGTAACGATGAAAGAACCTCACCATTTTATGGAGGTCAAGGAGTTCGTCGGTAATAAAACCATCATAGGCCGCCTGGGGAATGGCTAACAGAGCAATCAGCATGTCTCGAGGATCAATTTATCCTATGGGAACTGCCATCGGGAGACGAACGTCAGAACGTAACAGCCAAGAAAACTCCTCGTAAGTAGGGCAGAGCTCATCTAGCCCAAAACAGAAAAGATGATCCGCAGGGCTCCAGAAATACAAAGCGCCTAACAAAAAGGAAAAATCTACAGGACGATGGCACCAACCCGCTAAAGGACTAAATGCACCAAAATTCAAGCCATTTTCAGAAGATATCAGAGCATCTCGGGCTTTAACATAAGAGAAATCAGAATTTGTGTGATAAGAAGACATTTTTTTGAAGGTGTGGGGATGAAGGAAGGAAGATGGGTGTATTTATAGCAAAAAAAGAGGGTCCTGTGCCTGTTTGTCGCGCGACAAACCCATGCCCAGGAGGGATTGTCACGCGACAATCCCATTTAGGGTTACCCTATTTTGTTTTCCTTACATATA
>JAKCWG010000687.1:0-74720 GCA_021464415.1 Lonicera japonica | reverse complement strand
AACACCTGAACAAGAAAAAAAAAAAACTTCATATCAACCCCCTATCACTAGAACAGTCTAAAGAAAACAAAAAACCGATCTGAAATATCAAAAATCCCCAATGCCTTTGCCCATTGCCCAACCAGAAAACATGTAAGCTCCCCAAATATCCACGGATTTTTACTTCTATCTTCAAAAATCCTCCTGTTGAGTTCAGACCATATCATCCACGCTACAGCCAAAATAAAAAATCTCCACAATTGCTTGGTTTTCTTGCTATTCTGCTTGAAACACCACTTAATAATAAGGAAAGCACTCCATTCATCGGAAAAACTCCCATAAAACCAAACAATTCAAGTATTCTTGACCAAATAACTTTAACAAACTCAGTGTAACAAGATATGATCAATACTTTCGTATGTGCTCCTACACAAGGCACACCACGAAGGAGATAGAGACATAAAAGGCCTCCTAATTTGAACCATGTCACATGTGCTCACTTTCCCCAAAGAGGCCAGCCATACAAAAACACTTTGATTTGGGGTCGGGACTCCTTGATTCCAAATAATGTTGAATTGAGGGAGAATGGAGGATGAAGAAGGATGAGAAAGAATATCAAAAAATGATTTACAAGAAAATTCCCCCGATGAATGCCCCATCCAGATTCTTTTATCTGAAACCTCACGATCAAGGCGAATAGAATCAATGAAATTTAATAAAGAAATAAATTCATCACTCTCCCTATCATTGAAATTCCTAGAAAATGACAATCCCCATGAATGAATAGAATGACTTACCCAAGAGTAAACCGATTGGATACACATATTACGATTCAAGGAAAGACGATATAATCAAGGAAAGGACTCTTTTAGGAGGACAATTACCCACCCATGAGTCTTCCCAGAAACGAACTCTATCTCCTTTTCCAATTACCCATTAGTGTTTTCCACATAAGATTCCCACCCTTTTGCTATAGATTTCCAAGGAGATCGAAGAGAAGCATTGAAATTTACATTCACATCCCACCCATTTGAATGGGAACCATACTTGCTTGTTATAATAGAGTGCCATAGTGAATCACACATAAAAAGAATGTATATCAATATATGCATATATACACATTTCTAAATAACCAATCTCTTTCATACAAATAGGTTCAATTTGTTTTATTAGGCACGGTTAACTCTGTATAGAGGTCGATGGAACAACAATGTATCATAACTGTTACAGCAGCTGTCTTTATATTATTTAAGCTTTGTGTAAATCTTTATACTTCTTTTAGCAGGACGTAAATGAGTAAGACGGGCTATTTCAAAATTTTTGTTGCACTCAATTGTCAACGTTGATGGCCACTGTTACTACAATTTTTCGGTTAGGTTAATCAGAAAGTTCCTCTACGAATCCACCATTATTTAAGTTTATATATGGTGTTATGTGTAGAAATATTGCAGTTTAGGTTCGGGGGTGAGTTGCAATGGACGCAGGTTCAAATGTAATCTCTGTAATCTATTCTGAAATATGCAGTGAAAGCTACTATAGCAGAAGTCTTTTTAACTCCATTAGTTCATTGATGATTCTGATGGATGAATGGTAATTATAAGATCCTATTTTTAGTTGGATTTCGTGGATTGCTTCCTCAATTTTCCGTAGTGTCAAGTTCTTTTCATAATTTTCTAATTGATGGGATTCCTTTTTGTCCAGAAATATTTATTTTTATCCAGATACAAAACGCTTTTAATATGAATCTGGCTTTTGTTAAATTACAATGATTAATATTGCTGTTTCCATTAGGAATGTTTTGTTTAGTTATTTTACACAAAAAATACTATGTTCTTCAAACTTTGTATTTGGTAGTGATCGTGCGTCACAAATTGTTGGTGTTCGGACGATGACAATTGCGCTTTAACAGTGCTAGGTTGGATTGCGACACTGCTCTCTTTTTGGTGGGGAGGTATGACTTTACACAGGGTCCTGAAAATATGTCTATAATCACTCTGAGAGGAGACTTCTACCAGACCCAGAATCTTTTGGTACAGGATACTGTGTTGTTGTTTTAACCTACTAACCAGTCTTAGTGTATTGTGTTTTCCGATATAATTTCAATGTATTATGGATGTGTTTAGATATTCTTGATTCTTGTAATTTGACATTATTAAAATGACTTGGATTTAGATTTTCTAGCTCCCTTTGCCTGGAAATATGTCACGGTGGCATGTCTAAGCTCTTCGAGTTGGAAATTAACAAAACCAAAAATCAGCTCCTTATTGTTATGATGTATCGAATACTAGGATGCGATTATGAACTTCTTATGTTGGTTTTTGGGGTGGCGGAATATCATGTGCATTGGATGTGAATAGACTATTATCTGTTTTTAAGAGAAGTCTACTAATAACAATGACACATGCGACTCTACACAAAAAGACCGATTTAATTTCTACCATGTTGCAGAGTGCAGTGAAGTGTTGCTGGCGACTACCTAACAACTTTAAGCTTTTGGAGTGGACAGATGTGAAGCTTATTTTTGGGGATTTGGAGATGGTGATTTATCAGGATGCCTCAATAATAGTCGTATCCTCTCTCTCTCTCTCTCTGCACAATTCATTTGCGCTTGTTTATTGGTGTTCCAATCTGAAGTTACACACGTAAGATGCATAGCAGCATTGAATATCAAAGAAGGAATGAGAAGAGAGAGGAATGCAAATCCAAACAAAGAACTGAGATCTGGAGAGGAATCAAAATTGGAATGCAAAGATTTGAGGCATCAAAGAAGGATCTGAGAGGATTGGATTCCAACAAAGAACCAGGAGTAATCAAAATTGGAATTACACAAAGATTTGAGAGGAAAATGATATTGCAATAGAAAGATTGTGTCACACTAGGAAACGCGTTAATTTGGTCTAAAATATAACAGTAAACTGACGCCATAATATAAAACAATGCAATGTCTAATTTTGCTGTTACTTTGCCCTCTTTTTTTTTTGCCCCCCCCCCCTAAAAAACCTATTCCCAAAGAAAGAACTTCATAAGATCTTACACCCGTATTTATTTGTATAATATTTTCTCGATTAGATAAATAATGTTGAAATTTCTGTGATGTACAGATATGGACCATTTTGGATATGCACTACCTTGATATTTGTGGCAGCTGCCATTGGCACATTGTTTACCTTGGGCACACAAACTACAGAACAAAGAATGGGCTTACGACATAAATCTGGTGACATGGTCTGCTGGTTTGTTCTATGGCTACGTCACTGTTTCCCCTCTGCTATATATTGTTCTCAAATACCTCTCTGCCCCATCTGGCCTCGTTCAGCTCTTTTGTCTCTATGGATATTCCCTCTTTGTCTTCCTCCTGCTTTGGTAAGTATAATGTTTCGAGTTTCTTTAATTTTGTTTCTCAAGTGGTCATTGTTGTTATGAGTTTTTACGGTATACTGACTATAAAATTCTTATTATATGTGTGTGTGTGTCTTATCATCCTAGCTCGAATGAGGGTGGTCCTCTCTTTAAGGAACAAAAAAGGACAGTCTATTTTGAGGAATAAATTGATGACTTTTTTTCATGAAACTTGGTAGAGATGATTTACATGATGAATAGATTAACTCTACTAAATTTTATCAGAAAAATTCGATCTAGAATTGTGTGAGATGATCATAAAAAAGTTTCAATGGCAGAAAAGATTATCATTTTTTCCATTACAACCCACTTCTAGATTGTGTTTTTTTGATGGTTTTTGGTAAAGATAATCTACTTATCATGTGGATCATCTCTACCAATTTCTGTGAAAAGTTCATCCATTACCCCTTGAAACGGACGGTCCTTTGTTTTTCTTGAAGAAAGGAACATGGTCTTTAGACTGTTGTCCTTTGTTTTCTGCTTCAAGCTTGATCTGGATTATTAGATTTTATATGTGAATTTACCATCTTGGGATTCTTCGAAAGCTCAAACGAAAAGAGTGCTGAAATATTATTAGTACATGTGAATAAAAATTGATATCGTATAATGTTAGTCATTTGTACTATTTCCTGTCTCAAATTAAGTGTCTTAGGGTCCATTCGATAACAAGATGGAAAATGATAGGAAAAACAATTGGTTTGTGTGAAAAGA
The DNA here is from genome assembly GCA_021464415.1 of Lonicera japonica. NCBI lineage: Eukaryota > Viridiplantae > Streptophyta > Magnoliopsida > Dipsacales > Caprifoliaceae > Lonicera > Lonicera japonica. The sequence continues at coordinate 70,631 of JAKCWG010000687.1, read as the reverse complement.
TGGAAAATAAGTTGAGCGATGTGATGATATGATCTCCACTTTTATGAGTAGATATCATCATTCAACAAAAAAGTGAAAATCAATTATTTTTGTTACCATTTTCCACCTTATTATCAAACAGAGCCTTAGTTTCAAATTAAACCCTTTAAGAAATAATGTGTAATACCTAATCACCCTTTGTTACAGGGAAGGGGAATATGGTAAATTACTTCAACTAATAATTTGCTCTTTGCAATAAAACGTTGGTTTTGGGGTATAAGATTAATTTGTAGTCTTAACTTTAGAAATGAGACTCTAAATTTGAGAGACGTCCCCATTCTTTAATACCACCAGTACACCCATAGTGTAATGGCACGAATCACACAAACCCACTATTCATGACTTAGAGCATGATTCAAAGACAGGGCCTAAATTAATTGAAATTGGCCATGTCAATTGGTCTTGGTACCCTCCTTCCAGACATTGTAACAGTTTCTATCAACTAAGGAAACAAGTTCAAGAGTTACTAAAGAATTATAGAGAACCATTCTATTAATCTTATTCTCTTATTTTAACTAAAGAAAACAATGCACCTTATATAGGAAATAAACACAACTCCTAATTAACCTAGAGTCCCTATCAAGGTGGGATTCTATTCACAACTAAACTAACATAAATAAATAGAATAAAATAAATAATACTACTGAATTATCAATACTCCCCCTCAAGTTGGTGCGAAGATATCCGTCATGCCCAACTTGCTCATTTGAAATTCGAACGGTTGCCTTAACAGGCCCTTGGTCAAAATATCTGCAACTTGTTGATTAGACGGAACAAAGGGAGTACATATAATCCACCTTCTAGTTTCTCTTTAATGAAGTGCCTATCAATCTCAACATGTTTTGTCCTATCATGTAAGACCGGATTGTGGGCAATACTGATAGCAGCCTTGTTATCGCAGTATAGCTTCATCGGGAGACTTATTGGCCTTTTGAGTTCCTCTAAGACCCTTTGTAGCCAAAGAACCTCACATACTCCTTGAGCCATTGATCTAAACTCAGCTTCTGCACTGCTTCGAGCGACAACACTTTGCTTCTTGCTTCTCCATGTAACCAAGTTGCCCCAAAGAAACGTACAGTAGCCAGATGTAGACCGTCTATCAGTAACCGAGCCAGCCCAATCAGCATCGGTATACACCTCGATTCCTCTTTTATCGTTCTTCCTGAAGAACAGACCTTTCCCTGGGGAGCCTTTGAGGTAACGAAGAATACGGTACACCGCCTCTAGATGCTCTTCACATGGTGAGTGCATGAACTGACTAACCATGCTCACAGCGAAAGCAATGTCAGGGCGCGTATGAGACAAGTAGATTAGTTTCCCAACTAACCTCTGGTATCTCCCTGTTTCGACGGAACACCATCTTTAACATCTCCTAGCTTGGTACCCAGTTCTATGGGAGTATCCGATGGCTTACACCCACTCATCCCAGTTTCTGACAGCAGATCCAAAATATATTTCCGTTGTGATACTACAATACCACTTTTTGAACGGGCCACCTCCATTCCAAGGAAGTATCGTAGGTCACCAAGATCCTTAATCTCAAATTCTCTAGCAAGATTTCGCTTCAGTCGATTCATTTCTTCAACATCATCCCCTGTCAAAATCATATCATCCACATAAACAATGAGAACAGAAAGTTCGTTTCTTGTGGACGTCTTAGTGAAGAGAGTATGATCAGACTGCCCTTGATTATACCCTTGGCCCTTGAGGAACTTCGTTAATCTTTCGAACCACGCTCTAGGGGATTGTTTAAGGCCATACAAAGACCTCTTTAGCTTGCAGATTTTTGTCCCAAATTCCTCTGTAAAACCAGGTGGAGGTGCCATATAGACTTCCTCTTCTAGGTTTCCATTCAAAAAGGCATTCTTCACATCTAACTGATTCAGAGGCCAGTCCAAGTTAGCTGCAACTGATAAGAGAACCCGAACTGTATTTAATTTTGCCACGGGAGAGAAAAGTTTCGGAGTAGTCGACTCCATACGTTTGAGTGAAGCCTTTAGCCACCAGACGAGCCTTATACCGTTCCACTGACCCATCTGAGTTATACTTCACAGTGAATACCCATTTACAACCAACAACTGTCTTTCCTTCTGGAAGCTTTACTTTCTCCCAAGTAGCATTCTTCTCCAGCGCTCTCATCTCCTCATACACCGCTTCTCTCCACTCCGGAACATTTAGAGCATCCTGAACATTGTTAGGAATAACCACATTCGACACACGAGAGATAAATGCAGAATAGGAGGGTGAGATATTTTTATATGACACAAAGTTCGAAATGGGATATTTGGGAGATTTCGTACACGCTCTGACTCCTTTTCTAAGAGCAATAGGGAGATCAGGTTGATCAGACTGAGTTGATTCGATATTAGCTTGAGAACTACCTTCAGGTATCTCGGAAGAGTCATCGTGAGTATCATGATCCACCTTCAGGTTGGATTCTTGGGGTTGCAGAGGAATGGTTTCTTTCCTTCCTTGTTCTGGATTTTTCCTAGAATAAACAAGACCTTTATACCGTGTTGCACACATCTCTGGTCCATCGGTAGTCAGATTTTGGGATGACACTAACCCTGGTTGTTCACCATTACTAACACAAGTATCTTCAATATTTAATTCCTTTGTTTTCCCAAATTGTGTGTTAAAATAATTAGGTACTTGTTCATACAAAACATCAACGACTGAATTATCAAAACTGCAACCACCATCTTCACTCGTGCTCTCCCCTGAAGATGGGAATTGTAATAGGATCGCCCTTCAAAGAAGGTAACATCCATAGAAATGTATAATTTCTTGGAAATCGGATCAAAACATTTATACCCTTTCTGATTTGTAGGATAACCTACAAAAATACATTTGTGTGCCTTAGGATCAAGTTTAGAATTTTTGGGGTCATGATTATGAACAAAGGCAATACTTCCAAATATTTTTAAGGGAATATCCCCTAATAACCGAGTGTTGGGAAATAGATCAGAAAGCAATTTTATAGGGGCTTTAAATTTCAAAGTTCGTGTTGGAAGCCGATTAATAAGGTACGTAGCAGTCAAAATAGCATCTCCCCAAAGATATTTTGGAACTTGAGTTTGAAAATTAGAGCACGAGCAACTTCAAGTAGATGTCTATTTTTCCTTTCGGCAACTCCATTCTGTTGAGGAGTATAATTACAAGAACTTTGATGAATTATCCCATTTTTTGCGAAAAAATCCCCTAAAATCTTATTAAAAAATTCCTTCCCATTATCACTCCGAAAAATTTGAATTTTGGTTTGAAACTGTGTGTTTATCATGGTGTAAAAATTTTGAAACACACTCCCAACTTCTGATTTGTCTTTTAAAAGAAAGACCCAACATACTCTAGTGTGGTCATCAATGAAAGTTACAAACCAACGTTTACCAGACCAAGTGGGCACTCTAGAGGGACCCCAAACATCACTGTGAATCAAGGTGAAAGGATGTGATTTTTTATATGGTTGAGACGGAAAGACCGTGCGTTGATGTTTTGCTAATTCACAAGATTCACACCGAAATTTAAGCAAATTTTTATTCATTAATAACTTGGGAAACAAATGCTTTAAATACTGAAAGTTTGGATGTCCTAACCTATAATGCCATAGCAAAATCTGACTATCACTAGAAACAGAAACAGAATTAAAACAAGTCTGCCGGTCTTGCCTTCCAGAGGTAGACCCATTATTAAAGAAGTAGAGACCCCCATCCTGTTTAGCAACCCCAATCGTCTTCCCTGAATTTGAATCCTGAAATTCACAATGAGAAGACCAAAAGTTAACTTGACAATTGAGATCAAGAGCTAATTTGCTGACAGATATAAGATTATACGATAAATTAGGGACATGTAAGACATCTTTAAGAGTGAGAGACGGGGAGACGATTATGGTTCCTTTGCCGGCAACCGCAGCGAAAGAACCATCAGCAATTTTAACCTTTTGATTCCCTGCACACGGAGTATATGACGAAAAAAATTCCGAGATACTGGTCATGTGGTCAGTGGCCCTGAATCTAATATCCAGTTGCTCTGGGATTTGATACAGGCAATTGTAGCTGTAAACTTATTACCTGACTGAGCTATGGAACATGAGGAGTCAGAGTTTCCTAAGGAATGGGCTTGAACCATTTTACACAGATGCTCAAATTGTTCCTTTGTGAATGGAAGTGGTTCTGAGGAAGATGGTTGTACTGAATCAGCATTGCTTGCTTGGAATGCTCGTGTTCCACCCCTCGTTTTGTTATCACGCTTCTTCCAATTTGCTGGTTTACCATGAAGTTTCCAGCAACTATCCCTAGTATGACCTGACCACTTGCAATGATCACACCACAATTTCTGCTTTCCTCCCCGCTTGTCACTGTCCACGGCTTTATCAAGGGCTACCAGTGCAGAGCCCTCACCATCTGTACGGGGTTCCGTTCGTCTTTCAACATCACGGATCGTCGAGCCTCTTCTCTTCGTACCTCTGAAAACACCTCTCTGATAGTAGGCAGAGGTATTCTGCCTAAAATACGACCCCGAACTTCGTCTAGGTCCTTGTTTAGTCCAGCCAAGAAGACAAACACCCGACCTCGTTCAACCTTCTTCTTGTAACGAGCACTATCATTTGGGTTTTCCCACTCTTCAGTTTCAAATAAATCCAACTCTTGCCATATGGCCATCATATCATGGTAGTAGGGTGTAACCCCACGATCCCCTTGTTGCATCTTCCACAACTGGTTATTGAGTTCGAACATTTGAGAATAGTTGTCTAGATCCGAGTACGTTTCTTTAACCGCATGCCAGATATCTCGAGCGGTCGGCAGGAACATATATGGTTTACCAAGTCCAGCCTCCATGGAATTGATCAACCACGAGGTAACCATCGAATTCTCCTCGCGCCACGACTTAAATCCCGGGTCGTTAGATGGTGGTGGTACCACCTCACCATTCACGTAACCTAATTTTCTTTTGCCGTCAATAAACAACCTCATTGATTGTGCCCACTCGAGGTAATTCCTTCCATTCAATTTGTGACTAATATTGGCTACAGGATTTTCACTCACCGAATAAATAGTAGCAAATTGCGACATAGAATCTGTGGACGTAGAAGACGGGGTTGTGGTAGAACCACTAGATGAATCTGTGAGACTCGGACTACTAGCACCCACCATAGCAAGTTTATAGTTCATATCGTAGAAGAATCAAACTAGCCAAACCAACCAATCAACTGAACAGTACCAAATCACTACTAATCGAACAGTATTTATACCAAGTCAACAGGATTTATACCAATTAAATAGTATTAAACCGGAACAGTGTCACAAAACTATGACGAAACAGTACCACAGGACCAAAACAGTACCAGAATAAGCAGCGGAACAGTGGGACGATTGAACCTGGAAAGTTTGGTGATGATCTGAGCCTCCACGCGCTGCCACGCGCGGCTACTGTCGATGGCGCGTGAGATCCACGCGCAAGAAGGAGTGGCGCGTGTGGGGCGCGTGACGCGTTGGTTCCCGGAGATTCTTTCGGCGTTCTGCTCGTCTGAGAGTTCCGACCACTCCTGCGTGGTTGGTTCCAGGAAGAGTCTCCGATTACGCACGTCGGTAGTGATGAACAGTGGCGGCGGCTAGGGTTTTGAGACGTGGGTAGTAAACTGAGGACCTAGGGTTTCCTAACCATACCTCTGATACCATAAAGAATTATAGAGAACCATTCTATTAATCTTATTCTCTTATTTTAACTAAAGAAAACAATGCACCTTATATAGGAAATAAACACAACTCCTAATTAACCTAGAGTCCCTATCAAGGTGGGATTCTATCCACAACTAAACTAACATAAATAAATAGAATAAAATAAATAATACTACTGAATTATCAATAGTTACCATGACCAGTTTCTAAAATTATGTACTATTTCATCTCACCTGAAACCTATCCGAACCAAAGTTATACTACAGAGGCCGTGTCTTTTGAACCACGAGTAATGCAAATGTTCAGTTGTTTACTTACATAAACAGATTGGGTATGAAATTAGATACCACGAGAACAACTACTCTCAGCCTTGACCAGATACAGTGTGGTCCATTAACTTGCGTTTGGTTACTTCTTTGAAGTTTAATTCTGAATTTGAGGTATAAAATCAAAATCTGATTTTTGTGTGTGTGTGTGCGTGTGTATATGCAAAATCTGAATGGACATTAAACATATTACTTTGACTATGACTAAAAGAGTTGGGTTGAGGGCAAAAATTGTTATCATGAAACCCTTCAAACTTCATTAATCGCATTAAGAGGTAGGAGAGCTTCTGAATCATATTAAGAGATTGCTTCTGGATTTTTAACCAAAACAAACTCCTTAATTAACCTTTGATATCTTAATTTTGGCCATTCAGACTCCCCAAGCTTGTTACAACCTCTGTTCATCTTTTAATTTGTGACAGTTTTTATGCGCATTGGTACAGACTCATCTACTCAATCTCCCTTTTATGGAAAAAAAAATGAAAGCCTTATGTTATTAACTTGCTTGCTGACTTTGTTGGTCCCTTTTTTCATTTTCTTTTAGCTTTTCAAATGATGTATTATTTCTCCCGCGGAACCAATACGGAACCAAAACATAGGGTGTCTTTGGATACATGGAATTGAAATTCTTTGAATTATAATTCCATATAATTGCAATTCCATTATTTTGTTACTTTATGGATTCGTTGCGTTAATGCAAAAGAGAAACTTTTGAGTGTCATGTGCATTTGAGTTGAAATTATATATCATATTGGTTTAGGAATTATCTAGTTCTCTTATGGAACTCAATTTTGGGGATTGGGATTCATAACATTAGGATTTTGGACCAATTCCAATCTTACTTTTCGTATCCAAAAACGGTTTTGAATTCTGGTGTGTTTGGGAACCTCAATTCCGTGGCTTGGATTTGGAATGCAGTGGTCCAATTCCAATTCAAGCCATGGAATTGAGGTTCCCAAACACACCCTTCAATAAGGGTATTTTCGGTTTCGGTCAGGGTAAAAACTAAGGTACTCCAAACCCAAACCAAATGTAAAAATTCGGTTTCGGTTTGGTTCGGTTTTGGTTTTATAAATCTTTGAAACCAAACTCGAATCAAAACTTTTCGGTTCGGTTTCGGTTCGGTTTTTATTCAGTTTTGACAAATTTTTTTCTAAATCAATTTAATATAACAATGTAATACTAATAGTAATGTAAGAATGGTTTCATATTCAAATTAAAGTCATGGTTTTTTTAGACGCAATGAGCAAAAATATAGATGCCATGTTTCTATTTAGTTATTATTTTATTTGTATATTTACAAGAATAAAACTCATTAAATAAAATGATGAATTATCTTGCCTTCATGTATGTGATAAAAAATCTTAGCATTGTGTAGTTTATTCAATAATAAGGGCACGTGTTAATGACTTTTTTTTTTTTAAAGATTATCACAATATGCATAAATAAAAACATATCTTACAAAATGCCATCTTTTTTGTATTATAATATAATTAACGTGTGCTCTTAGAGTATGATTAACATTTTTCTCTATACATAATTCAGTTCGGTTTGGTTTAGTTCGGTTTGGATTAGCTTGCCCCAAACCCGAATTAAACTTTTCGGTTTCGTTTCGGTTTTCCTTGTTTTCGATTTCGGTTTTTTTTCGGTTCTTTTTCGGTTCGGGGTTTTACGGATCGGTTTGGTCCGTTCGGTCGATTTTCGGATTGGTCTTGACACCCCTACCCTTCAATGCGAATTGGTTGAGAATGAGCTATTCATTGATCTCTCTTTTTATGGAGAAAACAAATCTCTTCTACTATATTGGATTTATGCTGGATGCTGACATTCTTTCTTTCCTTCAAAAACTGCAGTGTCTATCGGTAGTTCCTTTGGAGATATTCAGATGGGTGGTAGCAGGTGTAGCCGGGTTCATGTCGGCCACCTTTGTGGCTCTTAATCTGCGAATCACATCAAGTCCGCAGGTGAAAGGTGGTTCTTTATTGTAGCCGCCATCTTTCTGTTGCAGCTGGCTCTTTCGGTTGTGCTCAAAGTCTATTTGTTCACTGTAAGTGTTTGAGTGAAACGGATTGTATTGATTGTTGGCCTTCTGAATGTAACTACATATATAGATCAGAGATTAGAGGGGCTTATTGCCATTGGAAAATTTACCAGAGGAATATTTTATGGGTTGGAACCTGTTCTAATTGTTCAATTTTTGACAATATAAATTCAAATGTACAAGGCTATGTTTGGCTCATTGGACCTGTCAGGGGCGGAACAAGAATTTTTTTCTGAAGAGGGCACTTTTTGTAAATTAAAGAAAATTTTGTATAAATATTAATTTTGTTCAAGATAGGGGGGCAAGATTAATACAATTTGTGAAGGGGCAAACATAACTAATTTTTTTATTTATTTTTTAAATAATAATAGGGATAAAGTAACAATTTCTAAAATTTTTGGGGGGCAATAGTTTATGGTATTACGACTTGTACAACTTATTAGATTGGTGCAATGATCGTCTTAAAAAGAAAAATGGGACTTGCAGAGACGTACTATTATATTGTGAAATGTTATATGGACACTTTTGAATCATGTTTTAGAAAATTGCCAGATTTGTATAATAAAATGCATATAATATAAAGTCATGTGATCAAATATTAAGAACCTAGATGCAGATATTGATGAATAAGAGACACTTTAGAAGTTTCATATACTCCGATAAAATAACACATTTAAAAAGAATCAACCTCGCAAGATATTTTAATTAATGTTTTGATACAAATATATTAATTGATGTTTTGTAAATATATATGTATATATACATATGTATTTATTTATTTATACAAGCGATGTGATATTTTCAATGGCATCGTATATATACTACAAAAAACAATCTTGATAAAGTGCCTTAAAGAGAAATAAAGTTTAGGTGGGAAGGGAAAGAGAGAAATTGTTCCATGTTAGAGTGATATACTAAAAATTATGATTTTATTATTATTGATTTTGATATATTATATAGACTCGGTTTTGTTGTTTTAATGATAATCTTTATGAGCAATGGTTGTATTATAATTTATTTAAATATTATGCAAGTGTCTTTTATTCTATATAGTAGATGATTTGGTGTGTAGAGTATAGTTTACACACAGAAGATCATATCATCGATTCTTGTGAAATATAAGTTTATTGGTTCAAGGTCTTAGATGAAATTGGACACCATTGGTAAGATTGTAGCACAAGTTTTAGTAATTTATCTTGACTACAAGAAACGGTATAGTTTTAACTTGTTGTGCTAGTACACTTTTGTGTATATTGAACATGACCAGTTTTGAGTTAATTGTTTTTATACTGACTATACAAAATAATTTAAAATCCCATGGTTATTATGATTTCTTATACTCTTAATCTTGAAATAACTAATAGACATAAATATATATAGTGTTTGTTGTTTTGACTCATTAAGAGTGAGATTCATTTATGGATCAATAAGTTCTGTAAATTGAAAAATGACACTATATGTATGATGAATATTAATTATTGATGGAATTCACGTCTCAATATAAGAATTGATGATAACCCATTGAGAAACTTATAAGTTTTGATCATCTCAAACCTTGCAGGTGGATTATATTAATCCGATATGTCAAATAAGTTAAGTAGTAAGTTCAAGGATTGAGAAGTCTGTTGGTCGAAAAATAACCCTAGAGGGAGGGTGAATAGGGTTTTCGAAACTTAATGTGGAATTAAAAAGTTTCAAGAAAAGTTTTAAGAACAAAACTTTAACTCAATGAATATCAAGAAAATATGCAAAGCAATCAATCTCAAGAACAAGCAATAAATATAAATGCAAGTAAATAAAGAGCTTGAATTAGAGAGATTGAACCGAGTGAGAATATGATATTTTGTTCTCGCAGTTCGGTTGTTTAGACCATACGCCCGTGCCCGGATAGTGCCCTCGAGAAGTTTCACTAAAATTGATTTTCTTCCGGGTGAAAATCAAACCTTTACAAGTGTAATTGATAAGACACGTAATTGTTATTTATCTTGAGATATATTCCCATGTTTTATTAGTTTTAAATGCTTAATTTGCGGATATTAATTGCATATTGTGTTTGTGTAGGAAAGATGATGGATAAAGAGATAAATGAGCTTAAAGCCCAAGTTTAAGATAAAAGAAGCTAAGTTGGAAAAAGTGAAGAAACCAGAAGAAGTAATCGTGTAAAGCGTGGGCACACCAAAGCTGAGAACTTGTCCAAAAGACAGAAGTGCTGTTTTGTTAAGCCGTGGGCGCGCTCTGATTCCGAAATTCAATTCTATTTTCTAGCGTGTTCTCTCAGTTGGCAGAATAACTTAATTAGTTTTTGTAATTGTTTTGGTATCTTATTTATTTCCTTAGCAGGTTTTTTATTTTAATTAGGAAACAATATTTAGTTGCTTTCTTTTAGGACTCCTATTTTTAGGAGGAATTAGAGTTTTATTGCGCCTCTTGTTTTAGGCCTATAAATATTAGGTAAGGGTTAGGAGTAGAGAAAACACAACAATATATTATTTTCCTTCTCCTTTCTCCAAGTTAGAAGACTCTATTTACTCCATGGATTGCTAAGCTATTATTCTAGTTCAAGGTTATTCAAGGTTTTGATTCTTCAAGAATTGTGAGATCTAATTAATTTATATTACTCTTTTATTCTCTGCTATTTATATATCTTCTATGTTTCATTATATTATTGTTGATTAATTAATACAAAGTGCACATTGTCTTGATTGATGAAACAATATACTGCCAATTAGAAAATCTAAATCCGTAATTGTTTAGGTGTTCTAATATTAGTGGTAAAATAACATAGACAAAGTTTATGTTATGGGGATATATAATCTAATTTAAATGGATCCTGCTTTTGTATCCACTGATTAGAATTGGGTCTCTTTAGCTATTAATGCTGTTGGTAAATTAAATTCTATGAGCTTTTCTAGGATTGTTTATCGATTAGAGAAATAATTAACGTTCGTACCTTGATTATCGACAAAGTAAGGAGAGATTGGTTATTAGATCGTATCAATAACTATAACCAATTTAGTAAAGAATAAAAGATTTATTTTTGCATCGATGATCAATTCAATGAATCAATTCTGAGAATATACCTTGGGCTAGATCTTTCATAAATATTGATATCTCCTTTTTAATTGCTTTCAATTAATTTGTTTTAAATTACAAAATTCCAAAACCCCCTTTCTTTTATTATTTGAAGAATTAAGTCTAACCAGTCTCTGTGGATTCGAGCCTACTCACCGCTATATACAATTTAATTTAAAATTTGAGTAGGAATTATTTTTGTTGGATTCGACACCTATCAGTAATCTTTCTCACTACACTCAACAAGTGTTGTTCTTCTCACAACACTCTACAAATGTGATTCTACTCACCACACTCAACAAATGTGATTCTACTCAAAATACTCAACACAAGAATTAACCTTCTTACTTTTTTATGAGATAAACCTCTCACATTGCTGAATAAATATTATTTGGTGATTCACACCAATGAACAATAACTCTCGAGTGTTTACAAGATACAATTGAAGGTCCCATTAGAATTATCAAGATTGTTCAAGACAAAATAGCTCAAAATGATAAAAATGATCAATGAAGAATTTAAATATATTCAATCTTAGTAGATGATGAATATCAAGATTAGAATGGACTGAAGTGTATAAAATGAGTTTAGAACATCCTATATATATATCCCCTAAGTCAATATATCCGTTAGAGGCTTTTTAGGAAATGTTGTGTGCAAAAAAGTGGGGCAAGAATTTCTTTTCCAAAGGCTAGTTTTGTTGACCAGAAATTCAAATTTGTTTTGATCATTTCTCCTAATCCGACCGTTGGATCATGCAAAAATTTTGGTCATAAGTTTTAAGAGATGTTTACTAACTAATTTAAAAATTTCAAAGTGATTGGACTCGGGAAGGCGTCCATCAGACTGTTAGATCAAAACTGTGCCAAAACTGAGTGAATCTGAAATGTAAAATAAAAATATTTTTGCAATTTAGCGATTTAGTTCCAAATACAATTCTAATGATTTGTGAACCTTAAAGATATATTTCTAAGATACTTATTTTTATGAGAGCTTAAAATATGATCATTTAAAATTAATATGAATTTATTTTGAAACTCGGTCTTTGTAAAATGATGTTTTTTAAAGAAATTCAATTTTAAGCTTGTTTGAATCAATCTTTAAAAGATGCACGAATAAATTTGAGCTATAGAGATTGATCAATCAAGAAACTTAATATAAATCCTAAGCACTTACTCAATTATCAAATTAACGAGTTTTCGAATGCTCTAATTTGTTTCTTCAATATGATCTTCACTTGCATCATTTGCCTTGAAACTTTTTTATCTATTCATTTGATCTTTGATCTTCATGAATTGCATGAATTCATGTGAGAGTAGAGAGAATATCATGGAGTGGTGATACACTTGATAAGGTTTCGGTTTTAGTTCTCGGGATATTTCGGGAAAAAAAATGCAGCTTGTTAAATCGGTTTAAACTAAATACATTTAAAATACATGTAAAATACACATGATTAACTTTTTATCATTATCAAAATAAGATTAAGACCTTCTAAATCAACAATCTCCCCCTTTTTGATGATGATAATAAATTAATGTGTGTTTTCAATAAATAATAATATTTTGAGGAGTAATTTTTTGAACAATAAACAAGCTCCCCCTCAATATATGCATATGAGTAAAAATAGAGAATAATAAGTAATCCAAGCATAATAATAAAAAGAAAGTAATAATTTAATAGTTAAAACTTAAATATAGTCATAGTTCTAAGAGTGTGTACCTTTATCACTCTTTAAACTTGGCTTAAAAACGCACCCACATCACACACATTATTTCTCCCCTTTTGATATCATCAAAAAGAAAGAGTCACTTTTGAGGTTGTGGTGAATTGGACTCACGTACAAGTCACCTAGTGGATTGTCTCGAGCTGCTGGAAAAAAAATGTGCTTAGGCCAATATACTGTTTTTTAGGATAACATGTTGTTTTGCTGCTCTAGAATCATCAAAAATCTGTTGAGATATCAAGTCCTTTGTGGGATAATTGCTATAACTCTTTATAGAAAATTGCAATTGATGCATCGTAAATTGAGTTAGAAAGTAGACACATAGAGCTTTCTAGAAATATATGGTAGAACACCCAGTTCTCAGCTAATTAGTACAGTTTTAGCCATGAAGTTGTACCATGTCCAATTTTCTGCACATTGTTTTGCCATTTTTGCTTTTTTTTTATATGGCTCAACAAAATGTCAATACACGAAATATAACATGTAAAAGAAAACAAGTATGAATGTTAAAGACATAAAGCATTTAAAAGTCTTACCAACATTAATCACCATACACACATTTTCTCCCCCTATGACAACATCAAAAAGGGATCAAGGCCACAGAGAGAAAATAGTAGCTCCAAGTGTACTTCATCTATAAGGCCAAGATTTGCATGCCTCTCCATCTTTTGCCATAAGGCAAAGGTATGCCATCTCTTTATCACTTGAATCGGTATCGGAATCGTCTTCTTCTGAATTGCTTAAAGGTCCTTTGAGTGCATGTTTCAATCTCTTATACAATTTTTCTTTTTTATTTCCTCATTTCTTCTAACCAGAAAATTTGACTTGTAATGTCCCGATTCATGACAATGAAAGCACTTTCTTTCCTCGTTATCAATTTTTGGTTGAATTGATCTACCTTTGAAGTTCTTTGAGGACAAGGAATTGTCGTTGACCTTCTCTTGAGAGTACTTCTTATTTGTTAGGAATTTTTTAAACTTCCTAGAGATAAGTGCTATGTCTTCAGCTTCTCCCATTGACTCAATGCCATCATCATGTTGACCTGCTTTGAGGGCTAGATTCTTTTTCGGTTTTGCATTTACTTCATCTTCTCTTTCCAATTCTTTCTCATGGGTTTTGAGAGAACCCAAGAGTTCATCCATGCTAAGAGTCTTGAGATTCTTAGCCACTTGAATCGCCGTCACTTTTGGTCGCCACTTCTTAGGAAGAATCCTAAGAATTTTCCTTATCTTATCTTCATTAGAGATAAACATTTCCAAGAAGATCCAAATCATTAGTAATAATAGAAAATCTACTATAAATGGAGGCAAGAGATTCGTTAGGATCCATCTTAAATAATTCATAATCATGAATAAGCATATTAATATTATTATCTTTGACTTGAGAAGTTCCTTTATAGGCAACCTCAAGCTTGTCCCAATTCTCTTTGGTGGTTTTGTAACTAGAGATTTTGTTATATCATCCATACTCAATGCACAATTTAAAGAGTTTAAAGCTTTAGCATTAAATTGAATTTTCTTAATATCATGCTCGTCATATTCGGACATTTGTTTGGGAAATTTATTTCCTCTTTCATCAGTTTTGAAAATCTCAAAAGGTCCTTCAATTATAACCCTCCATTATACAAAATCATTAGCTTGTAAAAAAGTACACATTCTATTTTTTCAATAGTTATAGTTTTTTCCATCAAACAATGGGGGTTAAAGGTGGAAAGACCTTTGGAAAAACCGGTTCTTTGATAGAAATACATGATCATAAACTCTAAGATTGTAAAATCAAAATAAGAGTACAACCTCTGATACTAAATGTTGGTCGAAAAATAACCCGAGAGGGGGGTGGATAGGGTTTTCAAAACTTAATGCGGAATTAAAAAGTTTTAAGAAAAGTTTTAAAAATAAACTTTAACTCAATGAATGTCAAGGAAATATGCAAAGTAATCAATATCAAGAACAAGCAATAAATATAAATGCAAGTAAATAAAGAGCTTGAGTTAGAGAGATTGAACCGAGTGAGACTATGATGTTCTGTTCTCGCGGTTCAGTTGTTTAGACCATACGTCCACGCTCGAATAGTGCCCCTGAGAAGTTCCACTAAAACTGATTTTCTTCCCGTGTGAAAATCAAACCTTTACAAGTGTAATCTTTCTCACTACATTCAATAAGTGTTGTTCTTCTCACAACACTCTACAAGTGTGATTCTACTCACTACACTCTACAAGTGTGACTCTACTCACCACACGCACTCAATACAAGAATTAACCTTCTTACTTTTCTATGAGATAAACCTCTTATAATTGATAAATAAAGATTGTTTGGTGATTCACACTAATGAATAATAAATCTCAAGTGTTTACAAGATACAATTGAATGTCCCACTAGAGTTATCAAGATTGATCAAGACAATATAGCTCAAAATGATAAATATGATCAATGAATGATTTGAATCTTTTTAATCTTAGTAGATGATGAATATGAAGTACTATAATGGATTGAAGTGTGTAAAAATGAGTTTAGAACATCCTATATATATCCCCTAAGTCAATATATCCTTTAGAGGCTTTTTAGGAAAGGTTGTGTGCAAAAAATTGGGGCAAGAATTTCTTTTCCAACGGCTAGTTTTGTTGACCAGAAATTCAAATTTGTTTTGATCGTTTCTCTTAATCCGACCGTTGGATCATGCTCAAATTTTGGTCATAAGTTCTAAGAGATGTTGACTAACTACTGTAAAAATTTCAAAGTGATCGGACTCGGGAAGGCCTCCATCAGACCGTTAGATCAAACCTTAAAGATATATTTCTAAGATACTTATTTTTATGAGAGCTTAAAATATGATCATTTAAAATTAATATGAATTTATTTTGAAACTCGGTCTTTGTAAAATGATGTTTTTTTAAAAAAATTCAATTTCAAGCTTATTTGAATCAATCTTTAAAAGATGCACGAATATGTTTAAGCTATAGAGATTGATCAATCAAGAAAATTAACATAAATCCTAAGCACTCACTCAATTATTGAATTAACGAGTTTTTGAATGCTCTAATTTGTTTCTTCAATATGATCTTCACTTGCATCATTTGACTTAAAACTTTTTTATCTATTCATTTGATTTTTGATCTTCATAAATTGCATGAGTTCATGTGAGAGTAGAGAGAATCTCGTGGAGTGGTGATACACTTGATAAGGTTTCGGTTTTAGTTCTTGGGATACTTCGGGAAAAACAATGCAGCTTGTTAAATCGGTTTAAACTAAATACATTTAAAATACATGTAAAATACACATGATTAAAGTTTTGTCATTATCAAAATAATATTAAGACCTTCTAGGTCAGCAAAGTCATTTAAATATAATTGTCAATAATTTAATTTAAATGAAGGTTATATGTAATCTTAGCGTGAGGAGAATAATAAGAATTTAATAACAAGGAGCTCGAAGTATAATTTTAAGATAAGGATGGGAGTGAAATTATAATTTTTTGTTGTGTGAATTATAATTTATGGAAGGAATTAATTTTTAATCGAATTTGGATTCCAATTTTCCATAGTAAGCCCAAACACGTATTTCTCTTTAAGGTTCCTATCGTAGTCATATATATACGCTGCCCTTGCCTCTTCTCGTAGGACAATAATACTCACGAATTTAGGGTTTGTGCCGTAGAGAGAGGCGAAGTAATATTTGATGATACCGCAGCCCACACTCGGTACAAAATTTGAGAGATTTTTTTTTGGTGGGGTGGGGGGGGGGGCGTGGTGGGGGAGGGGAGAGGAGGTGGATGGGGGGATTTGAGGATTGAAACTTAGGGAAAATTGTATGATAATAATAATAATAATAATAATAATAATAATAATAATAATAATAATAATAATAATAATAATAATAATAATAATAATAATAATAATATAATTTCAAGGAAATTATTTATATATCCTATAGATAAAATATGTATTGGCAGAGAGAAAAGAGATTTTATGAATTTGAGATTTTAATAAAAATAAAACAATGTAGAAATTTAGAAGCTAAGGGGGACAAATTTGGGATACAGCTCCTCTAGAGTGGTGGAAATCACTTTAGAGGGGAGTTATTTAAATTTATGCCATTAATTTAAAACTGATGGCCTAGATATAACCTAAATTAAAACAAAACATAAACTACATCATTTTAATATTTTCATAGTTTTAACACTTTTAATCTCCTTCTATCTTCATTTATCAAATAAAAAATAGTTGTTTACACCTTTATTTTGAAACGCTTGCTTGGATTATGAAAATTTATAGAGATGATAAACATAGTGGAGGAGCCCAAAAAATAACAACCATGATTTGGGCTAACTTAACCCTGTGGGCTTGAAGTCTTAGCCAAGCCTAACCGTATGATAGACATGAAAGAATGAAATTGGTATTGTGGCCGAATATATTGTGAACGCTGAGTAGATCTTATTGGCTAAGATGGTCATGCTAATGTTATCAAATGCTGAGATGGTTGTGCTTTCGCTGAGGTGGTCATCTCCACGAATAAGAATATGACTCCTATAACTTGTACTATGATAAAATACTTGTAAATTGCTAGAGTGGTGCCCAAATTTTTCCCTTTTTAGTCTTTTGCTGTTTACCCTAATTGAGTATTTTTAACCCTAAATCTATACCTATAAATAGAATAAGGAAAACTCATTGTAAGGGTCCTGGATTGTAGGTAATTAGTTGTAGAGAGATAAAATTGGTAGCTTATTTGTAACATTCCATACGTTTATTACCTTTAAGCTTATAAATAACCACACACACAAAAGGATGACATACTGCCAGAATTACATTAGTGCTACCAGAGGAACCTACATACTTTACAAATAAAAATCCTTATTTCATTACCATTTCTTATACTTATTCCTATGATTTTACTTTTAACTTTCTTTATGGGGAGACCCAAATTTTTTGGCACCCATAATTGGCGTCGTATGTGGGAATTTCGTGTTTCAAGTTCATAGCATTTTTAGTTCTACCATTTTTCAATCAAACAATAACCTCATTCAGTCCTTAGAAGACACACAATCATGGTCCAAACGTGTAGCCGGACAGATGGCCCACAAACTTCACACTCTCACCAACGGGAAAACGATGGCAATCTACCAATTCCACCAGGGGTAGACAATCATGCTCCACCTCTTGCCCAAAGGAGAGGTACAGTGGATAGTAATTATGTAATACCCGGTGTTCCATTTTCCATGTTAATCATTCTTTTAAGTCGGGTTAAGTCCTAATCTCCGTTAAGGCGTGAATTTTTGGTTCCGAACCCTTCATAGTTGACCTAACACTTCTATCTTGCCATATTAGGCATATTAAGTTTGCAGGATCAATTGTTTTATAATTTGGGTGGTACAAATTGAAGTCGAGATATTAATTGTGTGTTTTCATTTTATGAGATTTTTAAATTTTAGCGATCTTTGAGATATCGTAAATTCTTCGTTTTTGTATCCAATTAAGTCTTTGTTTACGCCTATGTCTAAGTTTTGATCCATTCTACAACTTTTGTGTTTTGACCGAAAGGTAGTTCATGCTCCTCGTGCATGAAAACTGCATGTGAAGTTAGCCGATCGTTAAAATCCGATCGATCAATAATGTAGTGGCAGATAACTATCTTCTATGAATTTATGGTATTAATATATTCATAATTTGGAAAATCTTCCTTTTGTGAAGTTGTATATCTTTGAATTAGATTTCTGTTGATATATAGATCGTCCAAATTGGAGTTAGAAATAAGAAGTTATGACCAAAATACCAACAATGCACTTTTCGCCCAGAGTAAAATCGATCTTACTCATCAAAAATTGTTGATAAAACATACCAGTGCACTTTTTACTTGGATTAAGATCGATCTTACTCATCAGTGCAGACCCATTTTGACCTAATTTTAACATTTCAAACGCCCAAACTTAAACCATTTTCGTGCATAACAGAGAGATAAACTTGAGAGATCTTAAGAAAGAGATGGTATGGTGATTTTAGTTGATTTGTGAGGGATTTCATCCATTGATTGAAGCTTTGGCCAATAATCATTATCATCATCATTATCTCCATTTTCTTTTTCACCACTTTTCACCATGAGAGAATAGGGAGAGCTTAGAGCTTCTTCTGTCCAGCCATGGGAACATCATCAAATCACGCCATTCATGTTGTAAAGCTTCTTTAGAAGTGGGAATACTAGTACTCAACTTGGTTTTTAAACTATTATGTGTTGTATTAGTGTGTTCAACCAAGAATTGAGGATTTTTGCTATAAATCCTATGTTATGTTGATGCATAAGGGTTGGGTTAATTTAATCTTAAATTGGTTGTTAATAATAACTTAATATCACTTGATTTACATGATTGAACAAGTATTGGCACATTTAAGCTAGCATTTATGAAGATTTGTACAAAACCCACTTTGTGGTATGCTTATATACACTAAAATTTGGGGCTTATAATTTTATCAACATTTGAGGATTGATTATGGTATACAATCAATAAATATACATAAAATAGATATGTAATTTCACATATATATACCTTATTACTCATGATTTTCATAAGACCCACCAGGATAGTAAAATGCTTGGTAGACTTTGGTGTATCTATACACTGTGGATTCTTAATCTATGAGTGGGACTTTTACCTTCGATAAATCCTAGATACTTATTGAGAGACTTGGTATAATGTATGTTTAATCACCATGGGTTGGTGTTAACTTGTGTAGAATTCCACATACCTAATAAGGAGGAAATTTTAGGGAAACACTATGTTACTAGTGTAATGACCATGGACCAATATAACAATATAGGCTCTTGACGACCAGTTGGTGCACACCTCATTGGCTTAAATTAGTTAGGAAAGAATAATGCTACTTTGCAAAGAAAGTTAAAATTATTGATAGGAACATTATGCTAATCCATCTTAGAAATGGTTTCTAATGAATTTGGATTGGTGTAGTTCAAATAATTTTGGTCGGAATAATGTGTGTTGCCTCATAAGTACCCATTTATTTGGGATTTGGGAAAGTATATTATATTACATGTACTATGGCCTTATATAACACATGTGACTTTTGAGGCTTTTAATAATCGCTTGAGATATACTCATAGCCATAATTGATTATAAATAAATGGTTATCATACTAGGTGGAATTGTAAAATGAAAATGTGGCGTAGTTAGCCATTTGTATTGGACGAATTAAGAACCATTATGAATCTAAAGTCTTAATTACCATAGTGATAAGGCCATGTGGTTAAAAAATAATGATTTGGCATTTAATTATGCGGTTAACTATATCTTTATGTGTTGGCCTTATATTTACTCATCGTTTTTAACCATATGTGTGCTGTGATTGTAAATGGGCAAGTTATATAATTGGATTGGATACATGATATGCTTGTGAACACGCATATGGGATGAATTGATTTATTTAGCACACTTGCTGTGGACGGTGTGGACTCGGGATGACATGGGACAAAGGTCTCCTGGGTGAAAGGCTCGAAACTATGCATAGCAAATACGTTGAGGCCCTACTACTGTGTGGTTGAGAGTCCATAAAATTTAGACCATGACAACTATCCCCAACTTGCTTATTATTGTTGTTGTGGTGCAATCATATCTATGGTTGTTACTTTATACATTACTATTGTTATTGGTGTAAATTTATGGGACCATTTTTGACTAAAGTGGTGATCATTGATACATGAGGTCGAATTGCATAATGAACAAAAGAACTAATGATTAAAGTGGTAAGACTAACAAGAGAGTATATAATTAAATGTTAGTAAGATGAGATGTGGCTTGATTCCATAATATACTTAAAGATAAAGTGGAAATCAATAATGAAATGGCCTAGGTTAGATAACCGTTAACTTGAGAAGATAATAAGATTCCCATGAATAAACATTGGAGGTAGTTAAGAATATACTAATAACATTGGCCAACTTAAGGAATCCGAGAATAGTATGACGAACCTTTGGATGGCTATGGTTCTAGAATAAGCTATCTCATGGTGGGTTGTCCACTGTAGACATTTACATGTATGTTAGATACAACCACATCAGTTGATTATGATGCGTGAGGTAGCTTGGATAATGGGTAGTTTTCGGTTACTAGGAGGGGCATCCTAGTGGATAGGTGCATCATGTTAGATGAGGTGCATTGCATGATCTTTATAGTTAAAGAAGTAAACTATAATCTACTATAACTCAAGCGCATGTTTGGTTACAATGTGTATTTTCTATAAAAACTTATATTAGTTCCCATTGAGCCCGGTTTTGGCTCACTCCGATTTTCTAACAACTTTGTAGGTGGGACCTCAGGGTGGCGAGTGCTCTTATTGTCTTAGTTGGCTCTAAGTCACCACAGACCTCACGAAAGTCCTTGACATAAAAGGACTTAGTTTTATAATTGTTGTGTACCATTTCTAATAAGAATTGTAAAGTCTTTAATAACCACTTTGGGAGTTCGTTGGAGGATTATATTATATTTATTTGATGTATAATCATCCTTTCAAGTAAACTTGTATAAATAACTTAGATGTGGAGTGGCTTTATTATATGTTTTGAATGTGTACATGAATTCTATGAAAACAGTTTTAATTCTTATAGGATGATTGATTAATTTTACAAACTACACATGCCGAAATTTTCTAAATGAGGTTTTCAAAACAAGTTATTTTCTAATTCTTATAACTTTCTACCGTCGTCAGTGTACGGCACCGTGATTAACTGAATCTTGGAGGTCTAATCCTCTTAATAGAATTCGGGGCATCACAAATTATGCTGAAAGTGCTGGGGAAGGTGGCTCTCAAATTTAGCAGACAAAGCTTAGGTTGAAAAATCAAGCCCTTTAGTTGTTGCTCAAGGATCATCTTAAAAGGAAAATCTAACATATTTAAGAGGATTAGATGGATGCCTCCTTAACTAGGCATTTAAGAATTCATTTTTTGTCTTCATGTTTGCCATATGTTAGTAAAATTGTACAATGTCTTTACCAGGTACTATGTACTTTTATTAAGACTTATATATTATTAATTTCAAATAATTTTTCTCTTGATAATGTTATTAGTAGAGGTTCATTTAGATTATATACAACTGGGGCATTGTGTAAAGCCTTGTATTTTCATTTTCATGCTAATTCCTCTCTTAAGCTGATTAAAGGCAAAATCTCCATTAGATGAGCCAATTTTCGTTTTGTATCCTCCGTAGTTGATCCAACACTTCTAACAAGTTATTTTAATGATATTAAGTATGCGTGCATGGTTGGAACATACTTTCGGAAGCCCTGGTCGAATTTTGTGGCTAAAGGTGAAAAATCGAACATTTGGCAAAATGAGTTTTTGACCAACTTTGAGATGCCATAACTTTCGCATACGAAGTCTAAATGAGTCCTTGTTTGTACCACCTTCTAGGTTTTAATCCATTCTACAACTTTCATGTTTTGACTGGAAACCAATTCATGCTTCTCGTTGGTCAAAATGGAATGCTAAGTGAGCAAATTACAAAATCTGGTCTTATCGGTAACATTGTTACAAACTGCTATCTTTATGGATTTTTTGAATTAATCCATCAAGAATTTGGAGAAATTTCCTCTTGTGAAGTTTTATATCTTTGAATTACCTTTCCGTTGATATAAAGATGACCCCAATCAAAATTCCGAGCCAAAAGTTATGACCAAATTATGAACAAAGCTTCGGGTAATGGGGCCTTTTATCGATCAGAGGGTTATCTCTGATCGATCAGAGCTCTCCCATCAGTTTTTTTTAGCCGTTTCTCTTTGGTTTTTACTCACCTTTCATCTCCTTCTTCCCTCATTCGAACCAACGCCATTTGAGAGAGCTTGAGAGAAAATTGCTCATATTTGGTGAGATTTTAAGGGATCATTGGCCATGATTCATCAAGATACAATACTATCATCAAATTATCATCACCATCTTCATATTCTTCTCCATTTTTTCCTTCCACCATTTCTAGGTTTCTAAGCTTTCAAATTGGGGGTTTTCGAAATTGGTGCTTCTCCGGCTCGGATCATCGCTCAAAGCTCAAAGGTTTAGCTCAATTAAGGTGGGAACACTATTATTTAAACTCTTTTTCAACTATTGTGTTGCATCCTCCTTTTCAAATCAAAATTGGGGTTTTTCCTTATGAAATTATTGATGTATGCATACATGGGGTTTTGGGGTGAAATTTGTTGTTCTTTCCCTCGATTTAAACATGTTTTGGTTGTAATTTCATGTTATTATAGGTAAACCTTATTAAGTGTTAGAATATCATAAGCCCTAAGTGATACCCACTGGAGTGTATGCGTGTATGCTCAAATATATGGTTATATACGTACATACATATCATTTTATGATTGAGAAAATGAGGATTTATACAAAATATGACTAATATCATACTTTGATAAGAATTTAGTACCCTTGAAACTATATGTAATTGTTCTTACATAAATTATTCAGTCGATAAGGGATTATATTGACAAATATACAACTAGAGAGGTTTGGAACACATCTAGTATATTGTGATAGGGTTGTATATATATATTGTTCTTATGAAGTAGAAGATATACACGTTCCATCGATTTACTAATATCATAACTTTGGTGGAGAACTAATATTTTAACAACAATCTTGTAATATTTCTATCTTACTCCTACACTTAATGAATTGTGGGTTCAATACCTTATTTCATTTATAGACATTATGATGATTAGATCCATGGGATACTTACGCCATTGAGTGGATTAGTTATTTTATTTGTGATAGTCTATCAAGCCTAGAAATGATCACAAATAGATTGCTAACTCACTCATTGGAGCTATTTAAGTGCTACATGGATATAATCATGCAACGATATTGGTTTATTAAATGGCACATGTATATTAGATACGTCTTAAGTCGTAAGTGTTATCACTGTCGTTGAATCTATGTACCTATCATGTATACATATTTAGTGATCCATGTAGTGCATATATAGATCATATATTTGGTGAGTGATAACTAGATAAGCTTTTGGTAAACAAATATAGGATATGGGGATATCTATATACATAGAGATGTGATATATGTATATGTTGAGTACATATAAGATTGATATATATATATATATATATATAACTTACTTGATATTTACTATTTTCATAAACTGTGCTATTTTGAGTACGGACAGGCATTGATGGTTCATGGGGTTGACTTAGCGTTGGTGCCTACATACCTTGGTCCGCGTAGAGGGACCCTGCTATATTAGCGGCATACTTTATGATCCGTGTAGAGGGATCCCTCTTTGGGAGGGGCATACTCTATGGTCTAGCTAAGGGGACCGCGCGAGGCACCATAGCCTGCACATCTAGGTGGTCCAGGGGGTAACCAGCCTTGGGGGCTGCATACTCTAGCCTTGGGGCCTAGATCGCGATCACTGTGCACAGTCAAAAAAATCCTAGATGTCAGATGTGAGATAGTGGGATATGAGATAGACGAATATGAGATAAATGGATAAGAGATTATGATTTAAAGATTAGTGCCTACACTCATTTCATGGTTCTATTTATTGACGATACAATTTTACTATTTTTCTATGTTGGGTTTAGGACCTCATGTTGTGTGCATAGCATACATGTATTCTATCTATACGTATATATTGAGCCACTGGGACAAGTTGGCTTTATAGAGCAGCTTAGACGCTCATTTTTGATGGGTGGAAACTCGGTGTAGTATTCTATATGTTTTAAATATTACATATCTATGTAGATGAAGAATTATTTTACTATTTTCATTATCTCACATTGCATGCGAATGACAATGTGTAGGTTCTTATTAAAAATTCTAATAGTTTCCATTGAGCCTGTGTTTGGCTCATTCCTATTTTCCAAACATGTTTTGCAGGTAATTCTCTTCAGCGGCTGCAAGAGTACAAAGTATGGACACCTCTGATGACCTTAGACTATTCCTAATCGTCCATAGATGACTTAGCTTTTGTACCATTGTTGATTTGTCTACCTGTATAATTAACCATGTAGTCAATTTTACTCATATGTAATATAAAGCCTTTTGATTGAAGTTGGGACCTCGTTAGAGGATTTGTATGATTTATTTTATTGATTAACAACTTTACAAATGTGGAGTTCATATTTTAGGAATCAACTTTATTTTATAAATTTACAGGTTTGGATTTGTTAAACTTATGAACTCCACATGCCAAATTTTTCTTAAATGAGGCTTTATATATAATTTGCTATGGAATAAGTTTTAAATTATGTACTTTAAACCCGCCGTCGCGTACGACACTGTGATTAACCGGGTTCCTGAGGTTTAAACCTCATAACGGGATTTGGGGCGTCACACGACGTTCTTTTGATAATATTATAGATAGTTGATTCCAACTGCAGGGGAAGAAAAACATATATATATATATATGTGTGTGTGTGTGTGTGTGTGTTTGTGTGGTATTAGGAATGGTTTTTAACCGTTACTAGATCAATAATGCTTTGTACAAACTTTTAAAAACATTGCAACATCAGCAACGATTGTTATCTGTTACTATTAGAAAAATTAAATTAATAAATAAATAAAAGAATGAATAGCCCAAATGACCACTAAACTTTCGATCAAGTACTACTTTGACCATTAAACATTAAAATAGGCCAATTTGGCCATCTAACTTTAGAGTGAATACCACTTTGATCATTTCTTTCAATGCGTATTTTGTTCTTTTTATTATAAAATAGCCCAAATTGCGTTGTTTGTTCAAAATATGACATGTTTTATACACTGTGTGTGTTTCATTTTGGCGAGAATTATCGGAGGGAAGGTCGTTTTGTTGCATTATGACCAAAATAACCTTATATGAAGTTATGTCACGCAAATGCATTAAATATAACAACCAAATTGGATGGAATGGTCAAACTGATACTCATTTCAAAGTTGGATGACCAAAGTGGTTCATTTTAAAGTTTGATGGCCAAAGTGGTATTAGATCGAAAGTTTAGTGGCCATTTGGGTTGTTTACTCTAAATAAAATATAATAAGAGTCTTTTGATTAAAGTCACAGACAAAAAGCGTGATGAAAAATAATTTCACAACGATCTTTAAATTGTCCGTCATAGTTAAAATTCATTATAGACATAATTATAGTAATGGTCATAGAATAATTTCAGTAACGGTTTTTATCCATAATTACGCCAACTACCATGCCTATATAGTAACAAACTTTTTTTGTTACTGAAATAATTTGTAACGCAAATATTTGTTACAAAAGGCCGGTTTTAGTGCAGTGATTCTTAAAAAACTTAGTGAACAACTTTTTTAAGTAACTAAATGATGCATAACCTAAATTACAATGCCATAACCAAATCTAGTCTTCAACTTTATGTCCTAGAGTATATAACACCAGTTTGCAGGGCCTGATGTAATGGGTTTGTGCTCTTTAATGCCAAGTCCAAGTAGTAAAATTTGCCCAGTTTAACGCCATAAGCAAATGTCCTCATCGTCTAAATATCCTTAAAACACAATAAGAATGCCAAAAAATAACAATACAATTTAGAGCATTAGTAATTTGAACAATAGATAATAAATTGTAATCTAGTGAGGGCACTACTAGTACACAGTCTAAATTCAAGGTATCTGATAGAGGAACTGACCCTTCCCTAATAACAGGAATTGGATCTCCATTGGTTATGAAAATAAAATTTTGGGATGATGGGGGTAAGAGAGGTGTCTTGTCTAGAATCAAATATCACATGATCTGTAGCACCAGAATTAATTATCCACGTATGATTTAAAACAGATACATAATTGAAAACCTTACCATGTGTACCAACGGTTGTAAGATCCTGAAGCCATGTTTCCATCACCCTTATTCTTTCGATTTGAACCACGACTCTGAGAATGATCCCACTAGTCTGGATAGCCAATGACTTTATAGCACCCTTTTTTTAGAGTCTAGTTTGTCAATACATAAAACAATGATGATACTGTGCACTGTTTCCACGATCTTTAGACTGTGAGTCACGAGTTTAGGTCCAATATCTAATTCCATTATCTTGGTTCTGCTAATTTGAGTTTCTTCGAGATTAATTTTGATTGATTAAGTTGGATAGATTCTATGGGACGCAGTTGCAGGCCACCTAGCTGTAGCATCAGTATTGTCAGATTCAATATTCATTTTTTTTTGCTAGAGGACTTCTTGACAAACCAATGAATTGATTTTCTATAAGATTATATATTGTTTGGACCTCCCATGATCACGTTATCGCGGTTATCAAATTCACTGAAGATCTCTCTGTTACCCCTCCCTAGTACTCAAAAAAGGGTTTGCGACTTTGTTTGGTCATAAACGCCATTTGATTCAAAGTGAAAACTTGTAGTTTATCGGCCCTATCATAAAAGGCTTTAGACACGGACTTTTAGATGTCTTATGCAATAGGAATTTGAATATATCGCTTCATAATTTCTAGTTTCATGGACATCAAGAGCCATATTTTCATTCTTTGATTGTCTGGAAAGCATACTTTGTATTTTATAGTTCCCTCTTCTTTAAGTATTGAAGATATCTGCAAATAAATAAGAATTATGCTTTTCAGCAATATGCATCTCCATGAGTTTAGACCAGATATATATTAGTTGTTCTTGTCTAGCGTGACACCTATATTAAACAAATGGCCTTCAGTCTTAATGATGATTAGAGAAAAGTCCATGATGATTCAGAAACGGTTGTTGGATTAGGGGCCATTGTGAGGTCTTATAACTTAAATTGTAAAATACGGGTTGGTTTTGGAAAAACTGAGGTTGGATTTGAGATTAAATGGGTCAAAAACCCTAGGAATTGGTTTAAGCCATTCAAGAACCGGTCAAAAAGATGGTGTGGTGAATCGGGTATTATGGGCAAGTTAATAGTTAGTTAACGGCGTCGTAACAGAGAGTAGTTGAGCTGGTAGGAGACGCAAATGAGCGCATGGCGGGAGCGAGATAGATGCGCGTGTGGATTTTTAATGTTCCAGTATTGTCTCTGAGAAACAATTAAGATGGTGATGGCAGTTTGGTTGGATCTGATTAGTTCTAGATGGAGGGTCGATTTATTGGTCTGTAAGTGACATTTGGGTGTTTGATAGGGTTGAATGAATGGTTTGAATTTTGAATGGATGATTTTGAGGGGCTGTTTATGTTTGGTTGAGTGGATGATTTGGCTGGTTTGAATGTTGTGAATAGTTTAGTGGTGGTATAGTGAGGTGATGAAAACATAGAATGGTGACTCGAAGAGAGAAGATCACACGATGGCGGCAGGATGGTGAAGGTTTTTATCCCTTTGATACCAAATTGCAAATAAGAGGTATGCGAATTGTATTTCTGATAATTAACTTCAAACAAGTATAACCCTATTTATAGGGTTACGTACATTATGAGAAATAGGAAAGAATAAGAATAAGGAAATATTATAGCTAATGTACAACCATAATTAGCTAGCACAACATATTTTAACACAATCATCCAATCTCGGTTTCCAAAGATGCTAGTGGATATGCTTTCCACTTATACTCGAGCGGGGTTTTTACAGGAGCGTATTGGAACCAATCTAGACCACGGTGCTACAACAATTGGGTAGGGGACAACTATTGATAGTACTACGCAAGGGCGGATCTAGGATTTCCCGAAGGGGTGGGCTAATGTCAAAAGACAAATTTGATATAATTGTTTTGAAGCTAAAGAGGGGATTTTTTTTCCACCTGGAACTATATATAATCCACATTCTAGTAATACATTAAATTGCAATAATACTTTGCGGGTTGTATTAACCTCTACTCTCACAGCACAAGTTAAAAGCACTTTATAAAAAAATAAAAATTTAATATGTATTAAATATGACAAATATTCGATCTAAATGCCAATAAAATCTCCGATCCGATTGCCACAATTTACCCATACAATAAATTATTTGTTGCGTGTAATATATGTAATAAGCATAACGTATGTGTTCGGTAAATTTTTCATGTAATTATATCATGCCTTTATCATTTTAAATTAATTAAGAGTCATTATTATATACTTTTCATTTTGTCTCCAATTAAAGTTTTAGTGTCCTTCTTAGTACATGAAAATAAATGCTCCAATTCTTATGATAGTACTTAACTAAACTGTAAAAATTATGTGAAAAACAAATTGACGGAACTCTTAATTTAAATTAAGGAGTGCTAAATACATCTCAATTAAACACAAAATATATATTAACCGATGAAATGAAATGAATTGAACATAGATATATAGCTATCTATATATAGAAGGCCAATGAATTTACAATAAAACAATTATAAATGATATATATATATATATATATAATATAAAATATTATAACAACTAACAAGTAAAGATGAATTTGAATTAAAGTACACATCTCAACCTTTCAAATAGCAAAATTCGATCCCAACCTTACAAAATTTTATCCCTTATACATTTTTTTCCTTCTACTTTATTATTATTATAGATATATATACATAAAATATAAAATATTATAACAACTGGAGAAAACATCAAAACATCAAAACAAAGTAACAAATGTTTATAGAATATACTTACTTTACTTCATCCAATGGTAAAAGAGGAACTGCGGAAGATTCAAAGAAAGTGTGAGGACCACCACATGCTACTTTTTATGATTCTGTCGGTGCTGTCTGCGGTGTGTGGCTGAACTTCTTGTCTTTTTTTTTTTTTTAATTATTATTACTCTATTAGGCTAATTGGAGGGCTGGGCTGTGTTTAAAAATTACTAGTACTCTAGGTGATTTTTTTTTTGGAGTGGGCTGAAACCCAGTCGGGCCCCCCTCCCTACGCCCGTGGTACTACGTACTATTGGTTGATAAAAAATTTGTGGGTACTAGTTGGGGGAATAACAGATATATAATGACGGATAGAGATGTTGAGGCCAAAGGACTTTGTGGGATTGCTATGGATTCATCTTATCCAACTGCTTAAACATTACACAATCAAGTTGTTATATATATGTGTGTGGAAATGTGTAACGTATATGTATGTTTGAATTATGAAAGTGATGAATTGCTGTGGTTATAAATATATGTATGTACAAACATTATCAATGAAAATGCATATATAGTTGTATTTCTTTGCAATTAGATTCCAAGTTCCACAGTTGCTTGCGAAAAGGTGACTTAGAAATTTTCAAGATCGTGTGCAAATTCAACTGTCATTTTCTATGTTATAGCTTTGGACGAATATGCATATATGTATGTTTGTGTCCAATCAAATTCGGCTATCCACACTGAAAAGTTGTACACCATAATCTTCGAGGCCATTCGGCATATTATTGATTATGTTATTTATTAATAACCTTTTTTATTTACCGTATGCGTCATTCATAAAAAGTATAACTTATTAGACGAGTGTTTGTAACATATTCAATGCATGTCTACCGCTTGTTGTATCCACACACACACACACACACATATATATATATATGTATATATATGAGTTTTTGATATGTTTTTTGGGTTACCTTCTAATATGCAATGTCAAGTAGTTCCTCCTCTTTGGTCCGAGAAGTTCATTGTTGGAACTGGGTTGGAACGACAAGCGGTTTTAGATTGAAGGGCTGTTGATAAAACCAATCACAGTGGAAAGATCATTTATATCAATGCGGACAAGATCCTTTTATCAAGTAATGGAGATACTCTAAGTATTATGGATCGGGGTTTCGACAAAAAGACTTGGATGCATTAGAAACCCTAGGTTCAACAAGGTAACTGCATTAAAAAATGACAAATTTTAGTATATGGTGCCACTTCGATCATTATGCTTGATTATATTCCCGCTTTTAGTTGAGCCACTCCTAGCCATTTTATGCCCTGGGCAAAAATCCCAAAAGGTACCATTTTATAAATGAGTATATTAATTTTTTCATATTGAAAATCTAAAATAAGTTTGTTTCAACGATAATTGTTTATATGTCTCGAAAAACACATTACAACTATAAAGAATCCTACAAAAAAAAAACGTAATACAACTAAATATCTTTCTTATTGTTTTGAAATTAGAATGAATGAAAGAAAAAATATTGGCGTCCCTCTATTTCTCTCTTATAATAAGAGAAGATTCAGATTGATCGAATACAGGAAAAAAGAACTAGAGAAGAGCTTAATAGGCAATTTCTGTTGGAATTAAATCACTTAAATCATCATATCAAATCATCAAGAACTAAATTAAAATAATGATTAAACCGCGTATACGAGGATCGATCACAAGAACAGTATGGATCGAGCGTGTATGCGGTCTTCCTCAACCAAATCGCCTTAGGTTCTAGATGGGAATTTTTGGTTCTCTTCCAGATGGGGAGAAGGGAGCCGTGTTTTTGATTTGGTGTATTGGGGACCATAACCCTAATATCTACTTTATATATAGTCTAGTTAGGGTTCCCATAAAACTCTAACAAGCCCATACAAGGTATCTACACATTTGGCCCACATTTATTTGAGTAATCTATGAGCTTAACTAAAAATTAATTAGACCACTAAAAATTAGCCCATTAATTAAATAGCAAATATAATTGAAATATTATAATATGTTGCCCACATAAATTAGAAAATATAAATTTTCTAACAATTTCCCTACACACTATTAAAGCTTCCAAAACCTGAATATTTTTCTTGAACAATTACGTTATTGATTTAAAAGCTATTTTTAAAAAAAAATATATATATATATATATACACAAGTAAAATATTAGTTCTCCTTATAATTTTGGGTCAGACCCTAGGCCATTGGCTGGGCCAGGCTCTTAGCAAGGTAAATGTTTGATCCTAATTATGATTGCAAAATCAAACCAAATAGGATCCGGTTCTTGTTTTTCAACATTTTTAAGATGTAGAATCGTTATTTTTTTTGAAAGTATGCGGTCATTTTTTTAATATATGTGATTTTCTTGGTCAAACGTACAATATTTGCATGGCCGAGTTTTCTAGGTCTAAAGTACATTACATGTGACATATGATCGAGAAAACATAGATACTCAAATACTATATCTGTGTATCTTAGTTCTCACCAGAGGAAGATACTAAAAAACAAGGACCATATCATTTACACAGTCTTATCAAGAATTGCACATCTTATTTTAATTTTTTTGTGAAAGACCAAATCATGACTCCCAAACAAAGGAAAAAGAAACGGGTGTTGATAAAGAGACTTTTAAAGTGTAGCCACAATACCACGTGTATTACGTACTATTTAAATATGGAGCACAACCACCACAATACATGCATGCGGTGATGATGCTACTTTCTAGGGCAGATTAAAGGGGAGACAAGCTAGGCTGCAGCCCACCCATTGGAAATGTAACTCTCACATCTTAGCCCAACTCAAAATTTGTGGCCCAACTTTTACATGAGAATTATTAGGTCTAGTGACCATTTGCCAAATGTTATAAAAATTTGTACCGCCCATTTATCGCCCTCTATGACAATGCACTCCCTTTGATTTCATTAGAAAAAGAAAGAAAATCCTTCTCCTTTCCTTGATTCATATTCTCCTAATGCCATTATGGTATATCTTCCGTTTTTTTCTTATTTTTCTTTTTAGAATATCACGTAAGCTCATTTCTCTTTTGTGATTTTATGACAAGTTTGATATTGTTGCCTCTTGTACCAAAAATAAATAAATAGATATTGTTACCTCAAATTTGCACCACTCAAACCGAAATATATATATATATATATATTTAAAATTAAATTATGAATTTTTTTTCCTATCAAATGGTACAAATTTTGTAAGGATTTCAATGTAAAGTTTATCATGATTGGAATGGAAAAATATTAATATTTTTATATTTATATATTAACTATATTATTACATTAACTATATTAATGTCAGCCCACCTCATTATAAAATCTTGGATCTATTGTTGCTACTTTCTATGAGCATCGTTAACACCACTCAAAAGACATCACTCAAAAGAAAAAGGATGAAAAATAATTTGTTACCAACAACTTGTGAGGAACAATATGGTAACACGTTGTTTCTTTTTTGGCTAGCATTAAGTATTTCGTCGTTTCTTCTTCTTCACAAGACGCATTTAATGGACGCAAATGCATTGATAACAATAAAATGCGCCAAACTAAATTGAAAGGCAAACAAAATAGCGACACTACTAATATATTTTATAGAGACGTGTACAAAGATTTTATGAACATAATCCAAAGCGGGGAAAAGTTTGGTGAGTCTTACCACCCATTGTTTCCTAATCTTCTCCCCCAAACATATATAATGGAAAAGTTATTTGTCTATTTGCCATATAATCCAAAGCTGAATTGATATCCTTTGCAATAGTATGTGATTGAAAAGCTATTTGTCTACTTGCCATATATGACAGTGGGACGAAATAGTTGCAGGCTGAGATATACGAGCGAAAATTAAATTTCTAAATCTACAGTAATATGAGGACACTTTGTGAGAAAAAAAAAAGCTTTCTAAAATTATATTTTATCTTTTCTTTTATAATATTTTCAAATCTAAAATATATAATTAATTTAAGGGTTGATGGTGTCAAAATCTAGAAATAGATAATTAACCAATCAATAAGCGAATATCGGTAAATAAAAAATAAATGCGGCGCAATGATGAACACATGACATTTTTTTTAAGGTAGGTTCCCCCGGTAGTACGTCTTCCTTTCGTGTGTGCTTGCTTTGTATTAGCTTAAAGGCGATCAATTTGGATGATAATACAAGCTACAACTTCTCTCTCTATAATTTCCTTAATTCTATTTATAAGTATAGAATTAGGATTACAGAAAGTTACCAATCTCTCTTTCTATAATTTTCTTAATTCTATTTGTAAGTATAGAATTAGGATTACAAATATCTCAACAGAATAAATAATAAATTGTGTAGGAGAGAGAGTTTATAAGGGTTGTTAGTATTTTTTGGGGTATGAAAAGAGAGAGTATAAGACCCTCAAAAATTGGCTTGTATTTGTATTGCCAATGGCTTTATATCTCTTGAAAAAGATGGATGGATCTTGAGAGAGAAAGAAGATATGTTTTTGTTGTGTGTTTAATAAATGAATAGTGGGAGGTATTTATAGGTAAATGGAGAATGGCAAAAAAGGTAAATTTGATAAAAATGAAGAGTAAAAGGTAATTTTTGGTGGAGGTAGGTGAGGTAGGTGAGATGTGGTAGGTGTGGTAGGTGAGGTGTAGAGGTAAAAATGAGATTTTACCGGGGGTAAAAATGGGATTTTATTGGAGGTAAAAAATGTTGAATTACCTTTGTAGGCCAATGGTAAAATTAGTATTTAACTCCATCAATTGCCCCCTATCCTTATCATTTAGCTTGGATGAGCTGATTGGTGAGGATATCCTTCAACCCGGGAGCTAGTAGTAGCTCTGATTTCTAATGTTCGAGATGTCTTAGGCCCGAATCCTTTGTAGGTGAATAAGGTCGATAATTTAATGCATGTGTTAGGTCTTTTGCCTTTATTAGAAATTTTTTCAAAGCTAAGACGTGAGAGCGGACACTTGTCGAGGAAGATAATCATGGAGAGAGCTCGGATAATCGACGTGTAGGGCTTTGTTGTGTAGGGCTTTGTTAGCCTTTGACCATAAGTTTGTGGAGTTCGGAACATTAATGTGTAAAGCTAACTAGACTTTGATCATTAGTCTTAGAGTTTCAGAACATCATTGTGTAAGGCTGGCTAGATGTTGATCTTGAATCTTAGTTCAAGGAAGTTAGATCTCAGATGCTAGTCGTTGAGCTCGAAATATCAATGTGTAGAACTCGTTAGCCATTGGATGCAAGTCGTAGAGTTTGGAACATTAATATGTAAAGCTCGCTATACTTTTGGTCATAAATAGTTTGATTATATTCGGGCCTTTTTCCAACTCTTTATTTCATATATACATATATATATATATATATATATTCTTTTTTTTTGCACCCTTTTTTTTGGCACCCTTTTTTTCTTTTGAGGCTTGCCTTTATTGTCGGCCCCTTTTAACGGAATTTCTTCCCTCGAGATCCTCCCTGTCGGAGGCTCCTCTCCCTCTCTCCTTTTCAGATAGCTTTCCCTTCTTTTTTGAGCTCGAAATCCGTGCTCTTCATCTTCCTCTAGACCCAATTCATTTCTTCCATCACCATCCATTTCTTCCAACGCCATTTTTCTCTTTTGTAATACAGTTTCTATTACAAAAGTAAACCAAAATAATGTCGAACGCTCACCGTTTTGCAGGTCCTCCATGTGTGGCTTGCGCTTATAATCACAAGAGATATCCTCTATCTTGCGAATATGCTAAAAATTTTTGAAATGTGATTGATCGTCAGGATTATCACACAATTTTTACTGTTTTCGGGGTGAGGAACGTTGCATCTTTTTTGCAAGATATCCCCGAAGATCAACATCTTGAGACTCTTAGTTCATATATTCTTGAAGCCACGGCGAGAATCGAGAATCCCATTAGAGGCTGTACTACTCTCCTTACTTCTCTTGAACAGAAGGTGAAAGAGTTACGAGCATGGGTAACGGCATCAGAGGCTCGGTTAGAAGGAGGGTCTTCCTGCGTTAATCCGTTATGCTTTTTTGCTCCTCCTAGAGGTTCATCGAGGTTTCCTTCGTCGGCAGAAAATAACATGCCTGATGTTATTCCGACTACCGTGAATCTTCCAGAACCTGTTCCCGGAAGTTTTTTAAGGCTCTTTATGTCGGAAGATGGTGTACAAGATATCCTTTCGACTACCACGAATCTTATAGAAAATGAAGCTCTTTCGACTGAAGTGGTTTTACCGTCATTTCCGAATCTGCCCTATTACCAAGCTACCTTGGGTGCCTATCACCAGGCTACCTTGGATGCCTATCACCAGGCTGCCTCTGACAGTTTTTTATCTCAATCTTTACAAGCTGATTTTGTTGTGGAGTTTGCCGAACCAACGAGCCTTGACTGGATGGCTTTAGGGGATATAGGACATGATTTTTCTGATTATTCTTCTTCTGATTTCAATACTATTTTGAATTTTGATGCTGATGATCTTCAGATTCTTCAGCCTTTTTTTGAGTGACTAGATAATGTGCACCTCTAATGTGGGCTTTGTACAAACTTTCCGGAGATGTTCCACTTGTGATTGTTTAAAGCATAGCCCCTATATGGAGATAGGATTTTTTTCAAAATCCTTAGTTTCTTAAAAGGAAAAATTTGTTCTTTTTGGCTAAGTCTTGAGTAGAGTCATGCTCCCTTCTGACTTAGACAAATTCTGACAATTTTCTCATTTAAGTACTTGGTTTCTTAAAAGAAAAATTTGTTCTTTTTGGCTAAGTCTTGAGTAGAGTCATGCTCCCTTCTGACTTAGGCAAATTATGACAATTTTCTCATTTATTACTAGAAAACGTCAAAATTTTAATCTCTGGACCAGTGGTGCAGCAGTAGATGATCATTCTCAGCCAGATCTCTTTGGGCTGGGGTGATCTTGCGGTTGTCTGACAGACTTTAAAATCACATTCAGCTTTGTGGAAGTTTGATATCCGTTGAAAATTTCTTTAATTTCTTTCTTGTGGTTTGTCGAATGAACTTGATAAAAATTATATTCAATTGTAATAATTTTTTTTGAAACTCATCAATTTTACTTGATTTTTTAATGATTATGCGCCCGTAAATATTGAGCTAGCGTAGGCCTTGCAGGATTTTCGTATTTTTTGTTCCAGCAACTTTGTATCCTCGTTTTGGACCCCGAGATGGCCAAATTTGAAAAAGGATTGAACTGAAAAGTTGTAACTCTTGAAATTTTCTTTAAAATGTAGCCCAGAATCGCATGATTTGGAGTTTTGAGTACAAAGTTATGCGCCTGATAATATTGAGTCACCGTAGGCCCGCGGGATTTTTGCCTTTTTCGTTTCAGAAAGTTTGTATCGAAGGTTTGAACCTCGAGATGGACGAATTTGAAAAAAGTTCGAACTGAAAAGTTGTAACTCTTGAAATATTCTCCAAAATAGACTCCAGAATCGCATAATTTGGAGTTATGAGCAAGAAGTTATGTGCTCGAGAATATTGAACTACGTAGACCCGTGGAATTTAAAATTTTTGTACCGAAAATTCACTTGTAATTTCTAAAGAACGATAGCTTTAGAGAACTTATCGTTCCCACAGACGGCGCCAACGGATGGTGTCAAAATCTAGAAATAGATAATTAATCAATCAATAAGCGAATATCGGTAAATAAAAAATAGATGCGGCACAATGATGAACACATGACATTTTTTTTAAGGTAGGTTCCCCCGGTAGCGCTTATGCTATTCCGGTAGTATGTCCTCCTTTTGTGTGTGCTTGCTTTGTATTAGCTCAAAGGCGATCAATTTGGATGATAATACAAGCTATCAACTTCTCTCTTTATAATTTCCTTAATTCTATTTATAAGTATAGAATTAGGATTACAGAAAGCTACAAATCTCTCTCTATATAATTTTCTTAATTATATTTATAAGTATAGAATTAAGATTACAAATATCTCAACAGAATAAATAATAAATTGTGTAGGAGAGAGAGTGTATAAGGGTTGTTGGTATTTTTTGGGGTATGAAAAGATAGAGTATAAGATTCTCGAAAATTGGCTTGTATTTGTATTGCCAATGGCTTTATATCTCTTGAAAGAGATGGATGGATCTTGAGAGAGAATGAATATATGTTTTTGTTGTGTGTTGAATGAATGAATAGTGGGAGGTATTTATAGGTAAATGGAGAATGACAAAAAAAGGTAAATTTGATAAAAATGAAGTGCAAAAGGTAATTTTTGGTGGAGGTAGGTGAGATGTGGTAGGTGTGGAGGTAAAAATGAGATTTTACCGGGGATAAAAATGGGATTTTACAGGAGATAAAAAATATTGAATTACCTTTGTAGGCCAATGGCAAAATTAGTATTTAACTCCATTAAGAGTAGTTTTGTTATTCACAAAATATGGTGTTTTATATATATTACCTTCTAAGATTATTTTTTATTATTTCCTAAATAAAAAAGATTTATTTTGATAATGTCATCAGCATATAGACACACTGCAAAAAAATTCTAAAGATTCTCTATAGGAAAAATGACCATTGTTAAATAGAGAGAGAACCAAATAAATAAATAAATAAAATCGTCTTTAAATTATTGGCCCAGTTTCAGTTTCACTTTGACGTTAAATTAAAAAATCATTTCACTTAGGCGCTATTGAGCAGAACTCTCTTTAGCTCTTCCATCCAATTTTTCTATTAAGTTGCATGGAATTAGGGATATTTTTGTTATTTTACCTAATTTTTCTTGAAAAAAGAATTTTATATAAAAAAAAGGAAGAGAGAAACCTCCAAACCATCACGATCTCTCTAGATTAAGGTTCAGAGAAAAGTACGTACCATTGGCCAACAAATGCAGGCCCTGCCATTGATGATAATATATATACCTAGCTGATCGATGGAGCTTTCCTCCTTCATAAATAGTTTTTAGCCTAATTTGTTCTCTTCCCTTTTTTTTTTGGATTTTGGGCATTTTGTTATAAATACATAGATTAGAAATTGTAGTATAAGGATGGAGGTATAAGGGGTGGATGGGGGTGGTGGAGGTTGCCGGAGGTGGCAACGATGGAGAATTGGTGATAGCCGGAGGTAGCAATGGAGGAGAGATGGTGACGGTCTGTGGGCTTATCTCTTCCGTATTTTATTTTTAGTTTTTTCACAAAATTATAATTAAAGTTATTTTCTTAAAAAAATTAAATAAATGACAAAAATACTCATAGTTCTATTCAACATAACAAAAAAATTGGACAGAAAGGACAAAGTGACTCGCTTAATATTTTAAGCATCTAAGTAAAACGTTTTTTAATTTCATTGATAAAATGAGAGGGTAAATAATTAATTTAAGGACTATCAGAGTAACATACTCATCGAGAGAGAGAGAGAGAGAGAGAGAGAGAGAGAGAGAGAGAGAGAGAGAGAGAGAGAGAGAGAGAGAGAGAGAGAGAGTACTATCTAGCATGGCCCATTTGCCCAAAAAATAAATTCTCAATTAAGTGGGAGCAAAATTAATATTAGTACTATTTTTATCAAAAATTAAGGAAGGCAAAATAGTTAATATGTGCTTATTTTTTATTTCTTTTTTATAAAAATTAGATTGGGTGAGGTGGGGGCGGCAATTGTCCCTCTTGGTTCTACTCCTTTTCTTTAAAATTAATTAATCTCTCTCTTAACTTTTTTAAAAAATAAAATGAAAAAAAAATCCCCTTCCCCCCAACTTAGATCCACCCATGCTTGAAGGATTTAAACTAATTAGAAAGCAGGACAATACAATTCATTCATTTGTAAACTATTAGGATAATGTTTGTGCCAACCTGCGCATGGTATGTATACATAACAAAAATAAAAATTATTTCTACAATTGTTTTAATATGTACTTCAAATAATTTTTTAGTAAGCCAAAGGTAAAAAAAGTGATCGGAGGTGATCATCGAAAATTGCACTCTTCCTGTTAATCGTTTATGGTGAAAGTACATAGGAGAAAATGGAGACTTTTAACTTTTTTCTTATACAAGAGATACACGAATGAACCTGGTGGTCGACCACTGGGATAGTGAAAATGGAACAAGGTCCGAGTAAAAAATATTATTATAAATGATTAAGTAACTAATTTTTTGGTTAGTCTATCTCAACTCATGGTTGAACCTAATAGCTGATTAAGATTAACTTAACAAACCCTCAAAAAAGGGGGTTAACGGAAAGAAGTCACAAATAGAAATAAAATCACAATGGAGTAACGCTCTTGTAAACAATTTTCATTTAATTGAGTTCCAAAAAACAAACACAGTTTTAGCGTAACTAAGTACACTTTTTTTTTTCAATTATTGTTTCAACATTTCAAAAATGTCAATAAAAGATTAAAATGTTAACAAAAGTCAATGTAAAAAAGGGATTTGGAGTATTACAATATTCAGTCATACTCTAAATTACTATTTTCCATCTCCTTTTATTTTCAGGTGTCTCAAATATATTTATTTTTTTGACATAACTAATATATTAAATCCTATGATATTAAGAAAAAAAGAATTTATTTTTGACAATTAATTTGATTAATTAATTAGTGCAATCTTAAAAAGTATCAATCTATATTATAAAATATCAAGTTTGACTAAATTTTTTATCTAAAAAGTATAAGAATTTAATGGTTAAAAATACACATATTATGGTGTGCATTAGTTCTACACCCTTGGATGGGTTTTATACACACATCAAGATGTCACATCAAAGTTAAAACACTCACACCAATAATATACACACAATAAACTCTCAGGAGCTAATAATTTTGTCTATACTAAAAATGCTATAATTTAAAATAAAAAATTCAAAAATTAATAAAAAATTAATATTTAAAATCTACTAATCAATATCAATTAAACAATATCCATCATGACTATAAAATTATGTAAAAAAATTAAAAATAAATAAATTATTGAGTAACATTTAAGAATCCATACATTGTTGGATTATTTTTACATTTTCTGTTGATTTTATTTTATTAAAAAATTATTTTGTCGAGATCAAAAAAATAAAATAAAATATATGATTAATAGATTGAACATACATTCGGTTGATGTTTGTCGAAATTTAAATTTAGAGCACATTACTCTTTTAATTTTATCCTATTATTTCACCGTGCCGGATGGCACGGGTATACCCTAGTATAAAATAAAAAAAAAAGTCTATCTGACTTATGGTCCTTTAAATTTCGCTCCTTCTTTTACCTACTCAATTAACAAAATTATTAATTAAAAATCAAAATGCAAAAAAAAAAGGAAAAGAAAATAAAACTAATAACATAGCTAGATTTTAAAATAGAAGAAAGTGTAAAGAGAGTGTTAAATAAATATCATTTATAGCCCTTAAATTTTAGTTAAATGATTTTTAGCCATTAATTTGTTGTGGTCAAATCACTATATTGTATACTCTACTATAAATTGTTAAGAGCATTCTCAATGAAAACCTAAATATATAGTAAGTAGAATATATTTATTTTGCTCTTAAAATTATAATATGGTACTAATAGAATAAGAAAAATAAATATTATACTTCTAAATACAATATTATATTCTAAGAGAGATATATAAAAAATAGAGAAATAGTCGGGAGAGAGAGAGAGAGAGAGAGACGATGTGTTGTAAAAAACGTGAACCGCATATGTTTAATGATTGTACGTATTTCTAAAGTGCGGTCTGGCCTGCAATAAAACGGACCATTAAAATTAATATCTCGGGTGTAAAAACTTAGCCCGCACAAGGCTCGCTTTTTGGTCTGGCATTCGTGTCCGCAGGGGCGGCGGGCACACACGAGCCACCATGGTTCTAGGCTTATTTCGGTCCATGATTTGCACCCCCCCTGCACCTGTGTGCGCGAGAGAGAGCCTCTTATCTTGCATCATTCAATAAGGCATTCTCATGTGTTTAGTTATAAACCCATAGATTTTTTTCCACTTTTCCTATGTGGGACTTCCCACTTTCATTGCATTTTTCTATTTCAACTTGCTCACTTTGAGTGACAATTACTCATTCACCACTTAATCATTTTGAGCATGTAAATACACGATTTCAATGTACTCACGTAGGAGAACACGAATATATTAAGAACTTTCACATCCGAGTGCAAAGTCTTATTACAATTTTGCCCTCAAAATGGTAGAAAATGTGTTTTCTAATACCCATTTTCTAACAGGTGATACATGCCTGGTGTTGATTTGTTTCACAAAGGTTGTGTACGCAAAGAATACTAGGGTATATCCGTGCCATTCGGCACGGTGAAATAATAGAATAAAAAAGAGTAACTTGCTCTAAATTTAAATAGTCAAACATCATTAGTTTGTTTTGACAAACATGTAAAAATAATCCAATAATGTATGGATTCTTAAATGTTACTTAATAATTTTTCTTGATTTTTTTTACATAATTTTATAGTCATGATATTAATTAGTATATTTTAAAAATTAAATTTTTATTAAATTTTGAATTTTCTATTTTAAGTTATAGCATTTTTAGTATAGACAATATTATTAGTTTGTGAGAGTTTATTGTGTGTATATTATTGGTGTGAGTGTTTTAAATTTGATGTGACATCTTGATGTCTGTATAAAACTCTTCCAATGGTGTAGAACTAATGCACACCATAACATGTGTATTTTTAACCATTAGATCCTTATGTTTTTTAAGTCAAACTTGATGTTTTATAATATAGAATATATATGAGTTAGGCTATAAAGAGGGATTCCCCCACTTTAACAAAAAGAAGGGATGACCATTTAGAGAGGTAAATCGGTGAATTTTTTTATGAAAATTTGTAGAAATGATCTATATAATGAGTAGATTACCTGCACAAAAATTCATAGAAAAATTCAACCTAAAAGTGGGTGTTTTGAAAAATTGATATATATGTACATTTTCGACCGTTAAATTTTTTGATGATCATCTCACCTACTTATAGGTTGAATTTGCTTTTGAAATTTGGTGGAAGTGATCTACTCATAATATATATCATCCCTACAAAGTTTTATAAAAAAATTCGTCGATTTACCCCTCTAAATAACCATTCCTTTTGTTTGTTAAAGTGAGGGAATCCCTCTTTATAGCCTAACTCAGATATATATATATATATATATATTGTAACTATAATTTTGTGCATTAGTATATATGTTTATTGATGTAAATGTTATATCATTGATATTTGTTCATTATAATTCAAGATATGTTGTTCTATTGTCAAATAATTGGATGGTTTTTAATTTTGTTTTTGCGATAATAACTTAAAAAAATATGATAAATATTGACATGTACTACGGTTTTATACTAAGTCCGTGCATTGCACGGGTTGTAAACTAGTATATATATAAAACAGAAGATCTTAAACACGGATTGACACGTGGCATATTAATTAACGCAATTTACTCAGGTTTCTATGTCCCAAACTTCCGTTAATACACAAAGGTTTGTCTTTCCATCTGACCACATGCAGTTAGGGTTTTTCCATTCTTTAATAGTGGCGATGGCTCTTTTCAAAAGAGGTCTCCTGTTAACCATCTTCTCTATCCTCTTTAAAATAAATTCTTCACTCAAAAACCTTTGTTTGTTTGGCTCTCTCCTCCGTGTTCCCCTCCATGGTTTTTCTCTTGAGGCATTTGTAAGAAAGGAATATTTACGAGTCTTCATATCAAGGAGAAAAAAGGGCCAACACCGTAATTTTCATTCAACTCTGCCTTTGATTCTATACACCTACATTACAATATCTTCATAATTTGTTAATTTGTTATATATATGTATGTATGTATGTATGTATGCAAATG
Organism: Lonicera japonica; assembly: GCA_021464415.1. Lineage (NCBI taxonomy): Eukaryota > Viridiplantae > Streptophyta > Magnoliopsida > Dipsacales > Caprifoliaceae > Lonicera > Lonicera japonica. Next base: position 27,434 of record JAKCWG010000687.1, on the reverse strand, counting down.
GTGTAATGGTGTGTTTCATGAGAATCAGAAGTAATCTGATTAATAGGTTTTCTTAGTCTTAATTCCCCCCCCCCCCCCCCCCCCCCCCCCCCCCCCCTCCCCTCCTCCCCTTTTTAATCTGTTATGGTTTATGTGTTTTCATCGACTTCGAATTTTTAATGTACCATATATTTACCAAAAAATGATTTATAATTTTGACAACTGATTAAGCTGAAATTATATATTTTTTTAAGTACCAAAGTCAATTGGACTATTAATTCGGGATGGAAGGAATACTATAGATTAAGTATTTCTATTTTCCCATTATTTTTTTCATATAACGAAATCTGATAGATTGAATTTAATCTGAGAGACAATTAATCTTTAATACTGCATTTCTCATGTTCAGTGCTGAATAGTGTTTGCAACATGTTATAGACAATTCACCAAATCCTCTAATCTACTATCTACCAGTTTGTAAGTTCAGTTTGAATCCGATTTCTTATTTTTGTTTTACCATATCTCCTAAATATAGAATTAGTCAGTATCTTTGGTAAATTTAAAATTTCCCAGGAAATATAGTTATTCATATTTGAAGATTTGTTTAATTTCCAACTTTTTTTCATGACAAATATTGAACTTTTTTAAATCTTTATTCATGTGAAATTTGTTTCTTCTAGCTGTTGCACTCAATCTATATTTTCCTTTTTTGAGCAATAGATATGATAATTTTCTTGGGACCTTTTATTGTGATTAATAGTGTTTGGCTTTGGTTATATAATTTAACTTTGTGAAGTTAGAACATCTCTAAACATTGTGTAAATCCTATTTATCAAGACACTTTTACACAAAACTTGAAGTGTAAAAAAAATGCTTCAATGGTACATTTTTAAACTTTTGTGTAAACTTTTAATGAACCAATAAGATAATTATGCATATTAAATATTATTTTTTGCAATTTTTAATTTCTTTTTCTTGTATTTTAGTATACCTAATATTATAACAACAATAGATCATGATTTGTAAGTCTTGATGAGTAGATTTTAGATATGTAATTTTTATTAAAATAGATGATTTATATTAAAAGATATTACATTTTTAAAGTTTTATAAAATAATTACGGGAAAAAAGCTAACGTGACAGTGTAAACTTGTGGCATATTTTACAAATTTATTTTACACAAAAGCTAAATTTAAAAGACTACATGAACTCAAAAATTTTACAAATTTTATATATTTTATGCAAAACTTAAATATATAATTTTGTTGGAGATGCTCTTAATACTTGCCAACTTTCTGTATAATATATTTGTAATTTTATATAAATATGTTTTGCTTTGTTTATAATTGTAATTAGCAATAGTAGTAGTCCAATCTCCTGACATAAATTTGGGGCAGTATTTTTTGGTTCCTACACAAAGTTAGTCAAACAAAATCAGTAAGATAAGAGGATACTCTTCTTCTTTTTCCTATTTGACTGAAGATTTTGTGAACATCTTTTTTTCTTCTTGCGATAATCTTGAAATTTGGGTTCCCGTTCCAATCCTAGCAAGGCTCTGTTTAATTACAAAAAAAATTAAAAAAATTAATTAATTTATGCAAAAAAATAAAATATAAGCTAAAAAATGTTACTCATTTTATGAGTAGATATTTTTCATTTTTCTATATTTTTGGTGAAATTTTTTTCTCACCATCAAGTAAAGAAAATTTTTTCATGAAAAAACTTAAAAATCAAAAGGATATACATCCCTATCACTCAACTCATTTTCATCGTTTTATTAAAATTAACTCAATTTATATTCCATTTCCACCTCACAAACGGAGCCTAAGTTGTCCAAATAATTGATGCGGTTGACAATTAATGTATAGATCCCCTCCTTCCCTGAAGTCACGCGATTTTTCCGATTTCATTTTCAATAATACATGCGCACAAGAGTAAAAACAGGAGTGTAGGAATATGATATGCATATGTTTTAACATTATCGATCAACTAGCATGCCTATTTTATTTCTATAGGTGAATGGTGAGTTAGCTTCGCGTCATGAATTAAACTCTTTCCTACGTTAATTTATTCTTAATAATGTTTTTTCTCATCTGAAACCAATTTTGTTGTCTTTTATTAGGAGTGCAAGAATGGACTCCACATATTTTTAAATAGTTGTTTAGCGCTTTTGATGGAGTTGTATGTAGTTGATTGCAATGGATAAAAAAAAATTTGTTTTTTTGTGTGGAAAATACACTCTATTCCAATATTTCAATTAATATTGCTCATGACATGCCTAGTGTTCTTTGTTAATGATATGATTTCTTAACTGAAAGGTTCATGTAGCTTCTGTCCATTTATTTTTTACTCTATAAATTTCTTTATTTGTATTTTTAGGTCCAACGTTTTTTGTCTTCATGCTTACAAAACTTTTTGTTAGGACGTTGTGGTTTGGGATACCCAATTACAACTGAAATAAAAATTATAAAATGAGAATTTTTGATTTACAAATTGTAGAAGGGTTTCACTATAGCAAATGGATTAAAAGAATTTTTCTCTAAAATAAGGAAGGCACAATTGACAATAGCATATCTCTTATAATAAGAAAACAATACTCTCATTCTAGTAAAGGAAAGGCTATAAGTGTTTGAGAAACCTCACGAGTTTGTCTCTCTAACTCTCTCTCTTTGTTACTCCAAAATGGGATATATTTATAATGAATGGGAGGCTTGTACATATAGTGATAGAAAGGCAGTGGAACAACTAACATTCAATTTAATATTTAATTAATTGTATATTATTTGTCAAAACTGCAACTTTTGACCAATTTAAAATCGTAATATTTGACTCGTTCAAATACTTTGCCACGGAGTATATGAATTCTTATCAATTAAGCTTCTTAACGTTAAAGCGGAATTTAGTATCACAAAAGTGAGTATACTTCAACACTTTTTTCTGAACACTTTTCAGAACTTTTCTTCTTTATTTTTTACTGACTTTCTTTCAATTGTATTAAATTCATTTCTATAATTACAACAAAGTGACAATGTCTTCTGTCAATTTTGGCAGTTAGTTTTATAAAACTTGACACTTAGTTGATCTACTAATATCTTCAAATTTTTTTCCCTTCAAAATTATCGCTTTATGTATTTTAATTTAAGTGGTAGTTTAATTTGAAAACCTTTAACGTTGTGAATAATTGAGCAATTTGTCAATTTTGTCTTATGAGTAGACGGCATCAAAATACCCCCCTCAAAGAAATACCAAAAAGGACTTTGGGATGTATAACTACTTCTCACCTTAATTTTCGTTTTGATTGTTTTTCTTAATGAGTTAGACATTTTTTTATATGTATTCTTAATTCCCTCTTTTTTTTTCATCGCAAACTAATTTTGTAGGATTGCAAGAAAGAACTGTATAGATTTAAAAAGTTGTTTTCTAGCCATGTACTCGAGAAAAAGAGTGTAGAAATAGTAGATGCATGAAAATGACCAATGAGTTATATTTGATCATCTAATTGTTGAGTTTGAGTTTCTCCATTTTTATCGTTGGCAAGTTCTTTCTCTACTTGAAGATATATGTATAATTTTTTTTTTCATTTTAAAACAAGATGTATATATAGTTTAATGTAATAAATACAAAAGATTTGCAGATAAATAACCTTAATATATTGTTCATTACAATTAAATTGTATTTCTAATGAAATGTTTATATTCATTTATCAATGACATGCACGATTAATCGCATAAAGGGTTCATGTAGTTTCTTTCATTTATATTTTCTCCATTCCTATATTTGTATGGATAGGCATGCTTGCATTAAAAGTAGAGATATGTACTATACTCTTTTTATTAGTTTTAATTAAGTTTGTGCAATTCATTTACCTCTTCTCTAATGATAATTTATGAGCAACAAACTAGTTAACTAGTAAAATAGTCAATGTTTACACTCAATAAAAATAAATAAAGGATGACAATTTGCATTTTTAGGTCATATCAAGCATGACACGACAAGAATCAAAATATACGAAATCGTGATATTTTTATATAACATGAACACTACTCACTAAAAAACGACTTAACACATTAAGTGAACACATCAATTCTTTCTAAACAAGATACAATTAACAAAACAAACTACGATTAACATGATACAATTTTGATTTCTTACAAAAAGTATAATACAAACAAAACCCGCCACAAATTTATGTAAAAAAATCCTAAACATGAAACAAACTCAAATTCTCGCATTAATTTAGTGCAAAATTTATTTTGTCTTATCGTGCCATTTCTAAAATTTCCAACCGGACCTCAACTTAATTAGGCCCAAGTGTGAAAGCAAAGAAAAAATTGGCTACGCCAGTTTGGTTCGTTTTTTTAAAATCATGTTTTTAGTTTTTTACCAAAAAATTAACTTTATTTTATATTTTTTAAAATTCACTTCACTTTATTTTCTCACTCATAAATTTTTTAAAATAATATAACTTTAAATCCAAATATTAGAATTAGATAAAAAAAAATATATTTAAAACCAACTCACTAAGATTTGTAAAATAAGATCAATAGTGAATATTTTTTTAATTCTTTTTCATGATTTTTTTTTTGAATTAGTTGAAAAAAAAGCTCTAACAAAAATTAAATTCAATTTTTAACCTACTTTCACATTTCCCAAAAATGCAACTCGAAAACTAAACTTAAAGGGTGGCTTTATTTTCACCAACTAAATCTGTCACAAACACCCCCTTGTTACAAACACTCCTCAAAGGTAAATTTCTAATTACTTACACCTTCTAAGATTCGTTTAATGAGAGTTGAGTACACATGCACACATTTGCCCTACTTGAGGAGAATTTGTTTATAATAACTCGCCTAATATTATGTAATGAATTATTAAAGTGTTTTCTAAATAAGTCTTGTCAAATAAAAGGTGAGTGTATTTACATAAACTCGTCTTATATGAAGAGATTGTGCTACTAAGCACTCACTTAATATCAAACAATAAAAATAAATATTTGTAATAAATAAAAAAATGTTAAAACATTTTTTGGTTAAATTTTAAAGAAAGATATTTGTGCGTAAATAAGATCATATCCATTGGGATAGCTAAATAGCTAAATTTAGCCATCTTGCTGCCCCATGCGGTAAGCTAAATGGGCAATAAGGTTGGTAAAAGTGTATACCATAGCCAATTATAAAAGCCGGTCAAATTTTAGCTCACACAATCAATCAAGTGTCAGGGCAGATTGGAGGCACTCTCACGACACATGATTTGTCGTTTGGTGTATACCACGATACATCATGTATCGTGAGAAACATTGGAGCATTGGCCGATATATGATGTGTCATGCGACACATCATTCAAAATTCCTGCCGTTGCTGCTCTTCCAAGTATTTAAGACCATCTTTCAAAAGTACACCAGCAAGCTTTCTCCAGTGCTCTTTCAAAAGTATACCAGCAAGCTTTCTCTAGTGCTCTTTCAAATATTTAAGCAAGCTTTTTCTAGTGCTCTTTCAAATATTTAAACAAGCTTTCTCCACTGCATTCTCATATTCTTATTTCTAGTGTATTGTTTATAAAAAAAAAAGTTTCATCTTTCATTCTATATATCGTAAGATTTTTATTTTCAAATAATTTATCTCTATAATTTTCATAATGTCTAGATATTGTGGAGCAAATATGACACCATTTGGAGATGAAACTCTTTGTCGAGCTTATATTCACATCAATCTTGATTCGGTAATTGGTGCTAATCAAACTATTGAAAGATTATGGGAATCGATTGCTTTAATTTACCATGAGCAGCCATGTATCATATCTACAAGAGCTCCATGCTCTCTTCAATCGCGATATTCTACAATTCATAAATGTGTAACGTTGTATTTATCAAAGTTATCACATGCAATGAGTATTTATCTACGTCGTGCGCTGCTAGGCCTTGGTGGATCACTAGACCCACTTTCATCTGCCTTTCTTGTAGATTATTTGGCAAATATTTTCTTGATTGATTTCATTCTAAAAAAAAATTAAAATGCATAATTTGTAAATAATATAATTATTAAGAGATGAAGATCAATGAGAAATATAAAAAATTAAGTAGAATAATTTATACTTTAAGAGAGCAATTTTTCTTCTCGATACTGAAATTTATTATATATATTGATACAAATGAGAGTATTTAAAATGAAAAGGAGTCTTTATGATCAAACATATAATGCTATATTTATATATATAAATAAAAAATGAAAAAAATAAAAAAAAAATTAAATAATTATACCCGTAAATGTGTAGCGTTTGAATTTTGAAAGAAGAGAAAGCATTAAAAGACAAAAATCATGCATGCCACCCAACTTAAAACGGGCCGTACATATTTTTCCGCCTTCAAACAGTAAAATAGACAAGAGAGTCAAGTCATTGTTCTGCCTTTTTTTTTCTTCTCAGTCCAGTCTTCTCAATTGTACTTTTGGAAAATCTATGGCGTTCTCTATACGCTTCGCCTCCCAACCCCTCTACAAATAACCCCCTTCCACTCTCTCTTTAGGGTTAGGGTTAGGGTTAGGGTTAGGGTTTTTCACTCATTTCCTTTCCCCCAAATCAAATCACCAAAATGTCTACCGGAAAGATGATCGTGCTGAGGAGCAAAGAGAACGAGACCTTTGAGGTGGAGGAGGCGGTGGCGGTTATGTCACAGACCCTCAAGCGCATGATCGAGGATGATACCTCCGCCGATATCTCCATTCCTCTCCCCAAAGTCACAAGCAAGATCCTCGCCAAAGTCATCGAGTACTGCAAGAAGCACGTTGAAACACCCGAGTCTGAGGAGTTGAAGAGCTTTGATGCTGACTTTGTTAAAGTCGATCAGCAGACTCTGTTCGATATCATCATTGTGAGATTTCTAAACCCTAGATTTCGTTTATTCTTCTATAATAATCCTTTTTGTTGATCTGGTTTTTATGCATTATCTGTTATGTTTTTCTATATGCGAATCTGTTTGGATATTCTGTGTTGATTGATTTACGAATTGTTTTTCGTTTATTCTCATGATTTTTTGCCAAAATCTTGTTGTTTATATGGTAATACCTTTTTTCTAACCTCTAATTGGTTGTATGTAAATATTATATTGCAGGCAGCACACGATCTGAACATCAAGAGCTTAGTTGATCTGACATGTCAAACTGTGGCGGACATGCTCAAGGGATGTACACCTGAGCAGATTTCGAAGACGTTCAACATCGAGAATAACTTTGCCCCAGATGAAGAAGAGGAGGTCCGCCGGGAGAATCCCTGGGCATTTGAGTGATCAAACAATGCAAGTCTTTGCTGTAATGTCGAAACCTTTAGTAGAATTGATGTATATTATTAGTTTTCTCTCTACTTTTAAGTAAATATGTGGAACTATGACTGCTCTTTTCTTCCTGGTTTGGCAAAGTCCAAATCTTCTTTTGTTATGTGGTGGTGATCTGTGCGTAAATGTTTGGAGGTTTTAATATCTATCTGAATGATTCAGTTGAATGTTCTTGTATTTTCTATTTCCATTGCGTGGACCTTTGCAAATTTCTTTTTTGCATCTGGTGAGTTTGTGCAATGTTAATCTGTTTTACAGGGAGGTGCAAGTCTTTTACTCCACATACTATGAACCAAATCATACTATGTTGCCTATTATAGAAGTAAATATATAGTTTTGAAAAGTGCATCTCTCTGTTGGTATTTGTCTTTGACAGGAGTCAACAAAATTTGTGATTTGGAGTGAATGAACTTCAGGTTTAGATTTGGAGTGTAGTTGAGATGGTATGTGCCTTGCCCCTCTTAAATTCCAACCAGTTCCCTCTGTCCCTCCCTGCCTCACCATTCTGTGTATTGATTGCTTGTATGGAAACTTCACATCTTACAGTTGGTTAGTGGTGTTCCTTGGTCAGGGATAGGTTGTGGTTTTAATTAGATTTTGTGCATTTTTTAGATCAAGTAATGGAATTTCTTAGAATGTGGAAGGCTCAAAAAAAAGCATAGGCGTAAGGTTCTTGAAGTTTGCCTTCCTGATATGGCAGTTGATTTTTTTATTCTTTATGTTTTTAGTAGATTCAATCCCTGATATGGCAGTTGATTTTTTTTTATTCTTTTATGTTTTTAGTAGATTCAATCGCATAAATTATGTGCCCGCTTCAAACGGCTCTTTTGATCACTATTTTATTTTTCACCTTTCAGAATGTGTAAATATAAATGGTCCTGTTTTCTAGAATTATGGTAATCTCGTTTTCTCTAACTCTTGTGCCCTCAATGGTCCCTTTTTCCAGAACTTCAGTAGTCTTGTTTTATAAACTTCAATCCTGCGGCGAGTGGACGAGGATTTACTGTTGGTATTGGTGTAGTGAGACTCAAGCGGAGGGTTTTTTGTAGGGTTTAGTAGATGGAGCAACTATATGAACGCTCGGGGGGGGGTAGCAGAATTGCATGCAGGTTTTGAGGATCTTCGTTTTTCTACTCCGGCGGGATTTCAGGATATTGAAGTGGAAGGGGACACTTTAGTAGTCTGTATTCTTTCTTTTGCTCAATCTTAGTATGTCTTGTTCCTTTCCTTTTATTAAACGGATGAGCCAGATTTGTTATGAATATTTTAGACGACGACGTTTGGCGTGATTCGTGAAGATCCCCCGTTGTGGTTGGAAGAGTTGTTGAACTTTGATGTAATTGAGATTTGCTATGAATATTTTAGACAACGACGTTTGGCGTGATTCGTGAAGATTCCCCATTGTGGTTGGAATAGTCGTTGAACTTTGATGTACTTGGATTATCTTGTTGAATGGTACTCTGTTTCTGAAAAAAATAAAAATAGTTGTTTTCCAAAGCTTCCGTTCTCCAAATAAATAAATAAAAAACATAGTTCTGTTTTCTAAAGCTTCTGTTCCTGCAAATTCCGTTGTGCTTGTTTGATTCATGGCTAACTTTAAACCTAAATTAGTTAAGAGCATCAACGGTAGTTAAATCCATTTGATTCATGATCTCTTAGATCATGCTAGTTAGCTTCGAATGACACTAATTTACTAATATTTATAATAAAAAATGTTATAATTTATATAACGTCATCACAATATTAAACAAATAAAGGGATATTGAAAAATGAGGTTGTGTGAAAAATAATAATTGTGCAAAATAATCAAGTAATACTTTTTGTAAATTAAAGCTTATTTTTGACCAAACCCTTAAAAGGCGAGTGCAACACTATCTTTGTATTAAATTTTTAAATTGTAATTTTTTATGAGATTATACAAAATTAAATTTGCATTTTTTTTTATATATTATTATGTTTAAGTATTTAATAATACGTCTGATATTACTCTGCTCTACTCCGAGAGACTTCCCCATGCCTATTTTCTTCTTTCTCAGCTCTACGTTACATACGTGTGCTCCATGTTCCCTTCAACTCTCTAACCACCTCACTAACACCTCACTCCCTCCACCTAAGCAAATCTGGGTGCTATGATTCATACAAGGCGTCTAGCACCAACAAAAATCTAGGAGATATAACTTATATATATATCCCATATTCCCATCTCGCACGGTGAAACATAATAAATAATTAATTGAGCTTACGACATTATATGCGAATAATGTCTCATAGATAACTTGAATAACCTATGTTTGATTGAATTGGAAAAGGTTTAATCGAAATGCCTATCAAATAATCTGGACAAACCTTATTATATATTAAAAAAAATATTATACAAATAAATAATTCGTGTCTGTGTACATAGTATTGATATTATGAATAACTCTTGTCCAAGTTCCACGTGCCCATGATTGCTGAAAATCATAAACTCTTGATCGTGTAACACAAGTTACTTGAGGTTAAACTATTGATACAAAACCCAAAGACCCCTGAGCTTTTGAAACTGGACAAGATGAACGGAAAGTGGATTACATAGCACGTATCTGCTTCTCAATTTTTATGGAACCTGATGTTAAGAAGCTATGCGTGAAAGTTCCCTGCTTTCCACATTTTATCTTTTGATCGTCTGAAGGTGCAGTTTTGCTTACGCCTTATTTATAGATTTCTATGCCTGGTTAAGAGAAGCTAATTACCTAGTTCCGTAGCATGCAAAAGAAAATAAACTCTTTACTTTAGGATTGATCCATTGGTTTGGGTATAAAAATGAGAGAGAGAGAAGAGGGGGGGCGCCGGGGGGGGGGGGGGGGGGGGGGGGGGAGTGGACCGTAGGAATAAAAAGTAAGCCTACTTTTATAGAAATTAAGTTAAAATTCAATATCTAATATAGTTTTATTTTTAAGCCATGCATGTATTAAATATTGTAATAATTGTTGATGCTTTCCAAGAAAAAGTATACAAAGGGTACCACTGCTCTTTTGTAAATTAGTCACGTAGGGTAGTAATAAAAGTGGGACTTCAATTGTGTAAAAAAAATAAAAATAGCTTACACAGATATAAATGTCTATAGAAAATATAATACTAATAACTTCAAATAAAGTACCATTTCTATTTCTATACTATTCTTATTATCTTTATAACTTGCATGCATGTAGCTTCTATAGACACCTTAATTAAAAGTAACATATGGTCTTAGTTGTTGATAAGATGTTTAAGTGTGGAAACTAGTAAGGGTTTTCGGTTTATTTAACTTTAACAGATATAATATTACTGTAAGACTTTAATAGGAAATTAGACACTGTAGTGAAATTAATTATATTAACTAATTAAATAAGGTGTTTTCTTTTATTAGAGTATAGAATTACGGGAAAAAAAGAAATGAAATGGCTTAAGCTGAGTAACAGTTATTCTCTGTTTTTAAGTTTTTGAAACTATTATTGTTTTGCACGTTTAAAGTACAATTTATTTATAAGCATAATGACCAAATACCATCATGAGAATATTTTTGAAAATGACTTGTTGACTTTAGATCTTATTCAAAACCCCTTATATGAAAGTACAATTTATTTTTATTTTTTTTTGTTGAACAAAGAAAAGAAACAGGAAACAAAGCAGAAAAAAAAAATCAACGATAGCCACGACTGTAAGCCACTCTTCTCAACTCGCATTTTAATTCTTCAAGCACGATATCTGGGGGAACAAGCAATCGAACTTCTTGGTCATCTTGTTCACTGCCTAATTTAGCAAGCACATCAGCACAGCGGTTAGCTTCATGCAGGTGTGGGATAACTTAGCTCCGGTTTCATAGATGAGCTCCTTGCAATCATCAATTAGAGCACGCAGGGGTGGTTTTCCTCTTCTTTGTTTTCCCAAATGAGGTTGACTGCAACAAGGCAGTCAGTTTCGATTTCCATGGACCTCCAACTTCTGTCTTGACAGAGTTTGAGAGCATGACAGATTCCCCATAATTCAGCTTTCAAGGAGTCTGAGTAACCAATGTGACCACAAAACCCTTTATCCATTTCCCTTGATCCGATCGGACGATGCCACCGAAACTTCCACAATTATTTTCTGGGTTGTGGCTTCCATCTGCATCTATTTTAAGATAACTTGCAATAGGAAAAGACCACCCAATTAGTTTATCAACTTTTGTGGGCCAGCGTTAGCATTAGCCTCGAAGGCGTTCGTGATATCTCTAGCGAGATTAACGCAATTTTTGGTAACTAAACTTTCTATTTGCACTACATTATTGAATTGTAAATCATTTATCATTTCCAGATAAGCCATAAGGTAGCAGCAAATAGAGTGGCCCAATTATCACAAGAATACATGTTTTTACTATTAAGATTTGCATCAAGCCAAATAAAGAAATTTGTTTCACCATGCTCGAAAGAGTCAACACCCAAAATTAACTTCCAAACTTTTATAGCGCGTGGACACGAGCGAAAAATATGGCTATTGTGAGGATTCTGGGGGTCTTGTGAAATGCCTCGTTGGAAACAAAGTTGGTTATGTAGGATTCTGTCATGCTTAAGGAGCCAAAGGAAGTGGGTAATTCTATTAGGAAATTTAATCTTCCATAGCCAAGACCAGCTAGTGTAAGAGTTGGAGATGATGTCATTATTTTTGAGAATGTGATGATAGCAAGAGCCAACTGTGAAGCTACTGGTGCTTGTGATACTCCATGAAGGAGTGTCGTTTTTATTAGTCAACGCGCTAGCAATGGGGAGGGCAGTACTAAGGACATAGGGAATGAAGTCAGTAGGGATAAGGGTGGAGATTTTGGGAATATCCCAAGCACCACTCGGGGATATAATATCAATGACGTTTAAGTCATTTGCAGCACTGTTATTGGTCCCCGTAGCAGTTTTGAGACAACTTTTGCCACACCACCAATCCTCCCAAAGAGAAGTAGTGGCCCCATTACCTATGTTCCATTTAACACAGTTAAGCATAATATCTTTGCAATTGCGTATCCCATGCTAAATATGGGATCCGCTTAAATTATTCTTCCAAAATCGAGGGTTAGTCGAGATTTTGTATTTATCTCTTATGACCTTAACCCAAAGGGTGTCCTTATCATTCATGATACACCAGCCAAGTTTAGACAGATTAGCAATATTATTATTAGCACAAGCTCTAATACCTAAGCCTCCATGGTGTTTAGGTTTACACACTTGATTCCACTTAATAAGATGCACTTTGGCTTTATTTTCACTATGGCCCAAGGGAAATCCCTACTAATTCTGTCGATTTGAGCGCAAACAGAGGCAAGTATTTTCATGGTTTGCATGGTGTAAGTGGGGATGGTGGAGGTGACTGCTTGAACAAGAGTAGTTCGGCCAACTAAAGAAAGAACACTAGACTTCCAACCACTAAGTTTATTCTTCATTTTTTGAATAATATGGTCAAAGTTGGATTTTTGCACACGGCCGTGAATGAGGGCGACTCCTAGGTAGGTGCCTAAGTCCTTGGTGGGAGTCATACCACAAATTCTACTGAGAAAAGCAGCAATTCTAGGTGGGGTGTTCGGAGAGATGTACATCTTGGATTTTTGAAAATTAACACGTTGACCAGAATGATTACAAAATGTGTCAAGAGTCTCCATAACAATCCTACAGTTATCCTCATTAGCTTTAATAAATAACATTAAATCGTCAGCAAACATAAGATGAGATATAGTAATTCCGGAACTAGTCGTTTTAATGCCAGTCCAATTGTTATTAGACACTTTAGCATTAATTAGGTTCGATAGATACTCGAGACAAAAAATAAATAGGTAAAGGGAGAGGGGATCGCCTTGTCTAAGGCCTCTCCCATGTGTGAAAGAGGGAAGAGGTTCACCATTCCACAAAATAGAGGTATCACCTTGGGCAACGCAACTCATCACGAGGTTAATCCAATTTGGATCAAAGCCAAAAGAGTTAAGGCATTTGTGAAGGAAATTCCATGAAATTCTGTCAAAACCTTTTTCGAGGTTGATTTTGAAAATCACATCGCCCACATTGCCTTTTTTATGCTCAAGAGTATGGATAATCTCTTGAGTGATGATGATGTTGTCCGTGGTGTGGCGGCCAGGAATGAAACTAGATTGAGAAGGTCTAATAATCCTTTTGAGGAGGGGCTTGATACGATTAACTATTACCTTAGTAACCACTTTGTAAATGACATTACAGAGGGTTATTGGTCGAAAATTGTTAATAGTTTCAGGGTTGTCCATCTTCTTAGGGATTAAAGTGATGAAACACTTGTTTCATCACTAATAAAAGTTATAGTATCCTTCAAAAAAAATTATGTTATACCACATGTGCATTCATTCTCAACCTGTCACATACAATTTAAACAACATATCTCAGATATGTACAATACTTTTGATTGGCTGCAGTGAGCTAATAATTATAGAGCAGTACATTGAAATAAGAAGGAAAAAAGAGAAGAATGAAAAGGACTAATTTGACTACCTAAGACAGAATTATTGGACCACAATGAGATTTATATAACCTTTCTGCTTTCATCACGTTCACTATCTTTGTTGTAAATTTTGGCATAGGAGCCTTCATTTTAGAGACCAAAGAATTAGATTGAATTTTTACAAAAACATCACATCAATAAACTCTAAATATTAGAAATGCTATTAAGCTTGAGATCTTATTAGTTTTTCAATTGTGGTCCTTATTATCATGAAAAATATTATATTTTTATACCGTTTACTTTTCTATTAAACCGAATAGGATTTTGTTCAATTCACCCGTGCATTGCACGAGCAGAACTCTAGTATAGTTTTATTTTTAAGCTATGCATGTATTAAATATTATAATAATTGTTGAAGCTTCCCAAGTAATGGTATACAAAGGGTACCGCTGCTCTTTTGTAAATTAGTCACGTAGGGTAGTAATAAAAGTGTGACCTCAATTGTTTAAAAAAAAATAGCTTACGTAGATATAAATGTCTATATAAAATATAATACTAATAACTTCAAATAAAGTACCCTTTTTATTTATGTACTATTCTTATTATCTTTATAACTTGCATGCAGAGAGGCGGAGCCACCTTGGGATCAGGTGTAGACTTTTCACAATTTTTCACTAAGTACGGGAGCCTTTGTGCAGCAGCATAAGTTTCAGGGGGCTTTTGTGTAATTCTATTTGTTTAGTGGAGGAGGGGCCTGTGTGCTACTAGTTGTACAAGTACAGGGGCCTATTTGGCTGTTTTTGTAATTAAGTGTGAAGCTGGTATATTTTACGATGAAAAAAATTCGGGGCGAATATTATATAGTAAGATGTTTTTAAGAAAAAATTGGCTTGTAGATTAATATATGAAGTTGTTGATAATGAAGATATTATTAAGCATTTTCAAAATATGAAGTTTCAAAGGGGATTCCTGTAACTAAAAATGTGATTTTTGACGTATAAGATGTTAAGTATTTTATTATAGGATTTTAATTTTAACCTTATTAAAAGTACATGCAAATTTTGTTTAAAAACATATTAATTTGGCCCCCCTGGTCTTAAATTCTAGCTCCGCCACTGTGCATGCATGTAGCTTTTATATACACCTTAATTAAAAGTAACATATGGTCTTTGTTGTTGATAAGATGTTTAAGTGTGGAAACTAGTAAGGGTTTTCAGTTTATTTTACTTTAACAGATATAATATTATTGTAAGACTTTAATAGGAAATTAGACACTGCAGTGAAATTAATTATATTAACTAAATAAGGTGTTTTCTTTTATTAGAGTATAGAATTACGGGAAAAAAATAAATGAAATGGCTTAAGGTGAGTAATAATTATTCTCTATTTTTAAGTTTTTGAAATTATTATTATTTTGTACATTTAAAGTACAATTTATTTATAAGTATAATGACCAAATACTATGAATATTTTTGAAAATGACATGTTGACTTTAGATCTTATTCAAAACCCCTTATATGAATTAATCTGTATCACTCCTGATTGGGTGGCGTGCTAGACATCTGTATTGTTCATAACTACTTTATTATTGGCTAATCGTTTAATTGGAAAGTGAAATTTTGGGCCCTAGTCAATGGGAATTATATTCCTTGGCCTTAAAAGTTGATTGTTATACTACTTATTTTTTTTCTTTAAATGATACTATAGGTGGCCAAAAATTTAGGCCTAACCCATAGTAATGATTGAATGGAAGTGAGTTCAGTGGAATAAAGATAATTGTGAGACGGATAGAGGATTTTTGTTTGGATGATGGTTCCTCTTGGATGGTAGGTGTAGAGTACTTCCACCTTTTGTGTGTGTTTTTTTTTGTATTTAGCTCTTAAGGGTGTTGTAACAAAGAAGGCAAGCTACCAGCTCTCTCCTCCTACACTTAAACTTTTTTTTGAGTTAATGATCAGAAATCAGAATTTGGACCCTTTCTCTGAGCTCTCCCATTTTTATTTATACGTATAGAATTAGGGATTACACATGTTCATTAGGGTTAACAGTATAATGGCCAAAGAGGGTAAGTCTTGGATAACAATCCAGCATTTATGCCCTTATTTACAACTAACAAATTTTGGAATAGTACGGCTGTCGTGATTTTGTGGGGACCATCACGATTCTCTACAGGTCTGTATGATTCAGTAATATTATCCCATGCATTCCTTATGTTTTTTCACGTGTTGATCACGTGCGCTACTTTGTGTTAAAGTTGGCCAAGCTCCACTGATCTCGGCGGGGGTGAGATCGGTATGCCTTACCTACTCTTCTTGATTCCTTTGTTATCGTTAAGCTTGCAAGCTATACCTAACATATGGGCCTCCAATTGCACTCGGCCAGCCCAGTTTATCATAACCAAATTGTATGCTCCCTCAATTGCCTTTCAAGTATGTGGTCTCAAGCGGCGAGTTGAGAGCACGTGCTTGAACTTAGTCTTCATTAGGAAGCCTTAAGAAAGATCTGGTCCGAATCCAAACGTTAGTCATCTGATTGGATTCTCCAATAATCGGAGCTCCACCAGTCTTTTCAAAATTCAACGACTTCTAATCAGAGCGCATTTCAAAAAGATACAACTACTATTTGTATATCGAACTAGGCTATTGATTTCTTTTTTTCCCATTCACAGAGATTGAAAATCTTTGTTTTTCCCAAAAAAAGGAAAATTTTGCTTTTCAAATCCCATCACTCTTCTGAGATTCTGATTCAGTTTCGCTTCGTTCACCTAAATAGCGTTTTTTGTCTTCGTGCTTACAAAACTGTTTGTTAGGACGTTGTGGTATGTGGCACCCAATTACAACTGAATATAAATTATAAAATGAGAACTTTTTTATTGGCAAATTGTAAAATGATTTCACGATAGTAAAGGGATTACAAGAATTTGTCTTTAAAATAACGAGGACACAATTGACAATAACCTCTTTTATAATTGGAGAAAATACTCTCACTATAACAAATGAAAGATTATAAGTGTTTAGGAAAAACCTCACATATTTTTCTATCTAACTCTCTATATTTGTTACTCTAAAATGGGATACATTTCTAATGAAGGGGAAGCTTGTATATACATTGGTGGAAAGACGGTGGAATAACTAATATGCAACTTAATGTTTAGTTGTATATTAGTTGTCATTAGTTTTATATGAGTTGTATATTAGTTGTCATCATGACAACTAATTGAAAAGTCATTGACCAATTCAAAACTGCAACTTTTGAACAATTTAAAGCCGCAATCTTTAACTCGTTCAAATACTTAACCACGAAGTATATGAATTATTATCAATTAGGCTTCTTAACATTGAAGCATTGCTTAGTGTTACAAAAATTAGTTTATTTCAACACTTTGTTCTAAACACTTTTCAGATCTTTTCTTTTTTATTATTTACTTTCTTTCAATTGTATTTAATTCATTTCTATAATTACAACAAAGTGACAATGTTTTCTATCAATTTTGGCACTTAGTTCTATAGATCTTGACACTTAGTTGATCTATCAATATCTTATATTTTTTGCCGTTCAAAATATCGCTTTATGTATTTTAATTTAAGTTGTAGTTTGATTTGAAAACCTTAATGTTTGAATAATTGAACAGTTTGTCAATTTTGTCTTATGATCGAGTGGACGTCATCAAAATACCCCCTTAAAGAAATACCAAAAGGACTTTGGGATGATTAACCACTTCTCTCCTTAATTTCGTTATGATTGTTTTTCTTAATGAATTAGACATTTTTTTATATGAATTCTTAATTCCAATTTTTTTTCATCTCACACTAATTTTGAATTATTTTGTAGGATTGCAAGAAACAACTGTATAGATTTAAAAAGTTGTTTTCTAGCCATGTACTCGAGAAAAAGAGTGGAAAAGTAGTAGATTCATGGAAATGACCAATGAGTTATATTTGATCATCTAATTGTTGAGTTTGAGTTTCTTTATTTTTGTCGATGGTAAGTTCTTTCTTTACCTGAAAATGTATGTATATATTCTTTTATTATTTATTTTAAAGCAAGATGTATGTATAGTTTAATGTAACAAATACAAAAGATTTGCGGATAAATTACCTTAGTATATTGTTCATTACAATTAATATTATATTTCTAATGGAATGTTTATGTTCATTTATCAATGACATGATTAATCGCAAAAAAGGCTCATGTAGTTTCTTTCATTTATATTTTCTCCATTCCTATATTTGTATGGATAGGTTTGCTTGTGTTAAAACTAGAGATACGTACTATACTCTTTTTACTAGTCTTAATTAAATTTGTGCAATTCATTTACCAAATCTCTAATGATAATTTATGAGCAACAAGACTAGTTAACTAGTAAAATAGTCAATATTTATGCTCAATAAAAACAAATAAGGGGTGACAATTTGTATTTTTGGGTCATATCAAACATGACATGACAATAATCAAAATACACAAAATCATGATATTTTTAGGTGGGCGCTATTCGCACCCCAATATTTACTCGGTTTCACGCCAATGTTAAAAATGTCATTAAGTGTCTATTTGCACACCATTCCCTCATCTTTTTATTCAATTGTTATTTACCCTTGAGTTAAAATTAACCTTTCTAATTACATATTATTAACGTATAATTACTTTGTAAAATTCAAATAGAATTAAAGTTCTTTCACGTTCTCTTTCTCCTCCTATCGATCGACCAAGCCAAACTCGCTGCAATCTCTTTTCCTTCTCATCTTCTTGATCGAAATGCACAAAAACTTCCATTGATTTAAGAAAATCAAGCACTAAAATAACACTTTGTGGAAGCAAGCAAGAAAACCTAGACCTATGAATGTTTAGCGAGAAAGTAAGCCTTACTCGTTGGACATCCGTCTTCTAGTTGCCTTATAGTCACCCAATGTTTAGCGAGTAATATACTCGTTAGATGTCAAGCTTAGTAAATTAGACAGTATGTTTTATTCATTCTAGGTGCACCACAACCACCCCATGTCTAGCGAGAAAGTAAACTTTAGTTACTGAACATTCGTCGTCTAGTTGCACCATAGTCACCCAATGTCTAGCGATTAATATACTCGTTAGATGTCAAGCTTAGTAAATTAGACAGTAGATTTTATTCATTATAGGTGCACCCCAGCACCCCATGTCTAGCGATAAAGTAAGCCTTACTCGATGGACATTCGTCGTCTAGTTGCATTATAATCACCCAATGTCTAGCGAGCATTATCACTTTAGGACATGAGGTTAACAAATTATTCTTCTAATACTACTAATGTAGGTAAATTACTATTCTTCTTTGCAATAATTAGGATAATAAATTAACAAGAAATAAATCATCAAAATATGTATGGCAGTATTTTTCAATATCCAAAAATGGAACTTAGATAGTGTAATACATGAACATTAAGTCAAAACAGATACATTAAGCCTAACACATGTACCAAATCCAAAGCAAATACTTTAACAAAAAAGAAGTACCAAACATAACTACATTAAGCCAAAGCCAACTACATTTACACAAACATAACTACTTTATTTTCTATTGTGGTAGGGCTTTGGCTTTTCTAGCGGATCTACGTGTTGGCGGAGTTTTATTGTTGTACTTGCAGTCTCTGTCGAGGCATCCTCATGCTTTCACCTAGTCTTCGAGTTGGGCATATTCTCTTCTACATTATTTTGCTCCGATTCAGTTTTTCTTGCATCCTCGAGCATATTGTATGCCTCTTTCGCGGCTTCTATGATATCGTGTGACTAGCCATCTAAAATTGCACTCTAGCAAATGAAAACAATAGTTTCAGATAGAGCAAAACAAATACAATAGAAAAATCATAGAGAAACAAAAGTTCTTTAAAAGAAAAAAACACTCTATAATGGGCCCCATGGCAACTACAACATGCATTTAACATGAAATGCATTGCTTTTGTATGGGAAACCAAAGAAACATGCATTTAACATGTTCCCAGATGGTGCATAATTGTGATATTCCCCATCAACCACAACAATGCATAAACTGTAAGTAAGTGATAACTCTCTTAATCACAATGGTGTAATGCCGCACATTAGCATGTTAGAATAACTTAGACCAATTAACTGACCACCAGCATTTTCGTGAAGATTTTATGTCAAAAAGTGCATGACCTCATTCCCAGTAGAAACAATCACAATATTCAAAATTAAATCGATATAATAAATATTGTTATACATGCTTGACTAAATCACTATAATCTAAACAATACCCATAAACAAAAATCACTATAATCTAAACAATACCTATAAACAAAAATCACTAGAATAAAATCAAACATTTGAAACTTAACAATATTAAAAAAATACCCAGAAACAGAAATCACCTAAAGTTTATCAAGAACTTGAAACTGAAGAATATAAAAAATGCCAAAAAATTGAGAGATATTAGAGTTTTTAGATAAAAGGGTTTGCAGATCATGGGGTTTGAAAAAGGATAAGCATAAATATAAATAGGGTGTGATGGAGATTGACGTTGGGTGTTAGGTATTTGAGAGATGAAAATGAGAAAAAGAGGAAATTTGATGAAAAAATTGAATAAAAGGAAACCATTATTAGATCAAAATGTGAAACTTACTTTGTTCGTGATGTTAAAGACGAAAATAGGGATATGATGATGCTGATAGTTAAGCTTGGGATGATGGTGCTTGTGACGAAGATGAAGATGAAGAATTGGCAAGTCTGTGAAGAGGAGTGGGTGAGAGAGGTTAGCGTAAAGGAGGGAAATGAGAGAAGAGATCGTGCGTGCATTCCTTTGAAAATGGTGAGTGGGTTTTCTTCGTTTTTAATTTAATTATTAACTTAATTAACTTAATAATTAATGTGTTTTATTAGTTAATTACTTTATGTAACAGTGAGATTGGTGGAAGTGGCTTTAGAATGGTGAAGAGAAAGCAACTTACTTTTTAAAGTATTTTTAAACAAAGGTCTAAAACCAAGTACAAGTTAAAGTGCAAATATTGCCTACTTATTTTTAAGGTGCTATTATTTACACCCCTCAATCTTGTCACAAACATCACCATCTATAATTTGATAAAACTCATTTTTCAACACCTCACTTTTTTGTCACAACCACCTTCTCACTTAACTATTACTTAACTTATTACCCAATGCTTAAAACATTACCTATCTGTTTATTCATTTTTTAATAAACTAATCAAACGTTAACTCAAATAATTAAACCTATATCTCCAATTTTTCCTATTCATAATCATATTTCATTATTTCAAGTAAAAAGATAGAAAGAGAAGAGACTCACTTCTTTATCATTTGAGCTATCAAAATCAAGAAATCACAATCAAGTCGAAGCACAAACATTATTGGTGGGAAGTTTGAAGCTTGGATTATGATAAATAAGAGGTAATGTTCATGAGATGGTGGAGAAAGAAGAGTCCTAAAAAAAGTTGGTGATAAAATTTCAATCCAAAATGAAGCCAAAAATGTATTATAATTGTTGTTATTGGTGTATTAATGTGTATATTAGCTTTCATACATCATTCTACAACATTCAAATTGAAACAAAGATGTAATCCCCAAAACAGAGTATAAAATGGGTTCTGTCCCGGCTTGACTCGCTTTATATAAGGAGACTAATCTAGTTATAACTTTCCTCAAATAAGGCGAGTGTGTACAGACATACTCACCCCATGTGAGACGAGTGTGTGTTATTAGGCAAGTTACTTACAAAACATTCAACTAATGTGGGGTGAGTGTGTGTGAATCCACTCACTTGTCATTAGGTTAGTCTAATTTATAAATACTCCAGTACACTCTGCACTCTATTACTTTATATTAGGTGAGTCACTTACAACACATTCACCTAATATGAGGTGAGTGTGTATGAATCCACTCACCTGTCATTAGGTAAGAGACGTAAATGATTTCTTTCTTTTTCAACAATCGCGGAGGTGGGAGAGGGTTTTTATCGGTCGTCAATGGCTGTCTTTCGAAGCGAAGATGAGCGATGGGAAAGCTATAAAGGTGAGAGATGAGCGAGATAGCTACGAATGTGAAAGTTACGAAGGTGAGAGATAACCGAGAGATCTACGAAGGTGAGATACAAATCGGAGAAGGTGAGAGACGAGCGGGTGGAAGATGAGTTGGAGAATGTGTGAGAGACGAGTGGGAGAAAGTGAGAGAATCTTCTTCTCTTTCAATGTTAATCAATTTTAAGTAATTTTATTTTTAATTAAAGTTTGTATTAACTTTTAATTAGGTGATGAGTGTTTGTGACTAAAAATAAGTATGAAAAAGGTATTTGTGACAATAAAAATATTAGTGATATAAATAAAAGGTATAAATAATAGCCTCCTATTTTTATATAACATGAACACTACTCGCTTAAAAACGACTTGACACAACCGGTTAAGGGTGTTTTCGATTTCGGTCGGGGTAGATACTAGGGTACCCCAAATCGTTCCCAAATTTTATAGTTCGGTTTCGGTTCGGTTCTCGTACCTATGGAACCCAAATCCTCCCCAAATTATTTGGGTTGGGTTCGGTTCGGTTCGGTTTTATTCGATTTTTTTATATTGTTAAAACTTTAGTTCAAAATTGTACTAAAAATATAAATTCACTCAAAAGGCGCTACAAAAAAAATTATATAATGTATTTATTTTAATAATTATCTTAAGTAATTATTTGTAAATGTAAATAATCCATAGGGTTTGGTCATTTATATAATGTAAATGTTGTAAGAAAGTTCTTTTTTTGTTTTTCAACGTATTGTAAGACAACTTAAGTACTTACATTAAGTTCGCAAATATTTTTTTTTAAAAAAAATTCTGTTTTTCGGTCCAATTCAAGAATCCTGAATCTCCAACTCATACCGACCAAAATCAATTGGTTTCGGTTTTTTATTTTGATTTTGGTTTTTTTTCAATTCAAGAAATTTTGAATCGCAACGAATCGATTCAGTTTGTTTGTTTAATTTTTGAATTTCTGACAGCACCCCTGCAACCGCTGAACATATTAAGTCTTTTTAAACAATGCACGGTTAGGTCCAAGTGTGAAAGGAAAGAAGAAAATGACTACATATTTTTTCGTCAGTGGAAAATCTTTTTAAACAAGACATGTTGCTCTGCTTTAATTTTTTTGAGTCAAGTTTTCTCAATTTTACTTTTGGAAAATACATGGCGTTCTCTATACGCTTCACCTTCCCAACCCCTCTACAAATAACCCCCTTCCCCTACCACCGTCGCATACACCAATCTATCTCATCGACTATCTCTTTAGGATTAGGGTTAGGGTTTTTCACTCATTTCCTTTCCCTCAAATCAAATTACCAACATGTCTACCGGAAAGAGGATCGTGCTGAGGAGCTCCGACAACGAGACCTTAGAGGTGGAGGAGGCGGAGGCGCTGGCGGTTATGTCACAGACCATCAAGCGCAAGATGGAGGATGAAACCTCCGCCGATACCTCCATTCCTCTCCCCAAAGTCACAAGCAAGATCCTCGCCAAAGTCATTCAGTACTGCAAGAAGCACGTGGAAACACCCGAGTCTGGGGATAAGGCTGACGAGTATGAGTTGAAGAGCTTTGATGCTGACTTTGTTAAAGTCGATAAGCAGACTCTGTTCGGTCTCATCATTGTGAGATTTCTAAACCCTACTTTTTGTTTATTCTTCTATAATAATCCTTTTTGTTGATCTGGTTTTTATGCGATATCTGTTATGTTTTTCTATACGTAATCTGTTTGGATATTCTGTTGATTAATTTAGGAATTGTGAATCTTATCGGATTAATTTAATATTTTAAGAACTAAGAACTTTGTTGTTATTTGTGAGGATCTAGGGGCCTAGGGTTCTACAAATATGTCTTAATTTGAGATTGTTGGGATATTTGTTGTTATTTGCCAGGAGCTTTTGTTTTGGTCTGAAAATTGAATCATGAAAACCAATATAAGGCTTAGGGTTCTACAAATATGTAGTACTTAGAAAATTTGGGATATTGTTATATTTGCGAGGATCCTTGTTTTGTTGTAATAATTGAATCATGAATACCAATTTAGGGCTGGGGCTCTACAAATATCCTGTGAATTATTTGTTGATACAACGTAGATGAATAAACTGGATTCTAAAATATAGTGTTTCAATGCCCGCATCCTGGTGTCTGAAGTTCTATTTCCTATGTTGTGATAAAGTAGTAAATGCTGTAGTTCTCTACACCCAAGCTAGGTTTGTTAAAGTTTTATATCTTGTGTACAATGCTCTTTAGTTCTGTACTTGTAGTTGGATATTTGGATAGCATTATTGTGAAGCTATTACTTTTGTTTTCATAATGGTAAGAAATAGTTGGGGAATGGGTGACGGGTGAAGTAGCTTTTAGTTGTAGTTGTCCCTCAAACTATACAGTCTCGGGATAAGTTCTTGGATTTGGTAGCCTTATTGGCAGAAACAGCTGCGAACCCGTAATTGGCCAAAGCAGCCACTAACAATTGGTCGAAACGGCTGTTGCCTGTAGCAAGGTTATACTTATTTTTTTTCTTGATTTTTTGATTTTGTAAATAATCTATTTCTGTGTCTATTGCAAAACCAAATCTGGATCTGGTACCTGCTCAAAAATTAGATTTAGTCTTTGTTCGAAAGGGTATCTCTGATGCTTATATGCTGGTGTTTGATATTGAATGGTGTAGTTTCTGTGTTTGATGGTGTTTGTTTCATGAACATAAAATATATTTTCTTTGTCTTGAAATCTTGTCTCAACTCTCAATACTTCCAGTGTTCTATTTGGAATTAATGAGTAACGTCTGCTGATTTCTTTGCTGATATGGACGAAGTTCCTAGGAAAGCGGATTTTACCCGTTTAAGCTTATTTGTGGCTCACTAGATTACGCCTAGCTTATATAGTCGTTTATTATCTCTTATCAAATGCGATTTGATACTGATGTATCTGGTTATTGACAGTTAGTATGGCATTAAATGTAAATGTATTGGAATTATTTCCTTAAAGAATCCCATAAAAAGTAAAGAACTAAAGAGGGCATATTTATTCGTGGTATTTGGTGAAATCTTGTGTTTTCATTTTTAAAATTCTTATATGGCTTCTAATGTGTTGGCACATGGTAACATGACCTATGTTTGTTTTTTGGGTGCATTGTCTGTGATTTAGATTTTTTCTGCTGATCTTAAGGCGCCTTATAAGCTCATGATTTTTCGCCAAAATCTTCTTGTTTATGTGGTAATACCTTTTTTCCTAATCTCTAATTGGTTGTATGTAAATATTATATTGCAGGCAGCAAACGATCTGAACATCAAGAGCTTATTGGATCTGACATGTCAAACTGCGGCAGACATGATTAAGGGAATGACAAGGTGAAGAGATTCGGAAGTTCTTCAATATTAGTTCCCCCACCCAGAGGAAGAAGAGAGATCCGCCGGGAAAATGCCTGGGCATTTTGAGTGATCAAACAATGCAAGTCTTTGCTGTAATGTCGACACCTTTAGAATTGCTACATCATATTATTAGTTTTTCTCTTACTTTTAAGTAAATATGTGGAAAATGCCTGGACGTTTGGCTTGAAGATCCCCCATTGTGGTTGGAAGAGTCGTTGAACTTTGATGTACTTGGATTATCTTGTTGAATGGTACTCTGTTTCTGAAAAAATGTAAAAATAGTTGTTTTCTAAAGCTTCCGTTCCTCCAAATAAATAATAGAAAACATTGTTTTGTTTCTAACGCTTCTGTTCCTGCAAATACCGTATTCAAGGCTAACTTTAACCTAAATTAGTTAAAAGCATCACAGTAGTTAATCCATCTGAATCAAGCGGATTAGGAAGTAAAAAACCCAAAGACCCTGAGCTTTTGAAACTGGACAACATGAACGAAAAGTGGATTACGTAGCACGTATATCATAGGCCCTCCAATTAAAATTGATAGTTTCACTTTGACTTGTATGTCTGCTTCTCAATTCAATTTTTACGGATCTTGATGTTAAGGTGTAGTTTTGCTCACGCCTTATTTATAGATTTCTGTGCTTAGTTAAGAGAGTTAGTTTCCTAGATCAACAGCGTGCAAAAGAAAATAAACTACTTTTAAAATTGGTTCAGTGGTTTAGTTACTACAAGATTTATGTAGATGCTTGACTAATTTAACGGAATATTCTGTGTTCAATCCCCAAGTACAAACTCTTTTAGGCTAATTGTAAGTTTAGTAAAATCGTACCATAAAAAGACTCTAAGGCCATGTAACTATCTAAGTAGAATCGTACTATTGAAATTCACATATCAAGAGGGGGCCATTTGACCCACTAGTCTACTTAGGAGGAATGATATAAAAAAAAAATAGACGAATTGGAGGAAGAAAATAATTATAAAATTAGAGAAATTATAGTAAGTTATCAAAGTGAGGTGGCCATGCGGAAGTTTGGGTATAAAAAAGAGAGAGAGAGAGAGAGAGAAAGAGAGAGAGGATTGGGCCGTAGGAATAAAAGGTAAGCCTACTTTTATAGAAATTAAGTTAAAATTCATTATCTAATATAGTTTTATTTTTTAGCCATGCATATATTAAATATTAAATAATTGTTGAAGCTTTCCAAGTAAAAGTATACAAAGGGTACCACTGCTCTTTTGTAAATTATTCACGTAGGGTAGTAATAAAAGTGGGACCTCAATTGTTTAAAAAAAATAGCATAGATAGATATAAAGTCTATAGAAAATATAATACTAACAACTCCAAATAAAGTATCCTTTCTATTGGGTGGCGCTATTGCCACCCTTTGAATCTCTCTGTAACACTCTTTTAAAAAAATAAAGGCTTTTACTAATGCCACACCATTTTTTTTAACCCCAATCATTAACACCTAATATACCATTAATTAATTAATTAATAACTCAATTATAAAGAAGATGCATTAGCCATTTGTACACACAAAAAGTGTGTAAAAACAAGGGAGTGACAACTGACTTTAGTGCTCTGCCTTTCATCCCTCCATTTTCATTCCAACTTGTTTTCATTCTCAGCTCATTTCGGCTTATTTGGCACACTTTTTGAAAATAAAGACTCCAGGTATTGAAAGGGGAATATCAGTTGACATGCCGAGAATGGAAGCAATTTCCATTTTTTGTGCTGTACTGCCATGGCTTATGTAGAGAGAGAAAGAGAGGAGAGAGATAGAGGTGCTTTCGATTGTACTCGGTCCTACGTAACCAATACAATGAAACTCTTTGGTGCTTTGAAGCGAATACATCACTTGCTTGGAATAAAGGTTCGCTCGGTTGGAAAAGCCGAAATAGGTTGATTCACTCAGTTTTATGAAGCTGAATGATTATAGCTTCTTAGCTTGGTTGTGAAAGGCCGAGGAAGATGACAAAATTCGGTCTTAAGGGGCCAATTATGCCTAGTTTCATTCGGCTTCACACCACGAGTCCTTCAAACTAACCCAATTATGTTAAACCGAGCAAACATTCATCAGTGAGGAAGAACATAGGACTATTTCAAGCAAACATTGATTTGGTATAAACTCCCATGATGTTAGGGCTCAATTGCAGATTCTTGAAGCAGTGAGGGAGAATTTCTCTTTAATCCGCAATGGAGTGAGGGAGGAAGGTTCAATCCGCAATGGCGTGAGCAAGGAAGAAAAGAGAGGGAAGAAGAAGAAATGGAAGAAGAGAGGAGGAAGAAGAAGAGGAGGAAAGAAGAAGAAGAAGAAGAGAAA
>JAKCWG010000807.1:0-274356 GCA_021464415.1 Lonicera japonica | reverse complement strand
TGGGATTATTAAAAAAGTATGTGCGATTTGGATAATTTTTAAACAAGTGTGATAATTATGGAGACATATGGTGGTTTATCGCGCATACCCCATCCGGGTATCGGTCAGATCTACCTGCACCCGACTTTTGTAGATGAGTTCCCGCTTTTTCGACGATACTACAGCGGGAACATAGTTGGGGTGTACCGGTACCTGACCCCGGACGTTAGTGCAGGCGACGTTTCAGGTCTTTAGCTAGATCAGGTATGGAATTGAATTAAGAAAATTTAAATTATTTTGAAAAAGAATAGTTAAGTTATTCATAGCGTATGTTTGATGTGGCAGGTTCAGTGGAGCCCATGGCCTGCATATGTGACGCAG
Source organism: Lonicera japonica (assembly GCA_021464415.1). NCBI lineage: Eukaryota > Viridiplantae > Streptophyta > Magnoliopsida > Dipsacales > Caprifoliaceae > Lonicera > Lonicera japonica. The sequence continues at coordinate 273,996 of JAKCWG010000807.1, read as the reverse complement.
CAGTGGGGGTATGTGGATGCGTTGGCTGCGGCGTGTTCGAGACGGCTGTTCGCGCACGAGCGGGTTTTATTCCTGGCTGGCGTTCCGATCGAGGGCTTGTTGGTGGAGGGAAAGTACGGGACGTTCGCGCACCGCTACCTGATGAGGGAGATGAAGGGGGTGCGAGGCAGGGTGATATATGTGAGGTATGCTGCTATAGGGGGTGATCCGATGTTTATCCGGGGGCAGTTATACATCTCGCAACGAGTCCCACATCAGCCTGCTCCTGCGCCGAACCAGAGGGCCAAGGGGATTGCGGATTCAGATGACGAGGATCCGCATGGCGAGAGGGACGCGGAGCCACAGCCAGTGGAGGAGGAGGATGAGGAGGGATCAGAGGAGGTGCCTTTGGGAGGAGGCAATGGTGGGGCACCGCCAGTGGAGCCAGGCGGCGGAGTAGGCGAGGACCCGACTGTAGCGGCTTCTCCTGGACGAGGCAGGGCGACAAGGGGTGGGAGGAGCCCAAGCGGAGGGCGGAGTCCGGTATCGAGGCCGCCCATTCCACCAGCCATGACGGGGAGGACGCCTCAGTTATCATCGAAGGATATGAGGCATATGATGGAGTCGACGCAGACACCCGAGGGCCGCGGGTCTATGTCAGGATCATCGCCCGTGTATGGGTCCGGTGAGATGGATTAGGTTCAACATGTATCATTCTCGCCGCTGCTTCGCACACCTGTTGGGTCGCCAGGTGCCGGGTCGGTGGGGTTGAGGCCATATTCTCTGTCTGCCCCTTCATCAAGAGCTGCTCGTGGTATAGTCTTCCTGGAGCTAGGAGAGAGGGCGGTTCAGCTAGGAGTAGAGGCGGGTATAGGCCAGACTCTAGCCGGTGAGGGCGGTGACAAGGGGAAGGGCAAAGCGATGGTGCCCGAGCCGGAGACGGGAGAGGATACCGGGGAGGACATGCCCCCGGCGAGCGGCGTTGGCGGAGCTGGTCCGTCCCAGGCTGGTGGTGCGTCGACGTCTTACTCAATCCCGGATTACCCCTGGGATATCCCCTACTTGGATCTCGGATTACCCAAGCGATACCGGATCCCTGATGTGCCTGTGGATGATGAGCGGATGGGGGCCCTAGCGCACGTCTCGGACGAAGAGGTATGATTTTCTTGTAAAAAAAAGTTAAGTGCACGTGGTATTATGAATGATAACGGGCAACTTGGTTTTTGACAGATGGGCTTATTTCGGCTTCGCGAGGTATCTGAATTGTTGAAGAGCTACTTCAACATGTATGGATTGCTGAGGTTTGCGGCTCCCTTCCCAACGGAGTACATGGGGCGGTATAGCAAACGCTTGGCGGGTGATACAACGGCTACCTACCATCCCTCTCGCTCGAGGTCTCGATCGGCGGCGCCTTCCCAGTCAGTCCAGCAATCGAGACGTACCTCCCGGCTTGCTCCTTCTCCTCAGGGTGAGGGTCGCACTATTTCGGAGAGTCCAGCGGAGGGTGCAGGCGAAACAGAGACGAAGCGGCCCCGCATGATGGATCCCCCTCCTTCTCCTCAGCGCTGATAGGTTCTTTGATGGTTTTGCTAGGTTTTATTTGAGAAAAACATTTTAAGTTAAGTAGTTAACTTAGGCGTATTTTGTTTTTAGAAAAACTTGTTTTAATTTAGTGATTAATTTAAACGTGTTTGTCCTTAGAAGAATGTTAATTTATTAGCGTGATTGATTTTAATTATGAATAAAATATTTATGTTTACAGAAAATATGTTTGCGTGTGATGTGATGTGAATGTTACTTTGAAAAGTGGTTATGTAACATGTGTTTGGCAAAAATTATTACTCATTTGATTATAAAAAAGTTAACAGCACGCGTTGAAAGAATGTGATTAAGTGTAATTTTATTACAAATTAAATTGCGAAAAATGGTTAAGTTCATATGTTGGCAAGTAATTATCAAATCTATATGCATGCCATTAATGGATCGTTCTTCCTGAACAAAGTCTGGCAATATTCGTGTCATGATGTATTGTGAAGAAAATTTGAAAAATGAAGATTTTGACCAAGGGGGGATAGCCAACCGCACGCCCCACCCGCACGGGGTAACCGTACGGTTGGGAGCCAGTTGCACGGTTGGTAGCCAGCCGTACGGTTGGCAGCCAGCCGTGCAGTTGGCATGTGCAGTTATGCTATAAATAGAGCACGAATTTGTCCTTTTTTCCTCATCAAGGTCACTATTCATCCTATAGCCTAAAAGTAAATCTTCTATTTTCTGTCATCATGTCTACTTTCTGCACCCACGATTCTTTCTCCCTTTTGTCTGATTTCGTGTCCTTGGCCGAGGCCGACTGTGGCCTCAACTGGGGCGATCTGAGCCATCTTCATCGCTGGTGTTCTCATGACATCAATTTTTCTTTTTTGCTTGGTATTGCTGAGTTCTGGGATCCCGAGGACCACTATTTTCGCATCGGGTTAGATGAGTTATGTCCGACGATTGAGGAGTTCACACTACTAATGCGGCAGGATGTTTCATGGCCGCTGGCCTCCTTGCGAGATGCTAGGAACCCTCGAGTTATGCTAGCTGACTTTCTGGGATTCAGGGAGAGCGACTGCCGGCCTATGATAGTAGACAAACGACTTCACTTGCGTCGCCTGGCTGATTTTTTCATGCAGTGTGGTGATGATCCGGCTTACTATTCGAGTCGGACTTCTACGTGTATGATTTTTACCTTCTCTTAGATGCTCTTAGTTATTGATGATGCGATCATGGTTGACCCTTTGATTATTCAGGTTGTATCTGAGGCTAGACACGGCCATTTGGTGACTCCCATTTTACTGGCGGAGACACTAAATGGTTTGGATGCCGTGGTTCAGTCTCGACTTAGTCACTTTCGAGGTAGCCCATATCTGCTGTATATGTGGGTTACTGAGAGGTTTCGATATCTGGAGACTCGACTTCCCTGGGATTCTCGGCACTTCTTTCTTCGCCCTGATTACGCTCGGATTCACCGTCTGTCATCATATGATTGGGCTGTCCGCTTTTCTGAGTCCTCTTCTTCGATTCGTTGGGAGGTTCCATGGTGCGTATGAGGACCACCATCATGAGTATGGGTTGCAGAACTACCTTAGGTTTCGTGGTTTGAGGTAGACGTCATTCTACATACCCGGTCGTTGACGAGACAGTTCGGTGTTCCCCTGAGTATACCCTCTCATTGAGAGATTTTTCTTCGGTTGCTCTTCCTGTTACCCCGAGGTTGAGACGACCCGACGAGGTCTTTGGTCTACCCGTTTTGTTCGAACGATTTCATGGAGGAGAGGTTGCATTACCCAGGTGACTCGTTCCGACATTGTGCCTGCATATTGGCGCCGAGTCCCGTCAGACCATTGAGCATGAGCCCATGATGATGAGTGTTTCGGTTTGGTCGATTCGCAGGTCACGGAGGAGACCTTGCTTCATATCAGACTATGGATCGAGAGAGGATCTTATATTATGCTGATGACTGATGGGGTGTGATGGTTAGGTTAGGGTTGGGTAGATGGCTTCTTTATGAAAGCATTTTGGGTTAGATATGGTAGGTAAAATATATAGGAAAAGTAGGAACTGAGGTAGTTATGTTTGTAGGTTATCCTGTACGAAAGAACTTTTGATTATATATATGTATGGAAAATCTCTTTCTGCCTCTCTTTTGCGTCCAAATGAATGAATATTATTACAATGAATAGACCGGGCCTGATATTTTAATTCAGGTTGCCTACGTTTCCCCAAACAGTAACTTCTTTTTTTTTTTTTGGGGGGGGGGGGGGGGGGGCTCAGGTCTTCATAGTTCATGCATACAATCTTATTGATAGTATTTCTTCAATCGGTCGAGGTTGACTGGTAGGTTTAACTCTTGGCCATCAATGTCGGTAGGAGAACGGCACCCCCGGATAGGATTTTTGTAACAATGTAAGGGCCTGTCCACTTTGGCGAGAATTTTCCTCGTGGGTCTCGGGCTGGTTCGCGAATTTCTTTGTACTAAGTCTCCAACTATGATACTTCTCTCTCGGATCTTCTTATTAAAGGTTTTGGCAACACGTTTTTTATACCCTTGATGTTGATATGAAGCCTTCAAACGGTTTTCATCAATCATTGCCAATTCCTCATATCGAGCCTTTATCCAATCACTTTCAGTGACTTGATTTTCCAAGACAACCCGTAAAGAGGGTATTTTCATTTCCACTGGTAAAACCGCTTCCATTCCGTATGTAAGGGACAAGGGTGTTGATCCTATAGAGACCCTTTCAGTGGTTCGATATCCCCAAAGTGTATATGGGAGCTTTTCGGACCAATCTCTGCCGGATCCGACCATCTTACTAATGATGTTCTTTAAATTCTTGTTAGCAGCCTCCACGGCTCCATTAGTTTGCGGGCGATACGAAGAAGATTTGTGGCGTTTGATGCCATATTCTTCCATGATCTCGTTGGCTTTACCCTCGAAATGCGTCCCATTATCAGATATTATCTCATGTGGTACCCCGTATCGGCATATGATGTTGTGTCGGATGAATCGTGCTACTTTCCGGGCATTCAAATCTTTGTAAGACTTGGCTTCAACCCATTTGGTGAAATAGTCGATAGCTACTAGGATGTATTCATGCCCGTTACTTCCTTTTGGCGAGATCTTACCAATTATGTCAATACCCCAGATGGAAAATGGCCAAGGAGATGTCATAGGATACAATTCTTTTGGTGGGAGCTTCTGTGCCTTGGCGTATATTTGGCATTGGTGACATCCTTTGACGTATTAAAAACAGTCTTTTTGCATCGTTAACCAGTAATACCCCTGACGAATTATTTTACGTGCCAACGTATGACCGCTTATATGTGGACCACACTCCCCACTATGAATTTGTTCCATCATTGCTTGGGATTTTTCTTCATCGAGACATTGAAGATGTATACCGTCATCATTTCTCCGGTATAATTTTCCCGCACAAATGATAAACTGGGATGCGAGGCGGCGAAGTGTGACCCGAGTGACTTTGTCGGTATTTGATGGGTATTCATTATGCTTGAGTAATTTCCAGATATCATAATACCAAACATTCTTATCGATCTTATTTTCGCATTCAACATCGAGTGACAGGCAAAATACCGGATTCATCCGCTTCTGAATCAGAATCTGAATTTCTTCTTTCTCCCCCGGAATTTCGATCATCAAAGCTAGCGTAGCTAAGGCATCAGCAAAGTTGTTTTATGTTCTCGGGATGTAGAAGAATTCAATACAGTCAAATTTCTCAGAAGTTTCTTCGAGTTGGGCTAAGAAGGGCACAAGTTTTTCCTCTTTGATCTTCCATTTTTTCAAAAATCTGATGAATGATGAGAGCGAAGTCTCCAAACACTTGAATTTTGCGAACCCCTTTCTGTAAAGCGATTTCTAACCAGACAATACAAGCTTCGTATTCCGCGATATTGTTAGTACAGGGAAATTCCAATCGAAAAGACATAGTGGCATGGGTTTGATCTGGTGAAATTAGCAGTATCCCGATTCCATTTCCATGTCGATTGCAAGCACCGTCGAAGTACATTTTCCATTCATCATCTTCTGTAATCTCCATGATACTTTCATCGGGAAATTCAAAGTCCTGTAGCTCAGTATCAATGATCGGATTGCCTGCTAAGTGATCCGCTATAACTTGTCCTTTGACGGCTTTTTGAGTGACATAAGAAATGTCGAACTCTGAAAGCAGGAATACCCATTTAGCCATTCGATTAGTCAACATTGGCTTTTCGAACAGGTACCGCAAGGGATCTAAATGAGAGATTAAGATCACGGAAAAAACCAACATATAATGTCGCAACTTTTGAGTAGCCCAAACCAATGGAGCACATGATTTCTCTAAAGTCGTATAATTCTGTTCTCCCGGAGAAAGCTTTTTGCTGAGGTAGTAAATTTCTTGTTCAGTTCTTGTCTTCAACAGATGCTGTGCTAACATTTCCCCAACTGACGAGTTATTGACTGACATGTATAGTATCAATGGAATGTCCACTTGGGGAGGTGCTAAGACTGGCGGATTAGACAAATATTGTTTGATCCTATCGAATGCTTCCTGGCATTGCTCATCCCATTGCCTATCCGAATTCTTTTGGAGTAACTTAAAAATTGGTTCACATGTTCGAGTCAACTGTGAAATGAATCTGCTGATGAACTGTAATCTCCCGAGGAAACCCTGTATTTCCTTTTCAGTTTTAGGAATTGGCATTTCTTGAATAGCTTTAACCTTTGCTGGATCAACCTCGATTCCCTTTCTGCTTCTTGCCCTTGGTGACCCCGAATACACATTTCTGAGGATTCAAACGCATTTGAAATTTCATAAGCCGTTCAAAGAAGATACGAAGAGTTTCCATATGGCTTGCCCGGTCTAAGGATTTGATGATCATGTCGTCGACATACACTTCTACTTCCTTATGAATCATATCATGAAACAGAGTAGTTGCGGCTCGCTGATATGTGGCCCCTGCATTTTTCAACCCGAATGGCATGACGGTGTAACAATAAGCACCCCATGGTGTGATAAAGGCCGTCTTTTCCTGATGATCAGGATGCATTTTGATTTGATTATACCCGGCAAATCCATCGACGAAGGATTTTAAAGCATGATTTGCAGTGTTGTCGACAATGAGATCAATGTTTGGCAGTGGAAAATCATCTTTTGGACATGCAGCATTTAAATTGCGATAATCGACACAAACTCGTACTTTGCCATTGGCTTTTGGCACTGGCACTATGTTGGCCAACCAAGTAGGGTATTCAACAACCCGTATGAATCCGACATCCAATTGTTTTGTGACTTCTTCCTTTACCTTGAGCGACCACTTAGGTACTAGTTTTCTTAACTTTTGCTTGACAGGTTTACATTCGGGTTTAGTGTGTATTTCGTGCATCACAATGTTGGCATCTAAACCCGGCATATCAGCATATGACCAAGCGAAAACGTTAACAAACTCTTTTAACAAATTTTCTAAATCTGTTTTCTCATCATGGCTTAACTCGGCCCCAATTTTTATTTCTTTTTTATCATCGGTTGTTCCCAAATTTATTGTGACCGTGTCTCCTTCAATAGGTTGTATTCTTTTCTCATCATTCAAATTCTCATTCATAATTTCAACATCACAAGAATCAAAGTAAGGGAAAAGATTGGCAATTTTATTGATAGAAACATCACTTTGCACAGATAACATACATTCTAAATTTCGTACATTTCTATTAATATGCCTCTCTCTGCTTTTTCTCCTTTCCCTCAATAGGGCGTATAAGGTGCACAGGATCCCCGAGGTAATCTTCCTCAATTGCCATTACCTCAAACATATTACCCAGCATATCTTCCTCTTCTAGTGGCTCGACAGGTGGCCGGGTAATCTTCAATCGGGATGAGAAGGTGTGAGTAAATCCTTCACTGATATACAAGTCCTCTTCAAAGAAAATTTCTAACCCCGGTTGTCTTTTCCCCTCTTTATTTACCAATGGTTCCTGAAACTCGCAGTAAGGAAAATCCTCACCCTCTTTTATAAACCATCCGTTTAACGAACTATCGGTGGATACGACACTTTTCATTCGGCTATCATCTCCCATATATCCCAACCCAGCAAGAGGACTCGGTTGTTGGTATGGTTCGATCATTTGTGCAATGCCGGCCTGATATTTTCCCAAACCAATCCCCGGTAAAAATTCCATTTTCCTCATCATCTTTATCACTTGCGTATTCATGGTCGACATATCATCGGGGGGCAGATAATTCATGGTCTGCATGGTAAGATTTTGCACCTTTGGCTCATACGAAAATCCCCCGAGTTGGACATCTTGGCTTCCGATTCCCAATACTGGCGAGTTTTTCGGGACTATTGCTCTTTCAGGATCTCCCTTAATGACAATGATATCCCCATTAAAGGGTATTTTCATTTTTTGATGAAGGGAAGAAGGTAGTGCGCCAACCTCATGCAACCAAACTCGTCCTAATAACAAATTGAAGCTCGACGGAATGTCGATGACTTGAAATTCGGTGGTAAACTCGTCCTAATAACATCTCACTTGGTATTGTCGTAAGCTCGAACCGTGACTGGTGATTCTTCCATGGTAGTTAAATCCATACCCAAACGAACAACAGTTTTCAACGGGCACACGTTAATCGTAGAACCATTATCCACAAGCACATACGGTATAAACATTCCACAAGCGACAACGGTGATATGTAGAGCTTGGTTATGATCCCGACCGAGTGGTGATAGATCTTCATCAGAAAACCCAAGAATTTGTTTTTGCTCCCCCATTGAGGCGATCATTGCTGTTAACTCATTCGGGGTGGCTTCAAGAGGAACAACCGATTCGTCTAACATTTTCATCAGTGCCATACGATGTGGCTTGGATGCCACCAGAAGTCCCCAGATTGAAATTTGGGCTTGTGTTTTCTTTAACTGTTCAACAACACGCCCTTCTTCTGGATCTTTTGTAGGTTCCTTAGGAGGAGTGGAATCAGTAGGTTGCTTAGTATTCAACGGCTGGTACACTCTCCCAGAACGGGTCAACTGTTGGACCCATGTCGCGACCGGATCACTTGCCCCTTCAGGTATTTCAACTGGAGTTGGAGACGACCTTTCGTCGATTTGCGAGACTGTGTTCCAGTCGAAGGAGATCATGTTTATCTATGAGGAATACTTTCTTGGATGGGTGTCCTTTTTTATTGTTTGTCCTTGGCTATATCTGAGCCCCTGTCGCCTCGGGTTGCCTTTAAACTGTGGAAAGTGGGCGATCCCTTGATTCTGTTTACCGAGCCCAAGACCCGGCATAAACTACATTTGTTTCATCCAACCCATAACTTTTGGGCTAACTATCTCTTGTGACTGCATGGTACACGTTTCATCAACGGATAACCCCAATAATGTTTCATCTTCGATCTCTTCGACGGATTTCTGCAACCTTGGGGGAGTGTATTGGATGACTGTGAGCGAAGGCTTTAGACAGCTAAATTTTAGCACTTCAACATTTTCTGTATCCAGGGCGGGTTTAATAAGGAATACAGGATCTGGTAAATCTGCATCCTCCTCGATAGCATTGGTTCGGTGATTGGGAAGGGGATTCCTTGCGACATTCGGGGCTGACGGGTCAGGAATCCTTTTGCTATCAATTAAGTTTTGGATAGCATGTCGCAGAGCCATACAACTGTTGGTGGTGTGTCCAAAACCTTGGTGGTATTCGCAATGCTCATTCATGTTCCAATGAGGTGGTATCTGTTGTGGTAATGGCCTCGGATTCATGGGATACATAATCCTAGCTTCTTTCAATTGTTCGAAAACCTTCCCCAATGGTCCTGGTAATTGTGAAAAGTGTCTATCTCGTGCGCGATTCTGATCAAATGTCCTGGGATTATTGTTGTTGTTGTTACGATATCCCAATGTAGGATAATCCCCAATGTTTTTCACAGAGTTTTGACCAAAGGGGTTGTTGGAATATCCCCTACCATAGGACCCAGAAGATGTAACTTGATTGATGGCAGATGTAGAAGTCTTCTTGTATTATGAGGCAGACTTCTTGATTTCAGCCTGCTTGGCTATTTCCTCCTCAATTTCGTTGCCAACGTGGAGTAGGGCTTTGAACCTACTAAAGAATTGGTGTCCCATTTGGGCCCGAATGTCTGGTTTTAAGTTCTTCACGATCATTCCGAGTTGTTCCTCTTCATCTAGGCGCTCCACCATTTGAGCTGCCAATTCCCTCCATCTTGTAACAAATTCACTAATACTCTCGTTGTCCTTTTGCTTAGCCATCTCCAGATGTTTCCTTGTAACTTTAAGCTCCTCGTTAGTCTTGTATTGTGACACAAACTCTTGGACGATGGCAGACCATGATCTGACACGGTGCTTTTCAAGGTTCAAAAACCAACTATGGGCTGGTCCTGCCAAAGTGAGATGAAAGGAATTGGCTAATTCAGCCTCACCGATATCATAGATTCTCATTGAACAGACATAGGATTTCAGATGGAGCTCGGGTGGTGTAGTTCCTGTAAACTTTGGAATGGAAGGGATCTTAAAGCCTACTAGATAATGATCCTCAGGGTATAAGTTGTAGCTTTGCATCTGGGTTAAATCATTTGAACTTTCAGCTACTTTTTGGGTAAGTGCTTTCAATTGTTCCTTAAGCTCAAACAGGTCTTTATCCCCCCGGTAAGTTTCCATTGGTGAGGGGCCCTCCCCTTGGATACTCATGGGCCTTCTTATCGGATCATAATACGGATCGTGATAAGGTTCATGGATCGGTTGCATCTGTGGAGGGGCTTGATTGGTCAGGTCCTGTTTAACCAATTTCCGACCGGCTCCTGCATGGGTTTGGGTTGGTTCAACTGTTCAAACAGCGGTGGTACTTCGGTATGAACTGAGAGTGGCGGTAGTGGTGGTGGAATACCCGGAGTTTCTCTTGGCGGTTCTGTCATGCGCCCTTTAGCCAACTCGTCCAGCTTGGCACGAGTATTTTTATTGTCACTTAATAACATGGCCATGCTTTGGTTCAAATTCATCAACATCCAATACATATCTTCGGGGTTTGGTAATGGAACATTCATGTTTCCACTCGTCCTAACCAGGTTTGGATCAGCATTCATAGATGGAGCGTGATGTAGTGGCTGACCCCCAACAGTATTATTCTGAGTCATCCCTGGGTTTGTGTAAAAAGGACCGGGCGGCGGATCCACTGCATTGTTCAATGGTTGTTCACATTTCGGTTCGGAGTATTCTGATCCATGTTTTCAAAAGAATCTGGTCTAACGAGTCGTTCGGTACTGTCTCTTCCCGCCCACGCAGAGGCCAGGATGGAATGAATATCTGATGCAAAAAAAGGGCAAATTCGAGCGCGTACATTTCCCGGAAAATAGCAACAATATATCATTTAGAACTCGCCGGACTTTATCCAGGAAAACATCAATCGGGACGAAAATAAACACACAAAAAGTTTTCCTTAGGTGAGATAAAAAAACGGACCAACGGCGACAACTTGAGAGCCCCGTATAGAGGTAGGGTAGGAACAGAATTCCATGGGTTCCCTGACCGTCTATGATTTTGAAAATCCGTTTTGAAAAGAGCTTTCTGAAAAATCATTTGAAAACACGGAAAGTTCTCTCCTCATGAGTTGCTTTGTTCATGGAATCAGGGCTTTCGCATACTAGATTCTCACGACTGTTGGCCATTAAAACAATGCACAAAATCTTGTGTTCTAAGCTGACTCCCCTATATGCAAGCGTGGTTTAAGAGGGTAAGGTTTAAGGCTCCCTCCTATTTGGCAAGTCTTACGATATACCTCAAGAGCGCAGGTACGTGTAAGGACCTTTTGATATACATCCCGGGTACGTGAGTGTTCTCGTCACTCTATATACCTCGGTAAGTACTTGGCCAAGGAGAGTGGTCCCAGGCGCTTTTGGCTAGTGCAGACCCGCAAGTCCGTGGCCTAGTCACGACTCTGGTCCTGAGGTTGATAGGGTAAATTCACACTCGCGAAAATGCATGATAGGGCGTGAGTGCGTGCAAAATAACAATATGGCAGTTCATTATTGATCGATGCTTTATGATTTGTTATGGTATTTTACACAATTTTAACTATGAAAAAGATTTTCCTCAGATAATTAGCAAATAAAGGTATCAGGGTATCTACCTATATCGCTTCTATGTTATCCTAGGACTAAGACTTGCAAGACCTATATCTAATGAATAAAAGGAATTAAATATATGATCCATTATACTAGAGCTTAGTTCTCGACTTCCCCAGTAGAGTCGCCACTGTGAGAATCCGGACCCGCAACCCGAGAGGCAGTCCTCGTTCTCGGTTTTCTTTGAAAATGTGTTTCGTAGAGTCGCCAGTTTGTTTTACGAGAAAACAAACAAAAGATCGTACGAAGGACAATTCGAAACGAATTATCGTTCATACATTTAAAACCAGAGATTCATTGACTTTGCTAGGGTTCGGGAACTACGTTACGAATTGGGAAGGTGTTAGGCACCCAATTCGCCCTTTCGGTCTCTTAATGGATCATGCATCTAATTCCTATTATAGATATCTTGCAAGTAGTTTAAATAGTTTTCAGAATAGTCCTTTCTAGATAAATTCAATTTAAAGTAGTATTTTGAATTCATACTTGAGCCTTGCGAGCGCCTACGTATTCATTCATAGAATGAAATCAGAGTCTCGTAGTTCCATTTATTTGGAAACTGTTTTTTGTATTTTTGTTTGTTTTGAAAACGTGTCAAAACGGATTTTAGATTTCTTGTAAAACTTAGAAGGGACTAGTTCAGAAAACAATGGACTTCTTTGCAAGTTATCTCATTTTCTATATTAAAACAGATATTGAAATGCAGTATTGAAAACTACAAAAGTTGTAGAAAGACGTACCTGATGCGCTTGAAGACGAAAGAAGAGTCTTGCCTTGATTTCCTTCTTTGCCTCTTTCTCTCTCTAGAACTTTCTCTCTCCAAAACTTTCTCTCACTAACTTTTTCTCTCTAACTCTCTCTCTCTAGAAATTCCCTCAAAGAAAGACCTTTCTAATAATTTTCACAGAACCTCTTCTTACTAAAAACGCTATTGAGTGTTGATGATCCCGAATGGGATCCCAAGGGTCTTATTTATAGCAAAAATTCCGCCAAAAACGCTCCAAAAGAGGCCAACCGCAGGGGTAGCCGCATGGGGTACGGCCAGTGCCCCACACCCTGCGACCTGACCGGGCAGGTCGATCCCCGTCCTAGTAAGCGAAGAGGCAACAAAGATAATATCAGACTCCCGATGCGTCCGAAAATTGGAGTCTTTCCTAATGGTCTTCTATATGCATGATGACTCAATACTTGATGCGAGATGCTTGTTTAAGAAAAACATTGTTCACCCGAGAGTCATGGATTGGGGTGTTCACACTATCTCTATGCACAATAGATGTATGAAAATCCTAGACGTGAGTATGATATATGAGATTGATTCGATGGATCTAGTCGCAGTGTTGTGGCATATACAGTATGATGATGTATATATATACATATATTGCTTTTCTCATACTTTGGGTTGGGGACATTAGATATATGCATTTCACAAAAAGGGTTTTCATTGCATTAGCTGCTTCAGTAATGTAGTATATGTATATCTATTTACATTTGTATATACAAAGAGAAATGTATTTTACCTTGAGGTGATTTATTACAAAGAAGCAACATATAAACTAAATTTACTTTCATTATATTGCATTGCATGGCATGCCTGGTTTCCAACCTATTTTCTTATACGAACCCTTATAGTTCCCACTGAGCCCGTTTGGCTCACTCCCATTTTCCAAACCAGGTTTTTGTAGGTATTTCCCGGGGAAGGGTGCGCTCACCAAGTCTAGATAGCTCTGAAGACTAGATTACCAAAGTCATTTGGAAACGACTTGTTTGCCATTTCTTTAATCAATAGTTATTTATGTATTGTGCTGTTGTGTATAATGATGATATAAAGCTAATTAAGATTGGGACCTCAGTTGAGGCTTTGTATGAATGATTTTCTTTAAATGTGGAGTATCTACTAAATATGGATTGTATGTAAATTCTAACAGGTTTTGGTATTGCTTTATAAATAAACTCCACATGCCAGAATTTCTTTTAAAATGATTTTATTACTTGAATATGTTTGTGGTATAAAATTTTAAGTTTCACTACTTCATACCCGTCGTCGCGTACGACTCCGTGGCTAACCGGGTCCCGGAGGTATAATCCTCTAAACGGGATTTTGGAGCGTCACAAATAGTTCCCATTGAGCCCGGATTTGGCTCATCCCGTTTTCTAACAGTTTTGCAGGACGGGCTTCTAAGGTGGCACGGGATATTCGAGTATAGAAGCCTCTTGTAACACCCGGTTTAATCATCTCTCGTAAATCGCAACCTATATCACGTATAAGGCAGAATCGGGCTCCGAATGGCCAAATTGGGTTCTATAAAGGTTGGTATGGTTTGGAAACTTCCAACAAGTCATATTAATATATTTAAGTGTGTTATAATGACTATAAGTTGTTTCGGGTGGCTCGGACGAAAATTGGGTCGAAAATCACAAGTTTCGATCCTACGCGATAAGTTATTTTTACCCAACTTTGGATGACCATAACTTCCTCATCCGAACTCCAAATGAGTCCCCGTTTTCGGCCACGTCTTCATCTCAATTCCCTCTACAACTTTCGTGTTTTGGCCGAGAGCCAATTCCAACTCCTTGAGGCCCAAAAGTGCATGCGAAGTCGAGCTTTTGACCAAAAGCTGAAAGGGGCACCTTCAGGCCTAGGGAGTCGACTCCATGAACGGTAGGGAGTCGACTCCATCGTGCTGGACATGTTTTTTATACATTTCTTCTTCTCCTTTCATCCTCATTTCACCCCACCAATTGGAGAGCCTTTAGAGAGAGATTGAGGGCGATTTTGGGGAGGATCTCGTGATCATCTAAGGCGAATTCTTCCGCATCAAAACCACGCCATCATAACCATCTTCATCATCATCTTCATCATCTTCTCCACCTTCATCCACCATTTCTAGGGTTTATAGCTACAACTTGGGGGTTTTCGCTTCTACGTGGTTTCGGCTCGATTCAACGACATTTCTTCGAGGGATTGACCCTCCTAAGGTGGGAACAATAGTATTTAAACTTCTTTTCAAGTTATTACAACATATTCACACCAAATCAAACTAAACCTAGGTTTTCTACTCAAAGTTGCATATGCATGGGGCTTGGGTTAATTTCTTTGGATAATTTTGATGGATTTGAATCATATATGACATCAGTAGCTATTTTATACAAAAAGCCCCAATTTCTATACTATTTTTGGTAAGATTGGCACAAAACCCTTATGTACGGATACGATAGTATACACTACTACGCATATATATAATGCGATACATGGTTTTAAAAGTATATTTCGGACAAAGTTACATATATTAGTGGTATTGTTGTTGTGTTTTAAGTTATAGACCATATTTATGATATTTTCTACTTACCTAGCCAGTCCGTAAGTATGCTGGTCAAATATATATATGTGTTTTGAATAAATGAAGTCTTTAAATCATATTGGGAGGCTAATTGGGAACTCGTATACACTATTTGATTATATTAGACTTGGCTTGGGGCCAATTTGATGAAAGTTATGAAACCTCCCAAATTAAGGATTTTTATGGTTTCCTTTCTTAACTGACGGACTTGGCGGATCTTGTTAAATCTCAACAATACCACTACATGTTTTACACTATGGATATATACATATATACAAGTTTTACGAATACATATGGAATGCATGTATATTCATATGTATATATGTTCGATTCTATATTCTTGTGATTTCATTGATTTGATGAGATGATTTATGTGATTTCATATCGGATGGCCACACCGTTCGTACTAGATAGATGGTGATTACCGGTAGCGTATAGCCTTGGTGGCTACGTGAGTATTATTGTAGCGTGCGCCTTTATGGCTGCGTGAGGTAGCGTATGCCTGTGTGGCTGCGTGAGGTAGCGTATGCCTGTGTGGCTGCGTGAGGTAGCGTCTAGGTGGACCTGGTAGGTGGTCCCTGCCTTGGGCAGAAGAAACCGAGTGCCGGCTATCTCTATACAGTAGATATATGAAAATCCTAGACGTGAGTTGATATATGTGATTGATGTGATAGATCTAGTCGCGGTGTTGTGGCTTATGTAGTACGATGATGCATATGTATACGTACATTGCTTTTCTTGTACTTTGGGTTGGGGACATTATATATACATAGTTCACGAAAAGGTTTTCCATACATTGGCTGCTTCTTAAATGTATTGTATATGTACATGTATTTACATTTGTATATACATATTTCTACCCAGAGGAGATTTATTACACAGAAGCAGCATATAAACCAACTTTACTTTCATTATATTGCATTGCATGGCATGCATGATTTCTAACCTATTCTCCTATACAAACTCTTATAGTTCCCACTGAGCCCGTTTGGCTCACTCCCATTTTCCAAACTAGGTTTTGCAGGTATTACCCGGGGGATGGTGCGCCATCGAGTCTAGATAGCTCTGAAGATTGGATTACCAAAGTCGTGGGAAACGACTTATGTCTTCTTTGTTTAAGTATTCATATTGTATCGTTTTAAACTCTTAAGCCATATATGTAAAGTATTTGTATATGATTGGAACCCTATTAAAGGGATCACTTTGTAATGTACTGTGCCTTTTATTTAACAAGTTACAGATGTGGAGATATTATTTTAAGTTAAATGTAAGCTATTTGACAGGAAATGGTTTTATTAATAATACAAACTCCACATGCCAGAATTTCTTTTAAAATGACTTTATTACTTTAGCCTGTTTGTGATATAAAATTCTAAATTTTACACCTGATCACCCGTCGTCGCGTACGACTCCGTGGCTAACCGGGTCCCGGAGGTACAAACCTCTAAACGGGATTTCGGGGCGTCACACCTCTAATGACTATGAACCAAATTTAGTCCTTTATGAGATGGACTGTGTTGTATATATATATATAGCTCTTGTTTTGTATTAAGTAAATTGTTTTATTATGAGCTTGTATAAGTGTGACGCCCCGAATCCCATTATGAGGTTTAGACCTCCAGAACTTGGTTAATCACGGTGATGTACGCGACGGCGGGTTATGAAATGCATAATTTAAAAACTTATCTAATAGTAATTTATACAGAAGGCCTTATTTTACAGAATTTTGGCATGTGGAGTTCGTATTTATACAATTTAATGATATAAACAATATTGATGGTACTAATACATATAAGTCTTAAACTACAAGTCATCCATGGACGACTACAACTACACATGGTCCTCAGAGGTTCTAATCCATGCTCGTATTGCCCCAAGAAAGTACCTGCAAAACTGTTGGAAAATGAGAGTGAGCCAAACACGGGCTCAGTGGGAACTATAGGGTTTATTCCGTAAGAAAGTACATCTAGTAAAGCACACGCGACGTGAAATAATGAATATAGTATGAGTCATATGTGTACGTGTGTATATATATATACGCTATTACCTCATGCACAAACTATAAGAATATAATATTAATGCCATGCAAATGTTATAAAATCCTTTTTATATGTAATGCACACCAAGTGCTATCATATTCCTAAAAATAAGAGAAAAATATATCTGAAGGTACTGCCAAGACATATGTAAATAATAATAACAAGGTATGTATATCTCCAAAGTACAATATACTAAAGTAAGGAAGTATATCATAATGACAAAGGGCATAAGAGAAGTATAGGCACTAATCTTATATTGCTCAATCTCAATCCACATCTAACATCTAGGATTTACTCTATAGTGCACTGCGATCCGGATCTGAGCCCCCAAGGCTAGGGTATGCAACCCCCAAGGCTGGGTCCCCCTATGGACCACCTAGACGGTGTAGGGCATGCAACATTGTGGGGTCCCCCTAAGGACCATAGAATGCCGCTCCGAAAGTGGGGTCCCTCTACATGGACCAAGGTATGTAGCCGCCAGGGCCCATGGACCACTAATGCCTTACAAAACTAGGACATCAATAAAAAGTAATTTCCAAAGATCATACTCATATATATATATATCATACATACATGAACACAGATCCATATATATATATATATATATATATCTATACTCGCAACATCTAATCCATAAAAGTATCCATACAACCAAATATGTGTACGTGATAGATAGATAGATTCAATGACAACGTTACTAGTTCAACTAAAGATTTATCTAATATACATGGGCCATTTAAGGCACTAATTCTCCTCACATGATTATATCCATGTAATTAACAATTCAATAAGTGGACTAATAACCTATTTGTAATTAAATCATTGGTTTGATAAAATATCCTTCATGAAGCAATTAGTCCATGAAGGTGTTTCATGGATATAATTATCATTGTCTTTGGTGGTGAAAGTGTATCTATATACTAAACCCACAATTTATCAAATGAATAATTATATTTAGGAAACAAGGTTGTTATCAAGAGAGTAGGTCTCCACCAAAGTTATGGTATTAGTAAACAATGGCATCTGTGTATTATGTTGACCTAGAAGGTCTTAATCTTATTTTGATAATAACAATAAATCAATCATGTGTAATTTAACTTGCTTCTTGATAAAAGTTTATAGTTCATTTATATGGAATATCAAGAATAGCATGATTGCTCGAAGGAAGTTTGACAAGGATCGTTCAATCATATCCGATCAAGTCAACAAAGCATTAAACTAGCAAGAAGATCAATCTCATCACACACATGCTATCAATGCATTTCATGAAGCACAAAAGATCAAGGATCAAATGCCAAAGCTTCAAGGGAAAAGACTCAAGGAAGAATCAATTTAAAGAAACAAATCGAAGCATTCGAAGACTCACCTTTTCGGTAATTGAGTGTTTGCTTAGGATTAATGTAAAGTTTCTTAATTGATTGATTATATAGCTCAAACATGAACTTGCATCATTATTGGATTGATCAAAACCAAGTTTGAATCAAAATCATTTCAAAACATCATTCTTGCAAAAACCGGTTTTGAAATAAATTCGTATTAAATTCAAACGATCATTATTTTGAGTTTTCTCAAAAATAGGTGTCTTAGGAACGTATTTTTAAGGTCCCCAAAGCATTAGAATTGATTTTAGAGCTTACATGCAAAAGTGCAAAAAGTTGGATTTTTGGCCTTATGGCCTGATGGGCAGTCTGGTCCATCAGTCGACTGATGGTTTTGCTTAGTCGACTGATGCTCCAGAATATAGCCGTTGGATTTCTGATTTTTTACTATTTTTGGTACCAAACTTCTACCAAACCTCTAGAACGGCTATATCACTTTTGGGACTATATATACACTATCTAAGACACATTTTGAACATCTTGAATCACTCTCATACTCTATACTTCATCTATCTTCATTATCTAAAGATTCAAGAAATTGTTTTTGATCAATCATTATCATTTGAGCTATATCATCTTCATCAAATAGGATAACTCTAGTGTGAGCTTCAAATTGTATTCTTTACACACTTAAGAGAGTTATTGTAAATTGGTGTCAATTACCAAACTTTTGTATTCAAAATTGTGAGAGGTAAATCTCATAGAAAAAACAAGAAGGTAAATTCTTGTTTAGTTCTTGTGAAAGGTAAATTTCACAAGGTTAGCAAGAGGGTATCTTATGAGAGTATTGTGGTATAGCAATACTTGTAGAGTGTGTGAGACGACAACAACACTTGTAGAGGTTTAATCTTCACTCGGAAGGAGATTGATTTTAGTGGAAATTCTTAGGGAACTAACCGAACACGAATTATGGTTTGGTAAACCAAAACCGTGTGGACAAAAAGCCTTGGACTTCAAATCGGTTCAATCTTTCTTACTCAATCTCTTTATTATTGATTGTTTTGTTATTGCTTGAGATTGCTTAATTATTTTCTCTTGTGGTTGATTGTTTATTTGCTTACATTCCTTGATATATTTGTTTAGTAAATTGTTTTACTTAAACTTTTTTTGAAAAGATTTTTAAATTCCGCATTTAGTTTCGATATACATCAAGAGAAACTAGTAATATGCAACTCCACTTCGCTTACAACCATATATATACATCCAAAGCATTTCATAGTCTTATAAAATTTCTAGCTAAGTACCCTAGCGTATAGGTAGGATTTCTTGTATGCTTAATGGAGTAAACCCTTATTAGCTTAGTGATATATGTGGGATCAATTGCATATAACTTCTATAATGTGTAGGTTTCATACCAATAATAACATAGTTCAAACCTCGTAAAAAACCCAATTTACAATACGTAATATAATATATGTAACCATAAAATGGGTATACGTGAATACGCGCTACCAAATATCTCTAGGGCTTATAATACTTTAGTTTATAACATGATTCTCACAAAGTAACATGAAATTATAGCAAGAACAAGTATTAATTAAGAAAACTGAGCATAAATCTCAACCCACAACCCCATACATATGTATATCAACAAGCCTTAAAGGGAACCCCCAATTTGTTGTGCAAAATCAATATGCATCACATAATAGTTTGGAAACAAGTTAGAGTGCTAGTATTCCCACCTGAGATAAGATACTTCTCCGACGTATGTGCGACGAATCAAGCCACGAGTCCATAATTTCGAAATTCCCAAATTGGAGCTTCAAACCCTCATTAATGGAGGAAGATAAATTGAGGAGGAAGATGATGATGGGGGTGATGATTTGAAGATGATTTAGTTAAATTAAGTTTAAGAGTGATCAAACCCTCACAAAAACTCCTAAAATCTCCCCTCAATCGCCATCTCTAACCTCTCTAAGTGGGTGTGAATGTTTGGGACGAAATGAGCTCTGTTTTGCCTTTATAATCGAGCTCAGGACCCTTTCAGTCGATTGATCAATCCCATCAGTGTTAGTATTTTGGCCCTAACTTCTTGCTCAGAACTCCAATTTAGGTGATCTTTATGTCCATAAAAAGCTAATTTAAAGCTCTACAACCTTCTAAGAGGAAATATCCTCAAATTCTGGATGGATAATTCCCAAAAATTTGTCGAAGACAGTGCTCTGTTGAAGTGCTACCGAATGATTAGATTTCACCACGCGGCCTATTTCGCATGCTGCTTTGACCAACGAGGAGTGTGAATTGGCTTTCGGTCAAAACATGAAAATTTTAGGTTATCGAACCACCTTTCCAATAGCATAAACAGGGACTGATTTGGACCTCGGATGAAAATGTGAGGTTCGCTTAGGGGAGAGGCCAAAACCTTCATTTTTCCTGCTTCTCCATCGCTAATAAGTTGAGGTAGGGGTTCTCTGGCCTTTAAAACTTGATAATATGATTTTATTACTCAAGAATCCTTGTGTTTGATTTATATTTGTTTGGAAGAAAATAGTTCATGTTGTTTTTATATTTTATATGGTTATGAATGAAAGATTTGGGGCAAGATATACCATTTACACCCAATATAAATTGTTAATTGAACTATATGAAATATCTCTTGGTTGTACGAATGATGTTTGCTACTAGAACTGGTTGGTTGATGAATTGTGTGTACCAAGAGATATGTAATGAGATTTTTTTGGGTGTACATGGCATAAATTGCTTTATCTGCATGTTTAATAGCATGTTCTGCATACCATATATTATCATTGTGTCAACCACAATGTTGGAGGTCCCTTGGAAAGTTTAGAACTATTCTTATAGCCCGTCTAGGGGGTGTATACTTCTTATTCATGATGAATGAACCTTGCTAAAATGACTATATCATTTTGGGGTATGATGCGATCCAGACATGGATTCAGATATGTTTTTATTCTTTCCCTTTTATGATGAAGGGAGATATGTATATGTTTGTGCCTGCTGGTATGGAAAATAAGTAGGGCCTGGTGCCTTTGGGTTGAAAATTCCTAAAGCTCCGAAGGATAGCAACGAGTCGACTGTCTAGAGCCAGCGGTGGGTAGCCCGAAAATCTAGACAACAGCTAGGCACTAACGATTCTGTTGTTATGATTCTATTGATGGACTTGTGGTCCAACTCAGTCATGGTTGCGTGGTTTTCTCTGAGGCCAATGGGCCAGTTTATGACAACTATCAGATTATTCTCTCGGGCAGTCAGGCCCTTATTAAATTTTGAACCAGTATTGATATATTCTGGCTGCGTGGCTCTAAGGTTGACACAAGGGAGGTAACATGCATTGACATATGCATGCATTGTTTATAAAACTTATGATCTTAAACTGAAGTGTTTTTTTTTAATATAATACTCTCGTTGTTATCACCTCTACTAAGCGTATAGCTCATCCCATTTTTTAAAATATTACAGGTACTGAGGAGTCTAATGAATGCAAGAGTATGGAGGGACCTGGGACGACATAGAGCTCTGATACTATGGTTAAATTTTTGGTAGTATGTATGTTTTTCGGGAAGCCACGGCTAGCCCGAGGATTGCATATACTTTTGGGAATTTGCATAGCTTGGTTTTGTATAACTGTGATGCACGTGTGCAAGTTATAATATCAGTTTGTATCCCGTACTTATCCTTACTTGATGCATGTATTGTTATTGATTTATACTTTTCTCATACACCTATCTTAGTCTAACTAAGGTGGGTTAATGACACTCCAGGCCTTAATTATGGGTGTTATCCTGTAAACTAAGGCGGGGGTTTTACAAATTGACACTCCTACTACGAGGTCGCACACTCCCACTAGGAAGGGAGTAGCTCTCAACATCCTCATTCAGATTTGAAATGCCTTCGTTCGATTCAACCATTTCAAACAACTTAATGTTTATGTCCACATCCCCTCTCTTAGGGAATTTCTTCTTTAGGAAATCCACATCTCATGACTCAATCTCAGAAACAGTTCCATCTTCTTGGTCACCAAGCATTGCATATCCTTTAGATTACTCAGAATATCTAATGAATACGCACTTATACACCCTATGGCCTAGTTTCCCATGTGAATGGGAACTAGTGTGAACATACCTTGCCCCCCCCCCTTGGGTGCAAATGGCTTAAGTCAGGCTTCTTACCCATTCAAAGCTCATAAGGCATTAATGAAACAAATTTGGAAGGCACACGGTTGAGGATGTGGGCTGCAACTAAGATAGCATCCCCCCAGAAAGATATTGGGAGATTAGCTTGCGCCATCATCGATCTAACCATATTCATAAAGGTTCTATTCCTTCTCTCCACTACACCATTTTGCTGTAGAGTATATGGAATACTTAACTACCTCTGGATTCCTTTTCCATCACAGAGCTGCTTAAATAGCTAGCACCATGCCTTACCTTCACACTAAGTGGGCCACAGATGTCTAAATCTATTAATTGCAAATGAAAAGATGCTCTAGTGGCTTTTTCAAACGGTTTCCTAGTTAACTTTTTGACTAAGCAATGCTCACAATTAGGCAAAGTTACTTTAGCGAGCTGACCTAATAAGCCCTCTCTAACTAATTGATTCATTATGTCCTGGTCTATAAGACCAAGTCTAGTATGCCAAATCGCAGAATTTTCAGCAAAAGTCAAAAAAATAAAAGGACATTATTATTAGCACAACACATCAAATTTTTGCAGCACAAATCTTAAATAAAATTTAATAGTTCACATGTGACACGAGATCGAAAGATCACTACTGTAATACCCCGTACTTTAAATTATTTTAAATTGAATTATATTAGCTTATTTATACTCATTTGGGTGATCGTTTGATGATTCGGGTGGTCCGAATCAATTTCGATTGGTAAATAGGAAGTTTTAGTCCTTTGCGATTCGTAAATTCTAGCTAACTTTGAGATATCGTAATTTCTTCGTTACTGTGAACACCCCAATCCACGACTCTCGTGCGAATACTGATTTTCTTTAAGCATCCTGCATTTAATCATGAATCATCATACATGTAGAAAGACTGATAGGAAAGACTCCAATTTTGGACACGTTGGGAGTCTAAGATAACCCTTGTTGCCTCTTCGCTTACTAGGACGGGGATCGACCTGCCCGGTCAGGTCGCGGGGTGCGGGGCAGCGCCCCGTTAGAAAATTTGGTTTTTTCCGAGCGCTCCTGCACATTTTTATGAGCCAGCCGCACCCCCCTGTCGCACGACCAACCGTACGGCTATCTGCCAACCGTACGGTTGGCACCTCCTAGCCGCACCCCCCTGTCGCACGCCCAACCGTACGGCTACCTGCCAACCGTACGGTTGGCACCTTCTAACCGCACCCCCTAGCCGCACGCCCAACCGTACGGCTACCTGCCAGCCGTACGGCTGGCACACCCCTGTCGCACGCCCCAGCCGCACCCCATGCGGCTACCCCTGCGGTTGGCCTCTTTTGGAGCGTTTTTGGCGCAAATGTTGCTATAAATAGGACCCTTGGGATCCCATTTTAGAGGCATCAACATTGAATAGTATTTTGGGTAAGAAGGAGCTTTGTCAAAGTCTCTAGAAAGTCATTTTTAGAGAAATTCTGAGAGAAGGCTAGTGAGAGAAAGCTCTAGAGAGAGAAAGCTTTAGAGAAAAAAGGAAGTCAAGGCAAAGTCCTCCTATCTTCTGCAAGCGCAGCAGGTATAACTTTCTACCAAATCCTTAATTTCAGTACTGCATTTAATTTCGTTTTTAATATAAAAAATTAGATAACTTGCAAAGAAGTTTACTGCTTTCAAAACAAATCCTTTCTAAGTTTTACAAGAAATCTAAAACCTGTTTTGACACGTTTTCAAAACAAACAAAAATACAAAAACAGTTTCCAAAAGAAAGGAACTACGAGACTCTGATTTCATTCTACGAATGAATACGTAGGCGCTCGCAAAGCTCGAGTCTGATTTCAAAATATTGTTTTAAACTAAATTTATCCGGAAAGGACTATTCTAAAAAACCATTCGAACTACTTGCAAGATATCTAAAATAGGAATTAAATACATGATCCATTAAGAGACCGAAAGGGCGAATTGGGTGCCTAACACCTTCCCAATTCGTAATGTAGTTCCCGAACCCTAGCAAAGTCAATTTTCAAAATAAATCTCTGGTTTCAAACGTATGAAAGATAGTTCGTTTTCGAATTATCCTTCGTACGACCTTTTGTTTGTTTTCTCGTAAAACAAACTGGCGACTCTACAAAACACGTTTTCAAATAAAACCGAGAAAGGACTACTCTTTTCTCCTTCTCGGGGGTATGGGTCCGGATTCTCACAGTGGCGACTCTGCTGGGGAGAGTAGAGAACTAAGCTCTGACATAATGGATCATATATTTAATTCCTGTTATTTATTAGGTTTAGGTCTTGTAAGCCTTAGTTCTAGGATAACATAGAAACGATTTAGGTGGATACCCTGATGCCTTTATTTGCTAATTATGTGAGGAAGATCTTTTTCATAATTAAAATTGTGTAAATTACAGTAACAAACCCTAAAGAATTGATCAATAATGAACTGCCATATTGTTATTTTGCACGCACTCACGTCTTATCATGCATTTTCGCGAGTGTGAATTTACCCTATCAACCTCGGGACCAGAGTCGTGACTAGGCCGTGGACTTGCGGGTCTGCACTAGCCAAAAGCGCCTGGGACCACTCTCCTTGGCCAAGTACTTACCGAGGTATATAGAGTGACGAGAACACTCACGTACCCGGGATGTATATCAAAAGGTTCTTACACGTACCTGCGCTCTTGAGGTATATCGTAAGACCTGCCAAATAGGAGGGAGCCTTAAACCTTACCCTCTTCAGCCACGCTTGCATATAGGGGAGTCAGCTTAGAACACAAAGATTTTATGCATGGTTTTAATGACCAACAGTCGTGAGAATCTAGTGAGCGGAAGCCCTGATTCCATGAACAAAGCAACTCATGAGGAGAGACCTTCCCATATTTTTCAAATGATTTTTCGAAAAAAAAAACTCTTTTCAAAATGATTTCCCAAAACTATAGACGGTCAGGGAACCCATGGAATTCTATTCCTACCCTACCGCTATACGGGACTCTCAAGTTGTTGCCGTTGGTCTGTTTTCAATCTCACCTAAAGAAAAACTTTTTTGTGTGTTTATTTTCGTCCCGATCGATGTATTTCTGGATAAGGTCCGGCAATTTCTAAATGATATATTGTTGTTATTTTCCGGGGGAATGCACGCGATCGAATTTGTCCTTTTTTCCGCAACAGCAGATATTCATCCTGGCCTCTGTGTGGGCTGGAAGAGATAGCACCGGGAGACTCGTCAGACCAGATTCCTCTGAAAACATGGATCAGAATACCCCGAACCGGAATGTGAACAACCAATTGAACAATGCAGCGGATCCGCCGCCCGGTCCTTTTTACCCAAACCCGGGAATGCCGCAGAATAATACTGTTGGGGGTCAGCCGCTACATCATACTCCATCCTTGAATGTTGATCCAAACCTAGCCAGTTCAAGCGGAAACATGAATGCCCCGTTACCGAATCCCGAAGATATGTATCGAATGTTGATGAATTTGAACCAAAGCATGACCATGTTATTAAGTGACAATAAAAATACTCGTGCCAAGTTGGACGAGTTGGCTAAAGGGCGCATGACAGAATCACCAAGAGAAACTCCGGTTATTCTACCACCACCACCGCCACTCTCAGTTCATACCGAAGTACCACCGCCATATGAACAGTTGAACCAACCCAAACCCATGCCTGATCCGGTCGGCAATTGGTTACAACAGGACCTGACCAATCAAGCCCCTCCACAGATGCAACCGGTCCATGAACCATACCACGATCCGTATTATGACCCAATGAGAAGGCCCATGAGTATCCAAGGGGAGGGCCCCACGCCAATAGAAACTCACCGGGGGGATAGAGACTTGTCTGAGCTTAAGGAGCAGTTGAAAGCACTTACCCAAAAAGTAGCTGAGAGTTCGAACGATTTAACCCAGATGCAAAGCTACAACTTATACCCTGAGGCTCGTTATCCCGTGGGTTTTAAGATGCCCTCCATCCCAAAATTTACAGGCACTACACCACCAGAACTCCATCTGAAATCTTATGTCCGTTCAATGAGAATTTATGATCTCGGTGAGGCTGAATTAGCCAATTCCTTTCACCTCACTTTGGCAGGACCAGCCCAGAGTTGGTTTTTGAACCTTGAAAAGCATCGTGTTAGATCATGGTCCGCCATTGTCCAAGAGTTTGTGTCACAGTACAAAACTAATGAGGAACTTAAAGTTACAAGGAAACATCTAGAGATGGCTAAGCAGAAGGAGAATGAGAGTATTAGTGAGTTTGTAACAAGATGGAGGGAACTGGCCGCCCAAATGGTGGAGCGCCTAGATGAAGAGGAACAACTCGGAATGATTGTGAAGAATTTGAAACCAGATATTCGGACCCAAATGGGACACCAGTTCTTTGGCAGGTTCAAAGCCTTACTCCACGTAGGCAACGAAATTGAGGAGGAATTAGCCAAACAGGCTGAAATCAAAAAATCCGCTTCACAGTACAAGAAGACTTCCACGTCTGCCATCAATCAAGTTACGTCTTCTGGGTCCTACGGTCGGGGGTATTCCGGCAACCCCTTTGGTCAAAACTCTGTAAAAAACATTGGGGATTTGGGATATCGTAACAACAACAACAGTAATCTCAGGACATTTGATCAGAATCGCTCACGAGATAGACATTTTTCGCAATTACCGGGACCATTGGGAAAGGTTTTCGAACAACTGAAAGAAGCCGGGATTATGTATCCCATGAATCCAAGGCCATTACCACAACAGATACCACCTCATTGGAACATGAATGAACATTGCGAATATCACCAAGGCTTCGGACACACTACCGATAGTTGTATGGCCCTGCGGCATGCTATCCAGAACTTAATTGATAACAAAAAGATTCCTGACCCGTCAGCCCCGAATGTTGCAAGGAATCCCCTCCCCAATCACCGGATAAATGCTATCGAGGAGGATTCAGATTTACCAGATCCTGTACTCTTGATTAAACCCGCCGGGAATACAGAAAATGTTGAAGTTTGGAAATTCAGCTGTCCAAAGCCTTCCCCCACAGTCATTCAATATACTCCACCGAGGTCCCAGAAATCCGTTGAAAAAGTCGGGGATGAAACATTGTTGGCGTTATCCGTTGATGAAACATGCACCATGCAGTCACAAGAGATGGTTAGCCCAAAAGTTATGGGCTGGATGAAACAAATGCAGTTCATACCAGGTTTTGGGCTCGGTAAACAGAATCAAGGGATCGCCCACTTTCCACAGTTTAAAGGCAACCCGAGGCGACAAGGGCTCGGGTATAACCAAGGAAAAACAATAAAAAAGAACACCCATCCAAGAAAGAATTGCTCACAGATAAACATGATCACCTTCAACTGGAATACAGTTTCGCAAGTCAATGAGGGGCCACCTTCAACTCCAGTTGAAACACCTGAAGGGGCAAGTGATCCGGTCGCGACATGGGTCCAACAATTGACCCGTTCTGGGAGAGTGTACCAACCGCCAAATACCAAGCAACCTATTGATGTCGCTCTTCCCAACGAACCTGCAAAAAACCCGGAAGAAGGGCGTGTTGTTGAACAATTAAAGAAAACACAAGCCCAAATTTCAATCTGGGGACTCCTGGTAGCATCCAAGCCACATCGTATGGCACTAATGAGAATGTTAGATGAATCGGTTGTTCCTCTTGAAGCCACCCCAAATGAGTTAACAGCGATGATCGCTTCAATGGGGGTACAAAAACAAGTTCTTGGGTTTTCTGATGAAGATTTATCACCACTGGGTCGGGATCATAACCAAGCTCTACATATCACCGTTGTTGCTTATGGAATGTCTATACCATATGTGCTTGTCGATAACGGTTCTACAATTAACGTATGCCCGTTGAAAACTGCTGTTCGTTTGGGTATTGATTTAACTGCCATGGAAGAATCACCAGTCACAGTACGAGCATACGACAATACCAAGCGGGAGGTATTAGGTTCCGTCATGCTGAGTATGCAAATAGGACCGGCTTCATTTACCACTGAGTTTCAAGTCATAGATATCCCTTCAAGCTTTAATTTGTTGTTGGGACGAGTTTGGTTGCATGAGGTTGGCGCACTGCCTTCTTCCCTTCATCAAAAAATGAAAATACCCTTCAACGGGGATATCATCATCATCAAGGGAGATCCTGAAAGGACAATAGTCCCAAAAAACTCGCCAGTATTGGGAATCGGAAGCCAAGATGTCCAACTCGGGGGATTTTCGTATGAGCCAAAGGTGCAAACTCTTACCATGCAGACTGTGAATTATCTGCCCCCTGATGATATGTCGACCATGAATACGCAAGTAATAAAGATGATGAGGAAAATGGAATTTTTACCGGGGATTGGTTTGGGAAAATATCAAGCCGGCATTGCCCAAATGATCGAACCATTCCAACAACCGAGTCCTCTTGCCGGGTTGGGATATGTGGGAGATTTTAGCCGAATGAAAAGTGCCGTATCTGCCGATAGTTCGTTAAACGGATGGTTCATAAAAGAGGGTGAAGACTTTCCTTACTGCGGGTTTCAGGAACCATGGGTAAATGAAGAAGGGAAAAGACAACCGGGATTAGAAATTTTCTATGAAGAAGACTTATATATCAGTGAAGGATTTACTCACACCTTCTCATCTCGGTTAAAGATTACCCGGCCACCTGTCGAGCCACTGGAAGAGGAAGATATGCTGGGTAATATGTTTGAGGTCATGGCAATTGAGGAAGATTACCTTGGGGATCCTGTGCATCTTATACGCCCTATCGAAGGAAAGAAGAAGCAGAGAGAGAGAAATATTGATAGAAATGTACGAAATTTAGAATGTATGCTATCTGTGCAAAGTGATGTTTCTATCAATAAAATTGCCAATCTTTTCCCTTACTTTGATTCTTGTGATGTTGAAATTATGAATGAAAATTTGAATGATGAGCAGCGAATACAACCCATTGAAGGAGACACGGTCACAATAAATTTGGGAACAACCGATGATATAAAAGAAATAAAAATTGGGGCCGAATTAAGCCATGATGAAAAAACAGACTTAGAAAATTTGTTGAAAGAGTTTGTTAATGTTTTCGCTTGGTCATATGCTGATATGCCGGGTTTAGATGCCACTATTGTGATGCATGAAATACACACTAAACCCGAATGCAAACCTGTCAAGCAAAAGTTAAGAAAACTAGTACCTGAGTGGTCACTCAAGGTAAAGGAAGAAGTCACAAAGCAATTGGATGTCGGATTCATACGGGTTGTCGAATACCCTACTTGGTTGGCCAATATAGTACCGGTACCAAAAGCCAATGGCAAAGTACGGGTTTGTGTTGATTATCGCAATTTAAATGCTGCATGTCCAAAAGATGATTTTCCACTGCCAAACATTGATCTCATTGTCGACAACACTGCAAATCATGCTTTAAAATCATTCGTCGATGGGTTCGCCGGGTATAATCAAATCAAAATGCATCCTGATCATCAGGAAAAGACGGCCTTTATCACACCATGGGGTACTTATTGTTACACCGTCATGCCATTTGGGTTGAAAAATGCCGGGGCCACATATCAGAGAGCCGCAACTACTCTATTTCATGATCTGATTCATAAGGAAGTAGAAGTGTATGTCGACGACATGATCATCAAATCATTAGACCGGGCAAGTCATGTGGAAACTCTTCGTATCTTCTTTGAACGGCTTATGCAATTCCAGATGCGTTTGAATCCTCAAAAATGTGTATTCGGGGTCACCAAAGGCAAGATGCTGGGGTATATAGTCAGCAGAAAGGGAATCGAGGTTGATCCGGCAAAGGTTAAGGCTATTCAAGAAATGCCAATCCCTAAAACTGAAAGGGAAATTCGGGGTTTCCTCGGGAGGTTACAATTCATCAGCAGATTTATTTCACAATTGACTCGAACATGTGAACCAATTTTTAAGCTACTCCAAAAAAGTTCAGATGGGCAGTGGAATGAGCAATGCCAGGAAGCGTTCGATAAGATCAAGCAATATTTATCTAATCCGCCAGTCTTAGCACCTCCCCAAGTAGGCATTCCATTGATACTATACATGTCGGTCAATGACTCCTCAGTTGGAGCAATGTTGGCACAGCATTTGTTGAAAACAAGAACTGAGCAGGCAATATATTACCTCAGTAAAAAGCTTTCTCCGGGAGAACAAAATTATACAGCTTTAGAGAAATCATGCGCTGCGTTAGTTTGGGCTACCCAGAAGTTGCGACATTATATGTTGGTATTTTCCGTGATCTTGATCTCTCGTCTAGATCCCTTGCGGTACTTGTTCGAAAAGCCGATGTTGACTAATCGAATGGCTAAATGGATGTTCCTGCTTTCAGAATTCGACATTTCTTATGTCACTCAAAAGGCCGTCAAAGGGCAAGTCATAGCAGATCACTTAGCAGGCAATCCAATCATTGATGCCGAGCTACAGGATTTCGAATTTCCCGATGAAAGTATCATGGAGATTACCAAAGACGATGAATGGAAAATGTATTTTGATGGGGCTTGTAATCGGAATGGGAATGGAATTGGGATCCTGTTAATTTCGCCAGACCAGACACATGCACCTATGTCTTTTCGATTAGAATTTCCCTGTACCAACAATATCGCCGAATACGAAGCTTGTATTGTCGGGTTAGAAATTGCTTTGCAGAAAGGGGTTCGTAAAATTCAGGTGTTTGGGGATTCCGCTCTCATTATTCATCAGATCTTGAAAAAATGGAAGATCAAAGAGGAAAAACTTGTGCCCTTCTTAACCCAACTCGAAGAAACTTCTGAGAAATTTGACTGCATTGAATTCTTCTACATCCCGAGAACACAGAACAATTTTGCTGATGCCTTAGCTACTCTGGCCTCGATGATTGAAATTCCGGGGGAGAAAGAAGAAATTCAGATTCAGATTCAAAGGCGAATAAATCCGGTATTTTGCCTATCACTCGATGTTGAACGTGGAAATGAGATCGATCAGAAGGTTTGGTACTACGATATCTGGCAATTACTCAAGCATAATGAATACCCATCACATGCTGACAAAACCACTCGGGTCACGCTTCGCCGCCTAGCATCCCGGTTTATCATTTGTGCCGGAAAACTATACCGAAGAAATGATGACGGTATACACCTTCAATGCCTCGATGAAGAAAAATCCCGAGCAATGATGGAACAAATCCACAGTGGAGAGTGTGGCCCACATATGAGCGGTCATACATTGGCACGAAAGATAGTTCGTCAAGGGTATTACTGGTTAACGATGCAAAAAGATTGTTTTGAATACGTCAAAGGGTGTCACCAATGTCAAATATACGCCAAGGCACAGAGGCTCCCTCCAAAAGAATTATACCCTATGACATCTCCTTGGCCGTTTTCCATCTGGGGTATTGACATAATCGGTAAGATCTCGCCAAAAGGAAGTAATGGGCATGAATACATCCTAGTAGCTATCGACTATTTCACCAAATGGGTTGAGGCCGAGTCTTACAAGGATTTGAATGCCCGAAAAGTGGCACGATTCATCCGACACAACATCATATGCCGATACGGGGTACCGCATGAGATAATATCCGATAATGGTACGCATTTTGAGGGTGAAGCCAACAAAATCATGGAAGAATACGGAATCAGACGCCACAAATCCTCACCATACCGCCCACAAACTAATGGGGCCGTGGAGGCTGCTAATAAGAATTTGAAGAATATCATTAGCAAAATGGTTAAATCCGGTAGAGATTGGCCCGAAAAGCTCCCGTACGCACTTTGGGGATATCGAACTACTGAGAGGGTTTCTACGGGATCAACGCCTTTTTCACTTACATATGGCATGGAAGCGGTTTTACCAGTGGAAATGGAAATACCTTCTTTACGGGTTATCCTGGAAAATCAAGTTACTGAGAGTGATTGGGTAAAGGCTCGGTATGAAGAGTTGGCAATGATTGATGAAAACCGATTGAGGGCTTCATATCAACATCAAGGGTATCAAAAACGTATTGCCAAAGCCTTTAATAGAAAAATCCGAGACAGAAGCATCATAGTTGGAGACCTAGTCCTCAAAGAAATTCGTGAACCAGCCCGAGACCCAAGAGGAAAATTCTCGCCAAAGTGGACAGGCCCTTATATTGTTACTAAAATCCTATCCGGGGGTGCCGTTCTCCTTACCGACATTGATGGCCAAGAGTTAAACTTACCAGTCAACCTCGACCGATTGAAAAAATACTATCAGTAAAAATTTGTATCCATGAACTACGAAGACCTGAGCCCCGAAAAAAAAAAAAAAAAAAAAAAAAAAAAAAAAAAAAAAAAAAAGGAACGGGGAAACGTAGGCAACCTGAATATCAGGCCCGGTCTATTCATTGCAATAATATTCATTCATTTGGACGCAAGAAGAAAGGCAGAAAGAGATTTTCCATACATCAAAAAGTTCTTTCGTACAAGATAACCTACATCAGTTCTTACATACTTTCCCTATATATTTTACCTACCTAATACCAGAAAGCTTTCATAAAGAAGCTGCCTACCACACCTAACCTAACCATCATCAGCAGAATATAAGACCCTCTCTCGATCCATGGTCTGATACGAAGCAAGCACTGTCTCATCAGTCACCGGTGAATCTGCAAACCGAAACCACCTCATCATCATAGGCTCATGCTCAATGGTCTGCCGAACTCGACGCCAAATATGCAGCACGATATCAGAACGGGTCACCTGGGTAATGCCAACCTCTCCTCCATGAAATCGCCGCACAAAGCGGGTAGACCAAAGACCTCGTAGGGTCGTCTCTAGTCTCGGGGTAATAGGAAGAGCGATCGAAGAAAAGTCTCTCAGCGGAAGGGGTATACTCAGGGGAACACCGAACTGCCTCGTCAGCCGTCCGGGGATGTAGAATGATGTCTCTCTCAAACCACGAAACCGAAGATAGTTCTGCCCACCCATACTCATGATCATGGTCCTCATACGCCACCATGGAACCTCCCAACGAATCGAAGAAGAGGACTCAGAAAAACGAACAGCCCAATCATATGATGACAGACGATGAATCTGGGCGTAATCAGGACGCTGGAAGAAGTGCCGAGAATCCCAGGGAAGCCGAGTCTCCAGATACCGAAACCTCTCAGTAACCCACATGTACAGTAGATATGGGCTACCTCGAAAATGACTAAGTCGAGACTGAACCACGGCATCCAAACCATTCAGTGTCTCCGCCAGTAAGATGGGAGTCACCAAATGGCCGCGTCTAGCCTCAGATACAACTCGGATAATCAGAGGGTCTACCAGAATAGCATCATCGGTAACCAAGAGCATCTGAGAAAAAGCAAAAATCATACAAGCAGAAGTCCGACCTGAATAATAAGCCGGGTCGTCGCCATGATGAAGGAAAAAGTCTGCCAAATGACGCAGATGGAGTCGCCCGTCAACTATCATAGGCCGGCACTCACTCTCCCGCAGACCCAGAAACTCCGCCAGCATAACACGAGGACTCCTAGCATCTCGTAAGGAAGCCAGTGGCCATGAAACATCCTGCCGCATCAGTAGTGTGAACTCCTCGATCGTCGGACACAACTCGTCTAAACCGATACGGAAACAGTGGTCCTCAGGATCCCAGAACTCAGCAATACCAAGCAAAAAAGAAAAATTGATATCATGAGAACACCAGCGATGAAGGTGGCTCAGATCGCCCCAGTTGAGACCACAGTCGGCCTCAGCCATGGACACGAAATCAGACAAAAGGGAGAAAGAAGCATGGGTATGAAAGGTAGACATGGTAATAAAGAAAGAAGAAGCTATAGGGTGAATAGTAACTTTGATGATGGAAAAAAGGACAAATTCGCGCTCTATTTATAGTATAACTGCACATGCCAACCGCACGGTTGGGCCCCAACCGTACGGCTGGCTGGCCAACCGTGCGGCTGGCTCCCAACCGTACGGCTATCCCATGCGGGTGGGGCGTGCGGTTGGCTCTCCCCATTTGGTTAAAATCTTCCATTTTTCAAATCATCTTTACAATACATCATGATACGAATATTGCCAGACTTTGTTCAGGAAGAACGATCCATCATAGCATGCATATAGATTTGATAATTACTTGCCAACATATGTACTTAACCATTTTTCGCAATTTAACTTGATTACACTTAATCGCATTCTTTCAACGCATAATTAAAAAGGTAATAATTTCGCCACCACATAATTACTTTTCAATTGCACTCACAAATAACATTTACATCACATCACACACAAACATATTTTCAAAATAAACATAAATATTTTATTCATAAATTAAAACCGAACACATCGATAAACCAACATTTTTCTTAACAAATAAAACATATTTAAATTAACCACTAAATTAGAATAAGTTTTTTCTAAAAATAAAATACACCTAAGTTAACTACTTAATTTAAAATGTTTCTCTCAAGAAAACACAAAACGCCGAGCCTTCAGAACCATCAACGCTGAGGAGAAGGGGGAGGATCCATCGTCCGCGGGCGCTTCGCTTCTGTCTCTCCAGCACCCTCCGCTGGACTCTCTGAAACCGTGCGACCTGCGCCCTGGTGAGAAGGAGCAAGCCGGGAAGTGCGCCTCGACTGCTGAACCGACTGAGAAGGAACCGCCGATCGGGACCGCGAACGTGACGGATGGTAGGTAGCAGTCGTATCGCCCGCCAAGCGTCTGCTGTACCGCCCCATGTACTCCACCGGGAAAGGAGCCGCAAACGTCAGCAGTCCGTACATGTTGAAATAGCTCCTCAGTAACTCAGCCACCTCGCGAAGTAGGAACGAGCCCCTCTGCCATAACCAAATTACCAATCAGTAACATTCATAAATCAACACATATGCTTAACTGTTTAAAAGAAACCTTACCTCCTCGCCCGAGACGTGTGCTAAGACCCCCATCCGCTCATCGCCCTCAGGTATGTCAGGGATCCGGTATTGCTTGGGTAGGCCGAAATCCAAGTAAGGGATATCCCGAGGGTACTCCGGGATCGAGTACGACGCCAACGCCCCACCCTCCGGAGCCTGTGATGGACCAGCTCCGCCAGCGCCGCCTACCGGGGGTATGTCCTCCCCGGTGTCCTCTCCCATCTCCGACTCGGGCGCCACCGCCTTCCCTTTCCCTTTGTCGCCACCTTCACCCACCGGAGTCTGGCCTATGCCTGCTTCCGCCCCTAACTGCGCCTCCCTCTCTCCTAGCTCCCGGAAGACGATCCCACGGGCCGCACCTGATGATGGGGTCGACAGAGAGTACGGCCTCAATCCCACCGACCCGGCACCTGGCGACCCGACAGGCGTGCGCAGCAACGGCGAGAATGACACATGATGAACCCAATCCATGTCGCCCGCCCCATACACGGGTGATGATCCCGACATCGACCCACGCCCCCCGGGTGTCTGCGCCGACTCCAGCATCTGCCGTATATCCTCCGACGACAACTGCGGTGTCCTCCCCATGGCCGGTGAGATAGGTGGCCTAGACACGGGACTCCGCCCTCCGACCGGACTCCTCCCACCCCTGGTCGCCCTACCTCGTCCAGGCGAAACCGTGGCAGTCAGCTCCTCCCCTACTCCCCCGCCGGGCCCTACTGGGGGCGCCCCACCGTTGCCTCCTCCCAACGGAACCTCCTCCGAACCCTCGTCATCTTCCTCCTCCACCTGCGGCGGCTCCACGTCCCTCTCGCCATGCGGATCCTCGTCATCCGAATCTGCAATCCCCTTGGCCCTCCGGTTCGGCGCTGGTGCGGGCTGCTGTGGGACCCGCTGCGAGATGTACAACTGTCCCCGGATATACATCGGGTCTCCCCCGAGGGCCGCATACCTCGCATATATCACCCTGCCTCGCACCCCCTTCATCTCCCTCATCAGGTACCGGTGCGCAAACGTCCCGTACTCCCCCTCCACCAACAGACCCTCCATCGGTACGCCTCCCAGGAACAGAGCCCTCTCCTCCGCAGTCAGCATGACCGGCCGCCTCATCGCCACTGGGGGCCATGCCGGAACCCGGAATCCCAACCCAGGAGTATGCTGCCGCACCACGCGCTCCCCCAGGTAGAACGCCGCGCCATACTCATGCACGAATAAACGCCTCGAACGTGCCGCAGCCAACGCATCCGCATACCCCCACTGCTGCGTCACGTATGCCGGCCATGGGCTCCACTGAACCTGCCACGTCACACATACACCAGGAATAACTTAACTGTTCTTTTTCAGAAATAATTTAATTTTCAAATAATTTAATTTCATACCTGGTCAAGCTGTAGCCCAGAAACGTCGCCTGCACTGACGTCCGGGGTCAGATATCGATACACCCCAACTATGTTCCCGCTGTAGTATCGTCGGAAAAGCGGGAACTCATCTGCGAAAGTCGGGTGCAGATGGATCTGACCAATACCCTGGTGGGTATGCGCAATAAACCACATCTGTCACAAATCATCATACTCGTTAAAATTATAGAACCGGCATTCTTTTAAATCACGAGTTTTTTTTTCCAAAATACAGTGAGGGTTTAAATTATTACTTACCTCCCAAAGCGTGACCAGTCCACGATGGTTCAGCTCCATGTGACGGCACACTAGGTCCATCGACTCATACAGCACCGCCAATACGTACCCTCCCCAGGCAAAAGTGTACAACTGGTCGAAGAACCGCAGATAAGGCAGCCACCATAACCGTAGGTTGTCGCCGCCCCGCGCATAGAAGAAATCATGCAGCACGAGCAGCAGAAAGCATCGGGATAGCTGCCGCACCTCCTGGCGTGTCATCGGACCATCGCCAAACCTCCCACTCTCGGCCTCGATATGCTGCACCATCGCCGTGTGGGGTATCCCATCTGCCACAATCCTGCTAGGCCTCCATCCTAGTGCCGCTCCCATACCATCTAGAGTAATGCGTACGCGGGGGTTAGGCACCAGAGCCTCCCCCCCGAAAGGCAGCCCTGTCAGCACGAACACATCCTCCGGTGTCAACGTCATCTCCCCCCAACTCCAATGGAATGTGTGCGTCGTGTCCCACCATCTCTCCCCTAACACCGTCGGAAGGCTCACTGACCGCTGAAACTCTCCGCCTGGCAGCACCTCGATAAATCGTCCGAATGGGGTCGCACTCAAGTATGCTCTCACCAGCGGCGGAAGCTGATCTCGAAGCTCAGGCGCAGCACGCGTGATGCCACGGCAACGTCCGATCCTCTGTTACATCACCAATTTTTACAAAGCTCACTAACAAACTTTTTTCAAAAATAAATAATGTTGAGTATATATCTATTATGGCAAGTAATTATTAAATTTATCACATTTCATGCATATCTCTTCATTTGCATCTTTTTCAAAAAAAATCACATAATTCAATACAATAATTAGAGCATACCCTAGTCCGGCGGCGGATCTCGTGTGCCGCAGGCTCCATCAACAGCCACTCTCGCCCCTCTCCCGGCGAGATCAAGGGTACGTCCCGGTACATCGCCCGCTGAAGCGATCCGTCTGCCCCCAGTGGCCCCTCCCAGGCCACACCCTCCCAGTCGTCATGATGTGGCGCGCAGATCAGGCGCCCATCCATCATCGCGGTGATCGACTCCACCTCGTCCCCCGGGAGTAGCTCCGGCACCTCCCCTCCCTCTGGTGGGCCTCCCATCATCATGTACACGAAGATCGAAAGTAATCTCGCAAATGCCATCGCTCACACTCGTCTCAAATACCCACTAAATGTTTTTGAAAAATCAGATATTTATATGCTAGAGAGAGAGATCGCAAGAAGAAGTGACGAAAATGCTTTGAACAGGCCACTATTTATAGATCATACGGTCCAGCCGCAGGCTAGCCAACCGTACGGCTAGCCCCCAACCGTGCGGTTGGCTGCCAGCCGTACGGCTGGGGGGTCAAACCCTGCGGCTACCTTGTGCGGCTACCCCCAACCGCACGCCCTGCGGCTACCCCGTGCGGCTACCCTCATTTTTGACCAGTTTGACCAAAAAAAAAAAAAAAAAAAAAAAAAAAAAAAAAAAAAGGGGGGTGGGGGTAGACTCTGAATCAACTCTTCCCAAGACACAAGAGGACCAAGACTCACACACACGCACGAGATGACTAATCAATGCCCGAAGTTTGACACTCTAAAGTCTGTGGAGGAACCGAAATTCAATAGGATGGATCCATTGTCCGGAAGGCTCGAATCTGATTAAATAAACAGGGAAGGTGTAAAAGAAGAATCGGGTACCAGAAAAAATTGAAATAGTAGAAAAGGGAAAATCCCGTTGGTCCAAGAGAGGGAAAAGTGAGATAAACAGAAATGACGAAAATCGACAGGGAGAGCCACACTAAGAGTGACAGCTATGCCAAAAGGCGGAGGGCTACATCTTAGGTGAGTAAGGCTCCTGTTTTGGAAAAATCCGCGAAAGAAAAAGCAAGGAAAATCCGAAAGCCCAAAAAATATAAGGCCGGATAATCAAAAGAGGGAGCAATAAGGGTATCGAAAAACAGAAAACGATACAGGACCAGCATCTTCCCTGTGAAAAAAAAAAAAAAAAAAATCAGAGGGTAGCTTGAAGGCTATTGAGAATCCCAGACGAATTTCCATCCCCAAGACCAAAGAGAAGAAAACTGAGGGTAGAGAGATGCCAAATCCCAAAAATCCATGCACAGCGGTCCGAAAGTTGCTACAAAAAAAGTTGATTCAGAAGTCCGATTCCCAATAAAGGTCAAAACCGAGGGTAGGAAGGAATGAAAAACAAAACCACTCCCACTTGCAAGCAGTTCTCCCTAACATATCATTTTTGGAAAAATCAACAAAACAGTGTCTGAGTAACAGAATCATGGCAACAAGACAGTCGAAGGGAATTTTTTCGATAGGAATTCTTCGCATTCCCCAAGATGGGAATTTCTCCGAAACCCCTTTCCCCAAGAAGGGAAATAACGACTCCACGTGTTCCCCAAGAAGGGAATTTTTTTCGAATTCCTGAAAAGATAGGAATTCTTCGCATTCCCCAAGATGGGAATTTCTCCGAAACCCCTTTTCCCCAAGAAGGGAAATAACGACTCCACGTGTTCCCCAAGAAGGGAATTTTTTTTTTCGAATTCCTGAAAAGATAGGAATTCTTCGCATTCCCCAAGATGGGAATTTCTCCGAAACCCTTTCCCCAAGAAGGGAAATAACGACTCCACGTGTTCCCCAAGAAGGGAATTTTTTCGAATTCCTGAAAAGATAGGAATTCTTCGCATTCCCCAAGATGGGAATTTCTCCGAAACCCCTTTCCCCAAGAAGGGAAATAACGACTCCACGTGTTCCCCAAGAAGGGAATTTTTTCGAATTCCTGAAAAGATAGGAATTCTTCGCATTCCCCAAGATGGGAATTTCTCCGAAACCCCTTTCCCCAAGAAGGGAAATAACGACTCCATGTGTTCCCCAAGAAGGGAATTTTCCGAATTCCTGAAAAGATAGGAATTCTTCGCATTCCCCACGATGGGAATTTTCTCCGATCCCCTTTCCCCACGAAGGGAAATAACCTTTACCGCGCATTCCCCAAGAAGGGAATAATCTTTATCCACACATTCCCCATGATGGGAATCCTTTTTTCGAAAAATTAGAATTCTTCGCGCATTCCCTACGAAAGGAATCTAGCTCACTTTCTCCAAATGATAAAAATCTCTTCTAGCACCACAAAAGGATATATCACAAGACTAAGGTCTTTATTCTTCTTCTAAGAAAAGGGAAAGCTTCGAGAACGCTTTTTTCCACCACAGTCTTTTGGAATCAGCATAATGCCAAGCCCCCCTCGTGTAGTCCTACACACTGAGGGTGGTGTGCCACTGAGAGTAATCTATCACCGAGGGTAGATGGAAGAAAAGGTTGATGTATCGTGTCGCCCGGCCAAAAGGAAAGGGGCAATTTTTGGGTTGCATCACCTGAAGCACAAAAAAATCCGCATGCCAGAAAGGGTATACTTTGATTCACCCGAGAGTCGTGAATCGTTGTCTTCTTATCATCCCAGTATTCTTGGGGACAAGAATCCCGGGACGAGAGGGTCTGTGAACACCCCAATCCACGACTCTCGTGCGAATACTGATTTTCTTTAAGCATCCTGCATTTAATCATGAATCATCATACATGTAGAAAGACTGATAGGAAAGACTCCAATTTTGGACGCGTTGGGAGTCTAAGATAACCCTTGTTGCCTCTTCGCTTACTAGGACGGGGATCGACCTGCCCGGTCAGGTCGCGGGGTGCGGGGCAGCGCCCCGTTAGAAAATTTGGTTTTTTCCGAGCGCTCCTGCACATTTTTATGAGCCAGCCGCACCCCCCTGTCGCACGACCAACCGTACGGCTATCTGCCAACCGTACGGTTGGCACCTCCTAGCCGCACCCCCCTGTCGCACGCCCAACCGTACGGCTACCTGCCAACCGTACGGTTGGCACCTTCTAACCGCACCCCCTAGCCGCACGCCCAACCGTACGGCTACCTGCCAGCCGTACGGCTGGCACACCCCTGTCGCACGCCCCAGCCGCACCCCATGCGGCTACCCCTGCGGTTGGCCTCTTTTGGAGCGTTTTTGGCGCAAATGTTGCTATAAATAGGACCCTTGGGATCCCATTTTAGGGCATCAACATTGAATAGTATTTTGGGTAAGAAGGAGCTTTGTCAAAGTATCTAGAAAGTCATTTTTAGAGAAATTCTGAGAGAAGGCTAGTGAGAGAAAGCTCTAGAGAGAGAAAGCTTTAGAGAAAGAAGGAAGACAAGGCAAAGTCCTCCTATCTTCTGCAAGCGCAGCAGGTATAACTTTCTACCAAATCCTTAATTTCAGTACTGCATTTAATTTCGTTTTTAATATAGAAAATTAGATAACTTGCAAAGAAGTTCACTGCTTTCAAAACAAATCCTTTCTAAGTTTTACAAGAAATCTAAAACCTGTTTTGACACGTTTTCAAAACAAACAAAAATACAAAAACAGTTTCCAAAAGAAAGGAACTACGAGACTCTGATTTCATTCTACGAATGAATACGTAGGCGCTCGCAAAGCTCGAGTCTGATTTCAAAATATTGTTTTAAACTAAATTTATCCGGAAAGGACTATTCTAAAAAACCATTCGAACTACTTGCAAGATATCTAAAATAGGAATTAAATACATGATCCATTAAGAGACCGAAAGGGCGAATTGGGTGCCTAACACCTTCCCAATTCGTAATGTAGTTCCCGAACCCTAGCAAAGTCAATTTTCAAAATAAATCTCTGGTTTCAAACGTATGAAAGATAGTTCGTTTTCGAATCATCCTTCGTACGACCTTTTGTTTGTTTTCTCGTAAAACAAACTGGCGACTCTACAAAACACGTTTTCAAAGAAAACCGAGAAAGGACTACTCTTTTCTCCTTCTCGGGGGTATGGGTCCGGATTCTCACAGTGGCGACTCTGCTGGGGAGAGTAGAGAACTAAGCTCTGACATAATGGATCATATATTTAATTCCTGTTATTTATTAGGTTTAGGTCTTGTAAGCCTTAGTTCTAGGATAACATAGAAACGATTTAGGTGGATACCCTGATGCCTTTATTTGCTAATTATGTGAGGAAGATCTTTTTCATAATTAAAATTGTGTAAATTACAGTAACAAACCCTAAAGAATTGATCAATAATGAACTGCCATATTGTTATTTTGCACGCACTCACGTCTTATCATGCATTTTCGCGAGTGTGAATTTACCCTATCAACCTCGGGACCAGAGTCGTGACTAGGCCGTGGACTTGCGGGTCTGCACTAGCCAAAAGCGCCTGGGACCACTCTCCTTGGCCAAGTACTTACCGAGGTATATAGAGTGACGAGAACACTCACGTACCCGGGATGTATATCAAAAGGTTCTTACACGTACCTGCGCTCTTGAGGTATATCGTAAGACCTGCCAAATAGGAGGGAGCCTTAAACCTTACCCTCTTCAGCCACGCTTGCATATAGGGGAGTCAGCTTAGAACACAAAGATTTTATGCATGGTTTTAATGACCAACAGTCGTGAGAATCTAGTGAGCGGAAGCCCTGATTCCATGAACAAAGCAACTCATGAGGAGAGACCTTCCCATATTTTTCAAATGATTTTTCGAAAAAAAAAAAACTCTTTTCAAAATGATTTCCCAAAACTATAGACGGTCAGGGAACCCATGGAATTCTATTCCTACCCTACCGCTATACGGGACTCTCAAGTTGTTGCCGTTGGTCTGTTTTCAATCTCACCTAAAGAAAAACTTTTTTGTGTGTTTATTTTCGTCCCGATCGATGTATTTCTGGATAAGGTCCGGCAATTTCTAAATGATATATTGTTGTTATTTTCCGGGGGAATGCACGCGATCGAATTTGTCCTTTTTTCCGCAACAGCAGATATTCATCCTGGCCTCTGTGTGGGCTGGAAGAGATAGCACCGGGAGACTCGTCAGACCAGATTCCTCTGAAAACATGGATCAGAATACCCCGAACCGGAATGTGAACAACCAATTGAACAATGCAGCGGATCCGCCGCCCGGTCCTTTTTACCCAAACCCGGGAATGCCGCAGAATAATACTGTTGGGGGTCAGCCGCTACATCATACTCCATCCTTGAATGTTGATCCAAACCTAGCCAGTTCAAGCGGAAACATGAATGCTCCGTTACCGAATCCCGAAGATATGTATCGAATGTTGATGAATTTGAACCAAAGCATGACCATGTTATTAAGTGACAATAAAAATACTCGTGCCAAGTTGGACGAGTTGGCTAAAGGGCGCATGACAGAATCACCAAGAGAAACTCCGGTTATTCTACCACCACCACCGCCACTCTCAGTTCATACCGAAGTACCACCGCCATATGAACAGTTGAACCAACCCAAACCCATGCCTGATCCGGTCGGCAATTGGTTACAACAGGACCTGACCAATCAAGCCCCTCCACAGATGCAACCGGTCCATGAACCATACCACGATCCGTATTATGACCCAATGAGAAGGCCCATGAGTATCCAAGGGGAGGGCCCCACGCCAATAGAAACTCACCGGGGGGATAGAGACTTGTCTGAGCTTAAGGAGCAGTTGAAAGCACTTACCCAAAAAGTAGCTGAGAGTTCGAACGATTTAACCCAGATGCAAAGCTACAACTTATACCCTGAGGCTCGTTATCCCGTGGGTTTTAAGATGCCCTCCATCCCAAAATTTACAGGCACTACACCACCAGAACTCCATCTGAAATCTTATGTCCGTTCAATGAGAATTTATGATCTCGGTGAGGCTGAATTAGCCAATTCCTTTCACCTCACTTTGGCAGGACCAGCCCAGAGTTGGTTTTTGAACCTTGAAAAGCATCGTGTTAGATCATGGTCCGCCATTGTCCAAGAGTTTGTGTCACAGTACAAAACTAATGAGGAACTTAAAGTTACAAGGAAACATCTAGAGATGGCTAAGCAGAAGGAGAATGAGAGTATTAGTGAGTTTGTAACAAGATGGAGGGAACTGGCCGCCCAAATGGTGGAGCGCCTAGATGAAGAGGAACAACTCGGAATGATTGTGAAGAATTTGAAACCAGATATTCGGACCCAAATGGGACACCAGTTCTTTGGCAGGTTCAAAGCCCTACTCCACGTAGGCAACGAAATTGAGGAGGAATTAGCCAAACAGGCTGAAATCAAAAAATCCGCTTCACAGTACAAGAAGACTTCCACGTCTGCCATCAATCAAGTTACGTCTTCTGGGTCCTACGGTCGGGGGTATTCCGGCAACCC
Source organism: Lonicera japonica (assembly GCA_021464415.1). Lineage (NCBI taxonomy): Eukaryota > Viridiplantae > Streptophyta > Magnoliopsida > Dipsacales > Caprifoliaceae > Lonicera > Lonicera japonica. Next base: position 229,809 of record JAKCWG010000807.1, on the reverse strand, counting down.
CTTTGGTCAAAACTCTGTAAAAAACATTGGGGATTTGGGATATCGTAACAACAACAACAGTAATCTCAGGACATTTGATCAGAATCGCTCACGAGATAGACATTTTTCGCAATTACCGGGACCATTGGGAAAGGTTTTCGAACAACTGAAAGAAGCCGGGATTATGTATCCCATGAATCCAAGGCCATTACCACAACAGATACCACCTCATTGGAACATGAATGAACATTGCGAATATCACCAAGGCTTCGGACACACTACCGATAGTTGTATGGCCCTGCGGCATGCTATCCAGAACTTAATTGATAACAAAAAGATTCCTGACCCGTCAGCCCCGAATGTTGCAAGGAATCCCCTCCCCAATCACCGGATAAATGCTATCGAGGAGGATTCAGATTTACCAGATCCTGTACTCTTGATTAAACCCGCCGGGAATACAGAAAATGTTGAAGTTTGGAAATTCAGCTGTCCAAAGCCTTCCCCCACAGTCATTCAATATACTCCACCGAGGTCCCAGAAATCCGTTGAAAAAGTCGGGGATGAAACATTGTTGGCGTTATCCGTTGATGAAACATGCACCATGCAGTCACAAGAGATGGTTAGCCCAAAAGTTATGGGCTGGATGAAACAAATGCAGTTCATACCAGGTTTTGGGCTCGGTAAACAGAATCAAGGGATCGCCCACTTTCCACAGTTTAAAGGCAACCCGAGGCGACAAGGGCTCGGGTATAACCAAGGAAAAACAATAAAAAAGAACACCCATCCAAGAAAGAATTGCTCACAGATAAACATGATCACCTTCAACTGGAATACAGTTTCGCAAGTCAATGAGGGGCCACCTTCAACTCCAGTTGAAACACCTGAAGGGGCAAGTGATCCGGTCGCGACATGGGTCCAACAATTGACCCGTTCTGGGAGAGTGTACCAACCGCCAAATACCAAGCAACCTATTGATGTCGCTCTTCCCAACGAACCTGCAAAAAACCCGGAAGAAGGGCGTGTTGTTGAACAATTAAAGAAAACACAAGCCCAAATTTCAATCTGGGGACTCCTGGTAGCATCCAAGCCACATCGTATGGCACTAATGAGAATGTTAGATGAATCGGTTGTTCCTCTTAAAGCCACCCCAAATGAGTTAACAGCGATGATCGCTTCAATGGGGGTACAAAAACAAGTTCTTGGGTTTTCTGATGAAGATTTATCACCACTGGGTCGGGATCATAACCAAGCTCTACATATCACCGTTGTTGCTTATGGAATGTCTATACCGTATGTGCTTGTCGATAACGGTTCTACAATTAACGTATGCCCGTTGAAAACTGCTGTTCGTTTGGGTATTGATTTAACTGCCATGGAAGAATCACCAGTCACAGTACGAGCATACGACAATACCAAGCGGGAGGTATTAGGTTCCGTCATGCTGAGTATGCAAATAGGACCGGCTTCATTTACCACTGAGTTTCAAGTCATAGATATCCCTTCAAGCTTTAATTTGTTGTTGGGACGAGTTTGGTTGCATGAGGTTGGCGCACTGCCTTCTTCCCTTCATCAAAAAATGAAAATACCCTTCAACGGGGATATCATCATCATCAAGGGAGATCCTGAAAGGACAATAGTCCCAAAAAACTCGCCAGTATTGGGAATCGGAAGCCAAGATGTCCAACTCGGGGGATTTTCGTATGAGCCAAAGGTGCAAACTCTTACCATGCAGACTGTGAATTATCTGCCCCCTGATGATATGTCGACCATGAATACGCAAGTAATAAAGATGATGAGGAAAATGGAATTTTTACCGGGGATTGGTTTGGGAAAATATCAAGCCGGCATTGCCCAAATGATCGAACCATTCCAACAACCGAGTCCTCTTGCCGGGTTGGGATATGTGGGAGATTTTAGCCGAATGAAAAGTGCCGTATCTGCCGATAGTTCGTTAAACGGATGGTTCATAAAAGAGGGTGAAGACTTTCCTTACTGCGGGTTTCAGGAACCATGGGTAAATGAAGAAGGGAAAAGACAACCGGGATTAGAAATTTTCTATGAAGAAGACTTATATATCAGTGAAGGATTTACTCACACCTTCTCATCTCGGTTAAAGATTACCCGGCCACCTGTCGAGCCACTGGAAGAGGAAGATATGCTGGGTAATATGTTTGAGGTCATGGCAATTGAGGAAGATTACCTTGGGGATCCTGTGCATCTTATACGCCCTATCGAAGGAAAGAAGAAGCAGAGAGAGAGAAATATTGATAGAAATGTACGAAATTTAGAATGTATGCTATCTGTGCAAAGTGATGTTTCTATCAATAAAATTGCCAATCTTTTCCCTTACTTTGATTCTTGTGATGTTGAAATTATGAATGAAAATTTGAATGATGAGCAGCGAATACAACCCATTGAAGGAGACACGGTCACAATAAATTTGGGAACAACCGATGATATAAAAGAAATAAAAATTGGGGCCGAATTAAGCCATGATGAAAAAACAGACTTAGAAAATTTGTTGAAAGAGTTTGTTAATGTTTTCGCTTGGTCATATGCTGATATGCCGGGTTTAGATGCCACTATTGTGATGCATGAAATACACACTAAACCCGAATGCAAACCTGTCAAGCAAAAGTTAAGAAAACTAGTACCTGAGTGGTCACTCAAGGTAAAGGAAGAAGTCACAAAGCAATTGGATGTCGGATTCATACGGGTTGTCGAATACCCTACTTGGTTGGCCAATATAGTACCGGTACCAAAAGCCAATGGCAAAGTACGGGTTTGTGTTGATTATCGCAATTTAAATGCTGCATGTCCAAAAGATGATTTTCCACTGCCAAACATTGATCTCATTGTCGACAACACTGCAAATCATGCTTTAAAATCATTCGTCGATGGGTTCGCCGGGTATAATCAAATCAAAATGCATCCTGATCATCAGGAAAAGACGGCCTTTATCACACCATGGGGTACTTATTGTTACACCGTCATGCCATTTGGGTTGAAAAATGCCGGGGCCACATATCAGAGAGCCGCAACTACTCTATTTCATGATCTGATTCATAAGGAAGTAGAAGTGTATGTCGACGACATGATCATCAAATCATTAGACCGGGCAAGTCATGTGGAAACTCTTCGTATCTTCTTTGAACGGCTTATGCAATTCCAGATGCGTTTGAATCCTCAAAAATGTGTATTCGGGGTCACCAAAGGCAAGATGCTGGGGTATATAGTCAGCAGAAAGGGAATCGAGGTTGATCCGGCAAAGGTTAAGGCTATTCAAGAAATGCCAATCCCTAAAACTGAAAGGGAAATTCGGGGTTTCCTCGGGAGGTTACAATTCATCAGCAGATTTATTTCACAATTGACTCGAACATGTGAACCAATTTTTAAGCTACTCCAAAAAAGTTCAGATGGGCAGTGGAATGAGCAATGCCAGGAAGCGTTCGATAAGATCAAGCAATATTTATCTAATCCGCCAGTCTTAGCACCTCCCCAAGTAGGCATTCCATTGATACTATACATGTCGGTCAATGACTCCTCAGTTGGAGCAATGTTGGCACAGCATTTGTTGAAAACAAGAACTGAGCAGGCAATATATTACCTCAGTAAAAAGCTTTCTCCGGGAGAACAAAATTATACAGCTTTAGAGAAATCATGCGCTGCGTTAGTTTGGGCCACCCAGAAATTGCGACATTATATGTTGGTTTTTTCCGTAATTTTAATTTCCCGCTTGGATCCCTTGCGATACTTGTTCGAAAAGCCGGTGTTGACTAATCGAATGGCTAAATGGGTGTTTCTACTTTCAGAATTCGACATTTCCTATGTAACTCAAAAAGCGATCAAAGGACAAATCATAGCAGACCACTTAGCAAGTAATCCTATCTTTGATACGGACTTACAAGACTTTGGGTTTCCTGATGAAGGTATCATGGAAATTACGAAAGATGATGAATGGAAAATGTACTTTGACGGGGCTTGCAACCGAAATGGGAATGGAATCGGGATCCTGTTAATTTCCCTGGATCAAACCCATGCCCCTATGTCTTTTCGCCTGGAATTTCCTTGCACTAATAATATCGCGGAATACGAGGCTTGCATTGTTGGATTATAAATCGCTTTGCAGAAGGGGGTTCGCAAAATTCAAGTGTTTGGAGACTCAGCTCTCATTATTCATCAGATTTTAAAAAAGTGGAAGATCAAAGAAGAAAAACTTGTGCCCTTCTTAGCCCAACTTGAAGAAACTTCTGAGAAATTTGACTGTATTGAATTCTTCTACATGCCGAGAACACAGAACAATTTTGCTGATGCCTTAGCTACACTGGCCTCGATGATTGAAATTCCGGGGGAGAAAGAAGAAATTCAGATCCAGATTCAGAAACAGATAAATCCGGTATTCTGCCTATCACTCGATGTTGAACGGGGAAATGAGATCGATCAGAATGTTTGGTACTACGATATCTGGCAATTACTCAAGCATAATGAATACCCATCAAATACTGACAAAACCACTCGAATTACGCTTCGTCGCCTTGCATCCCGGTTTATTATTTGCGAGGGAAAATTATACCGAAGGAATGATGACGGTATACGCCTTCAATGTCTCGATGAAGAAAAGTCCCGAGTAATGATGGACCAAATCCACAGCGGAGAGTGCGGTCCACATATGAGCGGTCATACATTGGCACGAAAGATAGTTCGTCAAGGGTGTTATTGATTGACAATGCAGAAAGATTGTTTTGAATACGTCAAAGGATGTCACCAATGCCAAATATATGCCAAGGCGCAGAAGCTTCCACCAAAAGAATTGTATCCCATGACATCTCCTTGGCCGTTTTCCATCTGGGGTATTGACATAATTGGTAAGATTTCGCCAAAAGGAAGCAACGGGCATGAATACATCCTAGTAGCTATCGACTATTTCACCAAATGGGTTGAGGCCGAGTCTTACAAAGATTTGAATGCCAAGAAAGTGGCACGATTCATCCGACACAACATCATATGCCGATACGGGGTACTGCATGAAATAATATCCGATAATGGGACACATTTTGAGGGAGAAGCCAACGAGCTCATGGAAGAATATGGAATCAAACGCCACAAGTCTTCCCCATAACGCCCACAAACTAATGGGGCCGTTGAGGCTGCTAATAAAAATTTAAAGAATATTATTAGCAAAATGGTTAAATCCGGTAGAGATTGGCCTGAAAAGCTCTCGTACGCACTTTGGGGATATCGAACTACTGAAAGGGTCTCTACAGGGTCAACACCTTTCTCCCTTACATATGGCATGGAAGCGGTTTTACCAGTGAAAATGGAAATACCTTCTTTACGGTTGTCTTGGAAAATCAAATCACTGAGAATGATTGGGTGAAGGCACGGTATGAAGAGTTGGCAATGATTGATGAAAAACGATTGAGGGCTTCATATCAACATCAAGGGTATCAAAAACGCGTTGCAAAAGCCTTTAATAAAAAGATCCGAGACATAAGCATTATAGTTGGAGACTTAGTCCTCAAAGAAATCCGTGAACCAGCCCGAGACCCACGAGGAAAATTCTCACCAAAATGGACAGGCCCTTACATTGTCACTAAAATCCTATCCGGGGGTGCCGTTCTCCTTACCGACATTGATGGCCCAGAGTTAAACTTACCAGTCAACCTCGACCGATTGAAGAAGTACTATCAGTAAAAATTGTATACATGAACTACGAAGACCTGAGCCCCCCCAAAAAAAAAAGAAGTTATTATCTGGGGAAACGTAGGCAACCTGAATATCAGGCCCGGTCTATTCATTGTAATAAAATTCATTCATTTGAAAGCAAAGAGGAGGGACAGAAAGAGATTTTCCATATAATCAAAGTCAAGCTACTACATACTTTTCCATGTAAACAAAACCTACATACTTCTACTACAGATCCATCTACCTACATACAAAGAAGCAGTATACCAAACCTAACCTAAAGCCATCAATCGTCCGCAGAATATAAGATCCTCTCTCGCTCCATGGTATGATAGGAAGCGAGAATTATCTCATCTGTCACTCGGGAATCCGCAAACCGGAACCATCTCATCATCATAGGCTCATGCTCAATGGTCTGGCGAACCCGATGCCAGATATGCAACACAACATCAGACCGAGTCGCCCGGGTAATGCCAACCTCTCCTGCACGAAATCGTCGAACATAGCGGGTAAACCATAAACTTCGCAGCGTCGTCTCCAATCTCGGGGTGACGGGAAGAGCCACCGAAGAGAAGTCTCTCAGTGGAAGGGGTATACTCAGAGGAACACCAAACTGTCTCGTCAGCTGCCCGGGTATATAAAACGATGTCTCCCTCAAACCACGAAATCGAAGGTAGTTCTGCCCACCCATGCTCGTAATCATAGTCCTCATACGCAACCATGGAACCTCCCAACAAATCGAAGAAGAGGACTCAGAAAAATGGACAGCCCAATCATATGATGATAAACGATGAATCCGGGCGTAATCAGGACGCTGGAAGAAGTGCCGAGAGTCCCAGGGAAGCCGAGTCTCCAGATACCGAAACCTCTCAGTGACCCACATATACAGCAGATAAGGGCTACCCCGAAAATGGCTAAGTCGGCACTGAACCACGGCATCTAGACCATTCAGTGTCTCCGCCAGTAAGATGGGAGTCACCAAATGGCCGCATCTAGCCTCAGACACCACCCGAATAATCAAAGGATCGACCATGATAGCATCATCAGTAACTAGAAGCATCTGAGAAAAAGTAAAGATCATATAGGCAGCAGTCCGACCTGAAGAATAAGCCGGATCATCGCCATACTGCATGAAGTAATCAGCCAGGCGACGTAAGTGGAGCCGTCCATCTACAATCATGGGTCGGCACTCACTCTCCCGCAGACCCAAAAACTCTACTAGCATGACCCGAGGGCTCCTAGAATCCTGCAAAGACGCCAACGGCCATGAGAGGTCCTGGCGCATCAGTAAGGTGAACTCCTCGATCGTCGGGCAGAGCTCATCTAACCCGATACGGAAGCAATGATCCTCCGTATCCCAGAACTCAGTAAGACCAAGCAAGAAAGAAAAATTGATATCATGCGAACACCAACGGTGAAGGTGGCTCAGGTCACCCCAATTGAGACCGCAATCAGCCTTGGCTAAGGATACAAAATCGGTCAAAAGGGAGAAAGAATCGTGAGTATGAAAAGTGGACATGATGATAGAGCAAGAAGAGTTGTTTTAGGCTAGAAGGATAGAGTGAATAATGGTCTGGATAAGAAAAAAAGGACAAATTCGCGCCCTTTTTATAGCACAACTGCACAGGACAACCGCACGGCTAGAGGCCAACCGCACGGCTGGCTGCCAACCGTACGGTTGCCTCCCAACCGTACGGCTCCCCCTTGCGGGTGGGGCATGCGGTTGGCTCTTCCTCTTGGTCAAAAATCTTTGTTTTTCAAAAATCTTCTTCACAACAATACATCATGATATGAATATTGCCAGACTCTATTCAGGAAGAAAGATCCATCATTGCATGCATATAAATTTAATAATTACTTGCCAACACGCGTACTTGACCATTTTTGTAATTAAATTCAACCTATCTTAACGATTTCTCTCGCATACATTCATGATACGTTCGCCAATGTATATACTTAATTACTTTCATTTTCAATCAAACTCATAATGTTTTTGCCAACATGTGTTATATGACCATTTCTTCCAAACACATTCACAATAATTTTCTGACATTCACATAACATTACACGCAAACATGTTTTATCCAAAAAAACACAACTTTTTTTATTCATAAAATAAATTAACCACACTGATAAAACAACGTTTTTCTGAAAAAATAAACATACTTAAATTGAACCACTAAATTAACAAAGTCTAACTAATCAAAACATATTTAAATTAACTACTTAAATTAAAATGTTTTTTATAAATAAAAATCCTAACAAAACATCGAACCATCACTCGAACCTTCAACGCTGAGGAGAAGGGGGAGGATCCATCGTGCGGGGCCGCTTCGCCTCTGTTTCGCCCGCACCCTCTGCTGGACTCTCTGGGACTGCACGCCCCTCAATTGTACGAGACGGAGCAAGCCGGGAGGTGCGCCTCGACTGCTGGACCGACTGAGAAAGCGCCACCGATCGGGACCGCGAGCACGAAGGATGGTAGGTAGCCGTCGTATCACCCGCCAAGCGTCTGCTATACCACCCCATGTACTCTGTCGGGAAGGGAATCGCGAACGTCAGTAGTCCGTACATGTTGAAGTAGCTCCTCAGCAACTCAGCCACTTCGCGAAGCAGGAATAGACCCCTCTGTCCAAAACCAAATTACCAGTCAGTAACATTTATAAACCAACGCATGGACTAAGACTTTTTCAAAGAAGAGAAACCTTACCTCCTCGCCCAAGACATGTGCCAGGTTCCCCATCCGCTCATCGCCCACAGGTACATCAGGGATCCGGTATTGTTTGGGTAGACCGAGATACAAGTACGGGATATCCCGAGGGTACTCCGGGATCGAGTACGACGCCAACGCCACACCCTCAGGAGCCTGTGACAGACCAGCTCCGCTACCACCCATAGGGGGAACGTCCTCCCCAGTACCTTCTCTCCCCTCCGACTCGGGCTCCACCGCTTTCCCCTTCCCTTTGTCACCACCTTCACCCACCGAAACTTGACCTATGCCTGCTTCCGCCCCTAATTGCACCTCCCTCTCTCCTAGCTCCCGGAAGACTATACCGCGAGCAGCTCCTGATAATGGAGTCGACAGTGAATACGGCCTCAGCCCCACTGACCCGGCACCTGGCGACCCAACAAGTGTACGCAGCAATGGAGAGAATGACACATGCTGAGCCCAATCCATGTCTCCGGATCCAAACACAGGTGATGATCCCGACATCGACCCACGTCCCCCGGGTGTCTGCGCCGACTCCAGCATTTGCCGTATGTCCTTCGAGGACAACTGAGGTGTCCTCCCCGCCATGGCTGGTGGGATAGGCGGCCTCGATACTGGACTCCTCCCTCCGATAGGACTCCTCCCACCCCTTGTCGCCCTGCCTCGTCCAGGCGAAGCCGCAACAGTCGGCTCCTCACCAACAACCCTGTCTGGACTAATTGGGGGCACCTCGCCGTTGCCTCCTCCCAAAGGCACCGCCTCCGACCCTCCATCCTCCTCCCCCTCCTCCACCTACTGTGGCTCCTCGTCCCTCTCTCCATGCAGATCCTCATCGTCCAAATCCGCAATCCCCTTTGCCCTCCGGTTGGGCGCAGGAATAGGCTGATGTGGGACCCGCTGGGAGATATACAACTGCCCCCGGATGAACATCGGATCTCCCCCAAGTGCAGCATACCTCGCATATATCGCCCTGCCTCGCACCCCCCTCATCTCTCTCATCAAATAGCGGTGCGCGAAAGTCCCGTACTCTCCCTCCACCAGCAAGCCCTCCATCGGGACGCCTCCCAAAAACACAGCCCGATCCTCTGTAGCTAGCATGCCCGGCCGCCTCATCTCCGCTGGAGGCCAGGCCGGAACCCTAAAGCCTAACCCAGGAGTGTGCTGCCGCACCACGCGCTCCCCCAGGTAGAATGCTGCGCCGTACTCATGCACAAATAGCCGCCTCGAACGAGCAGCGGCCAGTGCATCAGCATACCCCCACTGCTGCGTCACGTATACAGGCCATGAATTCCACTGAACCTGCCACATTGAACATACACTATAAATAACACAGCTTTCTTTTCAAAAATAATTTAAGTTTTATTCAAATTCCTACCTGATCTAGCTGAAGACCTGAGACGTCGCCTGCACTGACATCCGGGGTCAGATAGCGATACACCCCAACTATATTCCCATTGTAATACCGTCTGAAGAGCGGGAACTCGTCTGCGAAGGTCGGGTGCAGGTGGATCTGACCAATACCCCGATAGGTATGCGCAATAAACCACATCTGTCGCAAATTATCACAATTTATAAAACCATCAATTTTTATTTAAACAATCACATGATTTTCAAAAGAAAAATTGAGATTTAATTTAACTAATTACCTCCCAAAGCGTGACCAAACCACGGTGGTTCAGCTCCATATGACGGCACACCAAATCCATCGACTCGTACAGCACTGCCAGAACATAACCTCCCCAGGCAAATGTGTACAGCTGGTCGAAGAATTGTAAATACGGCAGCCACCATAATCGCAGGTTGTCACCGCCACGTGCATAGAAGAAGTCGTGTACCATCAGCAGTAGAAAGCACCGTGATAACTGCCGGACGTCCTGCCACGTCATCGGTCCATCTCCAAATCTCTCACTCTCCGCCTCGATATGCTGCACCATCGCTGTGTGGGGTATCCCGTTTGCCACAATCCGGCTCGGCCTCCAGCCTAGTGCCGCTCCCATCCCATCTAACGTGACCTGCAACCGGGGGTCGGGTACCAAAGCCTCCGCTCCAAATGGTAGCCCCGTTAGTACGAACACGTCCTCTGGGGTCAATGTCATCTCGCCCAACTCCAATGGAAGGTGTGCGTCGTGTCCCACCATCTCTCCCCCAATACCGTAGGCAGACTCACCGATTGCTAGAACTCTCCGCCAGGAAGCACCTCGATGAATCGTCCGAACGGGGTCGCGCTCAAGTAAGCCCTCACCAACGGGGGTAGCCGATCTCGCAGCTCGGGAGCGGCACGCGTGATACCGCGGCAACGTCCACTCCTCTGTCACATCACATGTTTCAAATTTTAGAACTCGCCTTTTTAAGTTAATACTGGATAATACTTGTTTTAAGAAAAATATAAGCTATGCTAAGTATGTTTACTATGGCAAGTAATTATTAAATTTATCATACTTCATGCATATCGTTTCATTGCATTTCTTCGAAAAATCACAAAAAGAAAATACTAGAAATCAGAATATACCCGAGTACGGCGGCGGATCTCGTGAGCCGCAGGCTCCATCAGTACCCACTCTCGTCCCTCTCCTGGTGAGATCAGTGGCACGTCGCGATACATCGCCCGCTGTAGTGATCCGTCGGCTCCCAGTGGCCCCTCCCAGGCCACACCCTCCCAGTCGTCATGATGAGTTGCGCAGATTAGTTGCCCATCCATCATCACAGTAATCGACTCCACCTCATCTCCCAGGAGTAGCTCCGGCACCTGCCCTCCTTCCGGTGGGCCCCCCATCATCATGTACACGAAGATCGAAAGAAGTCTCGCTAAAGCCATCACTTACAGAACACTCGCTAAATGTTTTTTACTACATCGCCCGCTGTAGTGATCCGTCGGCTCCCAGTGGCCCCTCCCAGGCCACACCCTCCCAGTCGTCATGATGAGTCGCGCAGATTAGTCGCCCATCCATCATCACAGTAATCGACTCCACCTCATCTCCCGGGAGTAGCTCCGGCACCTGCCCTCCTTCAGGTGGGCCCCCCATCATCATGTACACGAAGATCGAAAGAAGTCTCGCAAAAGCCATCACTTACAGAACACTCGCTAAATGTTTTTTGAAACGTCAGAAATTTATAGACTAGAGAGAAGATTGCAAGAAGAAGTGCTGAGAATGAACCAAACAGGCCACTATTTATAGGCATAGGGAGCCAGCCGTACGGCTGACCCCCAACCGTACGGTTGGCTCCCAACCGTACGGCTGGGGGGTCAAACCCTACGGCTACCCCCAACCGCACGACCCTAGCCGCACCCCCTGCGGTTACCCCATGCGGCTACCCTCATTTTTGACCAAAAAAAAAAGGGGGGGGAGGAAAAAGGACAGACTCTGAATCAACTTATCCCGGAGTACAAAAGGACCAAGACTCACACACACGCACGATATGGCTGATTAAAGCCTGAAGTTTGACACTCTAAAGTCTGTGGAGGAACCGAAATTCAATAGGATGGATCCATTGTCCGGAAGGCTCGAATCTGATTAATAAACAGGGAAGGTGTAAAAGAGGAATCGGGTACCAGAAAAAATTGAAAGAGTAGAAAAGGGTAAAATCCCGTTGGTCCAAGAGAGAAAAAGTGAGGAGAAACAAAAAATGAAGAAAAATCAATAGGGAGAGCCACACTAAGAGTGACAGCTGTGCCAAAAGGCGGAGGGCTACGTCTTAGGTGAGTAAGGCTCCTGTTTTGGAAAAAGCCAAGAGATAAAAAGGGAAGGAAAGTCCGAAAGCCCAAAATAAGAAGGTCGGATAAGTAAAAGAGGGAGCAATAAGGGTATCGAAAAACAGAAAAAGATACAGGACAAGCATCTTCCCTGTAGAAAAAAAAATCAGAGGGTAGCTTGAGGATGATTGAGAAATCCAAGCGAAATTCTATCCCCATGACCAAAGAGAGGAAAAACTGAGGGTAGAGAAATGTCAGATCCCAATAAACTATGTACGACGGTCCGAAAGTTTCTACAAAAAGTTGATTTAGAAGTCTGATTCCCGGTAAAGATCAAGACAGAGCGTAGAAAGGAATGGGAGAAAAAAGCACTTCTACTTGCAAGTATTTCTCTCTAAAACATATCATCTTTAAAAATGAAAGCAGTGTCTGAGTAACCATGGCAATAAGACAGTAGATGGGAATTTCCCGAATTCTTCAAGTACGAATTCTTCGCATTCCCCACAATGGGAATTTTATTCGTTTCCCTTTTCCCCATGATGGGAAATAACACTTACCGCACGTTCCCCAAGATGGGAATTTCCCGAATTCTTTAAATAAGAATTCTTCGCATTCCCCACGATGGGAATTTTATCCGTTTCCCTTTCTCCACGATGGGAAATAACACTTACCGCACGTTCCCCAAGATGAGAATTTCCCAAATTCTTCAAGTAAGAATTCTTTGCATTCCCCACGATGGGAATTTTATCCGTTTCCCTTTTCCCCACGATGGGAAATAACACTTACCGCACGTTCCCCAAGATGGGAATTTCTCGAATTCTTTAAATAAGAATTCTTCGCATTCCCCACGATGGAAATTTTATCCGTTTCCTTTTCCACACGATGGGAAATAACACTTACCGCACGTTCCCCAAGATGAGAATTTTCCGAATTCTTCAAGTAGGAATTCTTCGCATTCCCCACGATGGGAATTTTATCCGTTTCCCTTTCCCCACGATGGGAAATAACACTTACCGCACGTTCCCCAAGAGGGGAATTTCCCGAATTCTTTATATAAGAATTCTTCGCATTCCCCACGATGGGAATTTTTTCCGTTTCCCTTTCCCCACGATGGGAAATAACATTTACCGCACGTTCCCCAAGATGGGAATTTCCCGAATTCTTCAAGTAGGAATTCTTCGCATTCCCCACAATGAGAATTTTATCCGTTTTCCTTTTCCCACGATGGGAAATAACACTTACCGCACGTTCCCCAAGATGGGAATTTCTCGAATTCTTTAAGTAGGAATTCTTCGCATTCCCCACGATGGGAATTTTATCTGTTTCCCTTTCCCCACAATGGGAAATAACAATTACCGCACGTTCCCCAAGATGGAAATTTCCCGAATTCTTCAAGTAGGAATTCTTCGCATTCCCCACAATGGGAATTTTATCCGTTTTCCTTTCCTCACGATGGGAAATAACACTTACCGCACGTTCCCCAAGTGGAAATTTCCCGAATTCTTCAAGTAGGAATTCTTCGCATTCCCCACGATGGGAATTTTATCCGTTTTCCTTTCCCCACGATGGGAAATAACACTTACCCCACGTTCCCCAAGATGGGAATTTCCCGAATTCTTTAAATAAGAATTTCTTCGCATTCCCCACGATGAGAATTTTATCCGTTTCCCTTTCCCCACGATGGGAAATAACACTTACCGCACGTTCCCCAAGATGGGAATTTCCCGAATTCTTCAAGTAGGAATTCTTCGCATTCCCCAGAATGGGAATTTTATCCGTTTCCCTTTTCCCACGATGGGAAATAACACTTACCGCACATTCCCCAAGATGGAAATTTCCCGAACTCTTCAAGTAGGAATTCTTCGCATTCCCCACGATGGGAATTTTTTCGAAATCACTTTCCCGACGAAGGGAAATAATGACTCCACGTGTTCCGCACGAAGGGAATTTTCCGGATTCCTCAGAGTTAGGAATTCTTCGCATTCCCCACGATGGAAATTTTTCCGAAACCCCTTTCCCCACGAAGGGAAATAACGACACCACGTGTTCCCCACGAAGGGAATTTTTCGAATTCCTCAGAGATAGGAATTCTTCGCATTCTCCACGATGGGAATTTCTTCCGATCCCCTTTTCCCACGAAGGGAAATAACCTTTACCATTTGTTCCCCAAAAAGGGAATTTCTTGCTGAATTCCTCAGAGTTAGGAATTATTCGCATTCCCCACGATGGGAATTTTTTCCAATCCCCTTTCCCCACGAAGGGAAATAACCTTTACCGTTAATTTCCCACGAAGGGAATAACTTTATCCTCATACTCCTCACGATGGGAGTTTTCAAATTTTTCAAAAGATATTGACTTCTTCTTAAAACTCCAGATCCCCACGAAGGGATATATCACCGAACCCAAAACATTCATTCTTTCACTTTTTCCTAAGAATTGAGAAACCCTTGAAGCACTTTTCCATTACGATCCTTGGACCCAATGAATTGTTAAAACTCCTCACATGAAGTCCTATACACTGAGGGTGGTGTGCCGCTGAGGGTAACGTACCACTGAGGGTAGACGGAAGAAAAAGATTGATGCATCGTGTCGCCTGGCCGAAAGGAAAGGAGTGATCGTGGATCGCATCACCTAGAACTCAACGACATCCATATGCCAAGAAAGGGTACACTCTGATTCAAGTATCATCTCATTGAGGTTCACCCGAGAGTCGTGAATCGTTGTCTTCTTATCGTCCCTGAATTCTTGCAGACAAGAATCCCGGGACGAGAGGGTCTGTGAACACCCCAATCCACGACTCTCGTGCGAACTCTATTTTCTTAAAAAACAAGCATCTTGCGTTAAGTGTTGAGTCATCATGCATATAGAAGACCGTTAGGAAAGACTTTAATTCCGGCCGCATGAGGAGTTTTGATATAACCTTTGTTGCCTTTTTGCTTACTAGGACGGGGATCGACCTGTCCGGTCAGGTCGCGGGGTGCGGGGCAGCGCCCTAACCGCACGCTCCCAGCCGTACGGCTACCTGCCAGCCGTACGGTTAGCACCCCAACCGCACGCGCCAGCCGCACGCCCCAACCGCACGCCCCAGCCGCATGCCCTGTGGCTACCCCCAACCGCACGCTGCCAGTCGCACGCCCTGCGGTTGGCCTCTTTTTGAGCGTTTTTGGCGGAATTTTTGCTATAAATAGGACCTTTGGGCTCTCATTTAGGATCATCAACACTCAATAGTGTTTTTTAGCTAGTAGAAACTCTGTCAAAATTATTAGAGAGTCATTTTAGAGGAATTCTAAGAGAGAGTTTTAGAGAGACAACTTCTAGAGAGAGAAAATCTAGAGAGAGAAAGTTCTAAAGAAAGAAATGAGCAATTAAGGCAAGGTTCTTATTTCTTCTTCAAGCGCATCAGGTATATTTTCTACAACCTTTCTGAATTTCAATACCGCATTTAAATTCCTTTTAATACAAGAAATTAGGTAACTTGCAAATAAGTTCACTACTTTCAAAATAAATCCTTTCTAAATTTTACAAGAAAACTAAAACTCGTTTTGACATGTTTTCAAAACGAAAATACAAAACAGTTTCCAAAGAAAGGAACTACGAGACTCTGATTTCATTCTGCGAATGAATACGTAGGCGCTTGTAAAGCTCGAGTCTGATTTCAAAATATTGTTTTAAACCGAATTTATTCGGAAAGGACTATTCTGAAAACTATTCGAACTACTTGCAAGATATCTAAAATAGGAATTAGACGTATGATCTATTAAGAGACCGAAAGGGGGAATTGGGTGCCTAACACCTTCTCAATTCATAACGTAGTTCCCGAACCCTAGCAAAGTATATTTTAAACTCTGGTTTTAAACGTATGAAAGATAGTTCATTTTTTAATTATCCTTCGTACGATCTTTTGTTTGTTTTCTAGTAAAACAAACTGGCGACTCTAAATAACACGTTTTCAAATAAAATTGAGAACGAGGACCCGTTTCTTCTCTCTCGGTTCCCGCGCGGGTCCGGATCCGCACAAAAGGTCCTCTTAATAGAAGATTTCCCATCCTGGAAGGTTATCACCGTCGCTGTTTCTCCAAGGCTCCTGAAAGCCGCAAAAGGGGAAATCCTCTCCTTCTTTTACAAAAAAATCCATTAAGCGAGCTAAAACTCGGATACTGATGCCCTCGACCCTTTTTCTCTTGGTTGTCTTCTTCGGCGTGTTGGTACCCCAACCTTTCTCTTTCATGCCTCGTTACTGGTTCTAAGGCCTGAAGTAACCCTGGCTGTCCCATTTCCAGACTAGCTTTAGGTAAGTATTTCATCATTCTCAGCATATTCGTGATCTTGGTACTAAGACCGGGGATATTATCAGGGGGAAGATACTTGATTCTCTGGGTGGTGATGGCTTGCACTTGAGGTTCGTAAAAAAAGTCTCCCAGCTGTATGCTTTGACTCCCGATGCCCAAGACGGGTAACTCTAGATATGCCAAGGTCCTTTCAGGGTCTCCTTGGATGGTGATTATCTTTCCTTCGAACGGTATTTTAATCTTCTGGTGTAAGGAGGAGGGGAGTGCTCCTATGTCGTGTATCCATGCTTTTCCCAATAGGAGGTTAAAACTGGAGGGAATGTCTATGATTTAAAAGTCGGCCTGAAAGTTTCTGGGTTCGACCAAGAGATCGAGCCTTAGAGAGCCTAGAACGGCCCTTCTCGTGTTGTCATAAGCACTAACGGTTACAGTTGACGGGAAAAGCTCTGTATCTAAAATTCCCAGACATCTGGCGGTCTTTAGAGGGTATACATTTATAGTCGACCCGTTGTCGATGAGGACTTATGACAGGATTTTTCCTCGGGTCCGGACAGTGATATGGAGCGCCAGGCTGTGTTTCTTTCCTAATGGAGATAAGTCTTCATCTGAGAAAGACAGACTTCTTTGGACTGTAAGCGACCCAATCATGTTTGGCAGTTGTTCGGGCGTAGAATCTGGTGATATGACGGCCTCATCTAGGAGTTTGATGTAGGCGGTCCTGTGAGGTTTGGAGGCAACCAGGAGGCCCCAAATGGTGATGTGTGCCTGAGTTTTTTTCAATTGTTCCAGTACTCGATCCTCTCTTATTTCCTTGGGAGGCGGTGATTTCTCGGTATCCATTGGTGGTGGCCAGTATACCCTTCCTGAATGGGTAACCTGCTATATCTAAAGGGATGCTGGGTCTGATCCTTCTGAGGTTTCTGATAATTCTGGTTCCGTCGACCGACTGAAAGTCTTGGGGGAGGTCTCTGTCATACAGATTGTCTCTTTAGGAAGGCCTCGGGGCTTCCATGGTTGTTTCTTCTTATTCTGGGTCCATCTTATCCCAGATTTTCCGGGATTGATTTTGATTGTAAGTGGTTGTGAGATCCCCTAATTGGCCTTTCCCAACCCCTGCTCGGGTAAGAAGTTCATCTTAGCCATCATCCATTGGTCAATTATTGGATTGAGGCCGGGGGCAACTTGAGTCCTTTTTGGCGGCACAGCGGGTGACTTGTAGGCTGGGTTGTCTCGAATGAGTCCCACAGGATCAAAACCTTCTTCATCAATGGTCAATGCGTTAATTCCCGCAGGTGAAGCATGGTTGGGAAAGCGGTTGTTAGTAACATTAGGCCCGCCAGGTGCAAGAATAGTTCCAGCTTTGATTAGGTCTTGGATACGATGGCGAAAAGCCAAGCAGCGTTCCATGTCATGGCCCGCAGCTTGATGGTACGCACAATTCTCATTCATTCTCCAGGTGCTGGGAATAGGGTTTGGTCGGGAGCGCGGGTTGAGTGGAGTGATCAGCCCGGCCTTTCGGAGTAGTTCCAGGCTTTTGACCAAGGTAGTGGGAAGGGTACAGAAGTTCCTCCTTTTCTTACCCTCGGTGCTCGAAGAGTCTCCTTGAGAGGGCCAACTCATGGGGGGTGCTTGTTGTGACTGCTGAAACGGGTTTTGTTGATAGGGGTATGAGCTTAGTTGGTTTATAGTTGAAGTGGCTGTCTTTCTCCCAGTGTATGAGGATTTCTTGGTATTGGTCTCCGTCTTTTTGGCCAATTTTTCCTCTACTTGTGATCCCATGCTTAACAGGGCTCTAAAGTGTGGGAATACATGCTTTCCCATACAACTCAATACAGCTGGAGTGAAATTCTTTTGTATGATCTCCAACTGCTCTTCTTCATCGGCCCGTTTGGACATTTGGGAGGCCATTTCTCTCCAGTGGGTGACAAAGTCGCTGAAGCTTTCCTTCTCGCCTTGCTTAGCCATTTTCAGGTGTTTGCGTGTAATTTCCAAATCCTCGTTGGACCCGTATTTGGTCATGAACTCCTTGACGATGTCTCCGCAATTCTTCATGTGGTGTCTTTCTAGATCAAAAAACCATCTCAGGGCGGCCCCCGTGAGAGTCATGTGAAAGGCCTGAGCTAATTCCGGCTCTCCACAACCGGACACTTGCACAGATCTGATGTAGGATTGTAGATGAGTTTTAGGGGGTGTGGTTCCTGTGAACTTGGTGATGGAAGGGAGCTTGAATCCCTAGGGTAGTCTTGCTTCTGGGTAGAGGGAGAAGGCATTCATATCTGTGATCTCGTCTACTCCTTTTATTCGGGATACTCCCTTCTGCAGGACTCTCATCTGTTCCTTCAGCTTCTTCATTTCTTCACTTTCTCTTGACACCTCGTCGGGCTATTCCCGAGCTATAATCGATTCTGCATACACTGCCCGGAGTCGGTTGATGTCTGGGTATTCATTAGGAGGGGCTACTTAGGCCGGGGGTGGAATGGGCCTTGTGGGAATTTGTGGCCATTGCTGGTATTGGGGATCAAGGCCGGGTTGGGGTTGTGGCCAGACGATGGGTGGCTCTTTTTGCTGATAGGTAGGGCCTGAATCTGGGGCCCATTAATTCTGATTGTTGGGGTTGTGAACACCCCAATCCACGACTCTCGTGCGAACTCTATTTTCTTATAAAATGAGCATCTTGCGTTGAGTGTTGAGTCATCATGCATATAGAAGACCGTTAGGAAAGACTCCAATTCCGGCCCCGTGAGGAGTTTGATATTACCTTTGTTGCCTCTTCGCTTACTAGGACGGGGATCAACCTGAAATTAGGTTTTTTTTCATGAGTTTCTATGCATTTTGGTGAGCCAGCCGCAGCCCCCAGCCGCATGCCACCAACCGTACGGCTACCTGCCAGCCGTACGGTTGGCTCCTAACCGCACGCAGCCGCACGCCCCAGCCGCATGCCCTGCGGCTACCCCCAACCGCACGCTCCCAGCCGCACGCCCTGCGGTTGGCCTCTTTTGGAGTGTTTTTGGCGGAATTTTTGCTATAAATAAGACCTTTGGGCTCTCACTTTAGGCATCAACACTCAATAGTGTTTTTAGCTAGTAGAAACTCTGTCAAAATTATTAGAGAATCATGTTAGAGGAATTCTAAGAGAGAGTTTTAGAGAGAGAAAATCTAGAGAGAGAAAGTTCTAGAGAGAGAAAGGAGCAATCAAGGCAAGGTTCTTATTTCTTCTTCAAGCGCATCAGGTATATTTTCTACAACCCTCCTTAATTTCAATACTGCATTTAAATTCGTTTTAATACAAAAAATTAGATAACTTGTAATGAAGTTCACTGCTTTCAAAACTAGTCATTTCTAAGTTTTACAAGAAATCTAAAATCTGTTTTGACGCGTTTTCAAAACAAAACAAAAATACAAAAATAGTTTCCAAAGAAAGGAACTACGAGACTCTGATTTCATTCTGCGAATGAATACGTAGGCGCTCGCAAAGCTCGAGTCTGATTTCAAAATACTGTTTTAAACTGAATTTATCCGAAAAGGACTATTCTGAAAACCATTCGAACTACTTCCAAGATATCTAAAATAGGAATTAGATACATGATCCATTAAGAGACCGAAAGGGCGAATTGGGTGCCTAACACCTTTCCAATTCGTAACGTAGTTCCCGAACCCTAGCAAAGTCAATTTTCAAGATAAATCTCTGGTTTCAAACGTATGAAAGATAGTTCGTTTTTGAATTATCCTTCGTACGATCTTTTGTTTGTTTTCTTGTAAAACAAACTGGCGACTCTATAAAACACGTTTTCAAATCAAACCGAGAACGAGGACTGCCCCCTCTCGGGTCGCGCGGGGTTCGGAAGTTCACAGTGGCGACTCTGCTGGGGATGTCGAGAACTAAGCTCTATTATAATGGATCATATATTTAATTCCTGTTATTTATTAGGTATAGATCTTGTAAGCCTTAGTTCTAGGATAACATAGAAGCGATCTAGGTGGATACCCTGATGCCTTTATTTGCTAATTATGTGAGGAAAATCTTTTTCATAATTAAAATTATGTAAATTACCATAACGAACCCTAAAGCGTTAATCAATAACGAATCGCCATATTGTTATTTCGCACACACTCACGTCCTATCATGCATTTTCGCGAGTGTGAATTCACCCTATCAACCTCGGGACCAGAGTCGTGACTAGGCCGTGGACTTGCGGGTCTGCACTAGCCAAAAGCGCCTGGGACCACTCTCCTTGGCCAAGTACTTACCGAGGTATATAGAGTGACGAAAACACTCACGTACCCAGGATGTATATCAAAAGGTCCTTACACGTACCTGCGCTCTTGAGGTATATCGTAAGACCTGCCAAATAGGAGGGAGCCTTAAACCTTACCCTCTTCAGCCACGCTTGCATATAGGGAAGTCATCTTAGAACACAATATTTTCTGCATTATTTTAATGACCAACAGTCGTGAGAATCTAGTGAGCGAAAGCCCTGATTCCATGAACAAAGCGACTCATGAGGAGAGATCTTCCCGTGTTTTCAAATGGTTTTTTCAGAAAACTCTTTTCAAAATAATTTTCCAAAAATATAGACAGTCAGGGAACCCATGGAATTCTATTCCTACCCTACCGCTATACGGGGCTCTCAAGTCGTCGCCGTTGGTCTGTTTTTGATCTCACCTAAAGAAAACTTTTGTGTGGTTACTTTCGTCCCGATCGATGTATTTCTGGATAAAGTCCGGCAAGTTCTAAATGATATATTGTTATTTTCCGGGGAAATGTGCACGATTGAATTTGTCCTTTTTTCCGCATCAGACATTCACCCTGGCCTCTGTGTGGGCCGGAAGAGATAGCACCGGAAGACTCATCAGACCAGACTCATCTAACAGCATGGATCAGAATACTCCAAGCCGAAATATGAACAACCAGTTCAACAACGCAGCGGATCAGCCGCCCTGTTCATTTTACCCAAACCCGGGAATGCCTCAGAACAATACCGTTGGGGGTCAACCACTACATCATGCTCCGCCTCTCAATACTGATCCAAACTTGGCTAGCACAAGCGAAAACATGAATGCCCCGTTACCAAACCCTGAAGACATGTATCGGATGTTAATGAACCTGAACCAAAGCATGGCCATGTTACTAAGTGACAATCAAAGCACTCGTGCCAAGTTGGACAAGTTGGATAAAGGCCGCTTAACAGAACCACCAAGGGAAACTCCGGTTATTCCTCCACCACCACCGCCACTCTCAGTTCATACGGAAGTACCACTGCCGTTCGAACAGTTGAACCAACCCAAACATGATCCAGTTGGCAATTGGTTACACCAAGATCCTATCAATCAAGTCCCTCCACAAATGCCATCAATACACGAACCTTATCACGATCCATATTATGAACCAATAAGGAGGCCTATGAGTGTCCAAGGGGAGGGCCCCTCACCAATGGAAGGCTATCGGGGGGATAAACACTTATCTGAACTTAAAGAACAGTTGAAGGCGCTTACCCAAAAGGTCGCCGAAAGTTCAAATGATTTGACCCAGTTGCAGAGTTACAATTTGTACCCAGAGGCTCACTATCCAGTGGGTTTTAAGATGCCCTCAATTCCAAAGTTTACGGGAACTACACCACCGGAACTCCACCTAAAATCATACGTCCGTTCAATGAGAATTTATGATGTCGGGGAAGCTGAATTGGCTAATTTGTTTCATCTTACGCTAGCCGGACCAGCCCAAAGTTGGTTCTTGAACCTTGAAAAGCACCGGGTTAAATCATGGTCAGCCATCGTCCAGGAGTTTGTGTCGCAGTACAAAACTAATGAGGAACTTAAAGTCACAAGGAAACATTTGGAGATGGCTAAGCAAAAAGAAAATGAAAGCATCAGCGAATTTGTTACGAGATGGAGAGAATTGGCAGCCCAAATGGTGGAGCGCCTAAATGAAGAGGAACAATTGGGGTTGATCGTGAAGAATCTAAAACCCGAGATTCGGACTCAAATGGGTCATCAGTTCTTTAGAAGGTTTAAGGCTCTACTCCACGTGGGCAACGAAATTGAGGAGGACCTGGCCAAACAGGCTGAAATCAAGAAGTCGGCCTCTCAATACAAGAAGACTTCTACGTCCGCTGTCAATCAAGTAACATCTTATGGGTCCTATGGTAGAGGATACTCCAACAACTCCTATGGTCAGAACTCTGTGAAAAACATTGGGGATTACCCTACACCGGGGTATCGCAACAACAGCAACAACAACCCCAGGACATTTGATCAGAATCGCTCACGTGATCGACATTTTTCACAATTGCCAGGACCGTTGGGGAAGGTTTTCGAACAACTGAAAGAAGCTGAGATTATGTATCCCATGAATCCGAGGCCACTACCACAACAGATACCGCCTCATTGGAACATGAATGAGCGATGCGAATATCACCAATGGTTCAGGCACACTACTGATAGTTGTATGGCTCTACGGCATGCCATCCAAAACCTGATCGATAGTAAGAGAATCCCAGATCCGTCAGCCCCGAATGTTGCCAGGAATCCCCTTCCTAATCACCGAATCAACGCTATCGAGGAGGATTTAGATTTACCAGATCCTGTATTCTTGATCAAACCTGCCGTGAGTACAGAAAATGTTGAAATATTGAAATTTGGCTGTTTAAAGCCTTCACCCACAATCATCGAATGCATTCCGCCAAAGTCCCAGAAAATTGCCTAGAAAATCAAAGATGAAACCTTATTGGGGCTATGTGTTGATGAAACTTGCACCGCACAGTCACAAGAGATATTTAGCCCAAAAGTTAGGGGCTGGATGAAACAAATGAAGTTTATACCCGGTCTTGGACTTGGCAAACAGAATCAAGGGATCGCCGACTTTCCACGGCTTGGAGGCAACCCGAGGTGACAAGGGCTCGGATATAATCGAGGAAAAGCAGTAAAAAGGGACACCCATCAGAACACATATTCTTCACAAATAAACATGATCGCTTTTGATTGGAGTAAAGTTTCGCAAGTCGAGGAAAAGTTGCCTCCAACTCCGGTTGTAATAACTCAAAGAGCAAATGACCCAGTTGCAACGTGGGTCCAACAGTTGACCCGTTCGGGTAGAGTTTACCAACAACCGAGTGCCAAGCCACTTACTGATGACACTACACCCAAGGAACCGACAAAAGATCCGGAAGAAGGGCGCGTTGTTAAACAGTTGAAGAAAACACAAGCCCAAATCTCAATTTGAGGACTCTTAGTGGCATCCAAGCCACATCGGATGGCACTGATGAAGATGTTAGACGAATCGGTTGTTCCTTTGGAATCCACCCCGAATGAGTTAACAGCGATGATCGTTTCAATGGGGATACAAAAACAAGTACTTGGGTTTTCCGATGAAGATCTGTCACCGCTCGGTCGAGACCATAACCAAGCTCTGCATATCACCGTCATAGCTTGCGGGATGTCTATACCTTATGTTCTTGTGGATAACGGTTCTACGATTAATGTGTGCCCTTTGAAAACCGCTGTTCGTTTGGGTATCGACTTAACTACATTGGAAGAATCACCAGTCACAGTTCGGGCATACGACAATACCAAGCGAGAAGTATTGGGTTCCGTCATGTTGAGCATGCAAATAGGGCCGGCCACGTTTACCACTGAGTTCCAAGTCATTGACATTCCATCGAGCTTCAATTTGTTATTAGGACGAGTTTGGCTGCACGAGGTTAGGGCACTCCCTTCCTCACTTCATCAAAAAATGAAATTACCCTTCGACGGAGACATCATCATTGTTAAAGGCGATCCTGAAAGAACAATAACGCCGAAAAACTCACCCGTATTAGGAATTGGGAGCCAAGATGTCCAACTCGGGGGATTTTCGTATGAACAGAAGGTACAAACTCTTACCACACAGACCGTGAATTATCTACCCCCCGATGACTTGGCAACAATGAAGGCGCAAGTGGTACAGATGATGAGGAAAATGAAATTCTTACCGGGAATTGGTTTGGGAAAATATAAAGCAGGCATTGCACAGATGATTGAACCATACCAACAACCAAGGCCTCTTGCTGGTTTGGGATATACGGGGGATAATAACTGCACAAAGAACGCTATATTCACGGATAGATCATTGAATGGATGGTTCATTAAAGAGGGTGAAGACTTCCCTTACTGCGGATTTCAAGAGCCATGGGTAAACGAAGAGGGAAAGCGACAGCCGGGATTAGAAATCTTTTTCGAAGAAGACTTGTATATCAGTGAAGGATTTACTCACACTTTCTCAGCAAAGCTAAAGATAACCAAGCCACCTGCCGAGCCACTAGAAGAAGAAGATATTTTGGGTAACATGTTTGAGGTTATGGAAATTGGGGAAGATTTCCTTGGGGATCCTGTGCATCTTATACGCCCTATCGAAGGAAAGGAGAAGAAAAAGAGAGAGAGGAATGTTGATAGAAATGTACAAAAGTTAGAATGTATGTTATCTATGCCAAATGATGTTTCTATCAATAAAATTGACAATCTTTCCCCTTACCTTGATTCTTGTGATGTTGAAGTTATGAATGAGAATCTAAATGATGAACAAAGAATACAACCTATTGAAGGGGACACGGTCACAATAAATTTGGGAACAACCGATGATAAAAAAGAGATAAAAATTGGGGCCAAATTGAGCCATGATGAAAAAATAGACTTAGAAAATTTGTTGAAAGAGTTTGTTAATGTTTTCGCTTGGTCGTACGCTGATATGCCAGGTTTAGATGCCGACATTGTGATGCATGAAATACACACTAAACCTGAATGCAAACCTGTCAAGCAAAAGTTAAGAAAACTAATACCTGAGTGGTCGCTTAAGGTAAAAAAAGAAGTCACAAAACAATTGGATGTCGGATTCATACGGGTTGTTGAATACCCTACTTGGTTGGCCAATATAGTGCCAGTACCAAAAGCCAACGGCAAGGTACGGGTTTGTGTCGATTATCGCAATTTAAATACTGCATGCCCAAAAGATGACTTTCCACTGCCAAACATTGATCTCATTGTCGACAACACTGCAAATCATGCTTTAAAATCATTTGTCGATGGATTTGCCGGGTATAATCAACTTGAAATGCATCCTGACCATCAGGAGAAGACGGCCTTTATCACACCATGGGGTACTTATTGTTACACCGTCATGCCATTTAGGTTGAAAAATGCCGGGGCCACATATCAGCGGGCCGCAACTACTCTGTTCTATGATATGATTCATAAGGAAGTAGAAGTATATGTCGACGACATGATCATCAAATCCTTAGACCGGGCAAGTCATGTGGAAACTCTCCGTGTCTTCTTTGAACGGCTTATGCAATTTCAAATGTGTTTAAATCCTCAGAAATGTGTATTCGGGGTCACCAAGGGCAAGATGCTGGGTTATATAGTCAGCCGAAAGGGAATCAAAGTTGATCCAGCAAAGGTTAAAGCTATTCAGGAAATGCCAGCCCCCAAAACCGAAAAGGAAATACGTGGTTTCCTCGGGAGATTACAGTTCATCAGCAGGTTCATTTCGCAGTTAACTCGAACATGTGAACCGATTTTTAAGCTACTCCAAAAGAGCTCGGATGGGCAATGGAACGAACAATGCCAAGAAGCATTTGATAAGATTAAACAATATTTGGCCAAGCCGCCAGTCTTAGCGCCTCCCCAAGTAGGCATTCCGTTAATACTATACATGTCGGTCAACGACTCATCAGTTGGGGTAATGTTACCACAACATTTGTTGAAAACAAGAACTGAACAAGCTATATACTACCTCAGCAAAAAGTTTTCTCCATGAGAACAAAACTATATGGCATTAGAGAAATCGTGTGCCTCGTTGGTTTGGGCTACCCAGAAATTGCGACATTATATGTTGGTCTTTTCCGTGATCTTAATTTCCCGCTTGGATCCCTTGCGATACTTGTTCGAAAAGCCAGTGTTGACTAATCGAATGGCTAAATGGGTGTTTCTACTTTCAGAATTTGACATTTCCTATGTAACTCAAAAAGCGATCAAAGGACAAATCATAGCAGACCACTTAGCAAGTAATCCTATCTTTGATACGGACTTACAAGACTTTCGGTTTCCTGATGAAGGTATCATGGAAATCGCGAAAGATGATGAATGGAAAATGTACTTTGACGGGGCCTGCAATCGAAATGGGAATGGAATCGGGATCTGTTAATTTCCCCGGATCAAACACATGCCCCTATGTCTTTTCGCCTGGAATTTCCTTGAACTAATAATATCGCGGAATATGAGGCTTGCATTGTTGGATTAGAAATCGCTTTGCAGAAAGGGGTTCGCAAAATGCAAGTGTTTGGAGACTCCGCTCTCATTATTCATCAGATTTTGAAAAAATGGAAGATCAAAGAAGAAAAACTTGTGCCCTTCTTAGCCCAACTTGAAGAAACTTCTGAGAAATTAGACTGTATTGAATTCTTCTACATCCCGAGAACACAGAACAATTTTGCTGATGCCTTAGCTACACTGGCCTCGATGATTGAAATCCCGGGGGAGAAAGAAGAAATTCAGATCCAGATTCAAAAACGGATAAATCCGATATTTTGCCTATCACTCGATGTTGAACGGGGAAGTGAGATCGATCAGAATGTTTGGTACTACGATATCTGGCAATTGCTCAAGCATAATGAATACCCATCAAATACTGACAAAACCACTCGAATTACGCTTCGTCGCCTTGCATCCCGGTTTATTGTTTGCGCAGGAAAATTGTACCGAAGGAATAATGACGGTATACACCTTCAATGTCTCGATGAAGAAAAGTCCCGAGTAATGATGGAACAAATCCACAGCGGTGAGTGCGGTCCACATATGAGCGGTCATACATTGGCACGAAAGATAGTTCGTCAAGGGTATTATTGGTTGACAATGCAGAAAGATTGTTTCGAATACGTCAAAGGATGTCACCAATGCCAAATATACGCCAAGGCGCAGAAGCTTCCCCCAAAAGAATTGTATCCCATGACATCTCCTTGGCCGTTTTCCATCTGGGGTATTGACATAATTGGTAAGATTTCGCCAAAAGGAAGCAACGGGCATGAATACATCCTAGTAGGTATCGACTATTTCACCAAATGGGTTGAGGCCGAGTCTTACAAAGATTTGAATGCCAAGGAAGTGGCACGATTCATCCGACACAACATCATATGCCGATACGGGGTACCACATGAGATAATATCTGATAATGGGACACATTTTGAGGGTGAAGCCAATGAGATCATGGAAGAATATGGAATCAAACGCCACAAATCTTCCCCATACCGCCCACAAACTAATGGGGCCGTTGAAGCCGCCAACAAGAATTTAAAGAATATCATTAGCAAAATGGTTAAGTCTGGTAGAGATTGGCCTGAAAGGCTCCCGTACGCACTTTGGGGATATCGAACTACTGAAAGGGTCTCTTCGGGGTCAACACCTTTCTCCCTCATATACGGAATGGAAGCGGTTTTACCAGTAGAAATGGAAATACCCTCTTTACGGGTTGTCTTGGAAAATCAAGTCACTGAGAGTGATTGGGTGAAGGCACGGTATGAAGAGTTGGCAATGATTGATGAAGACCGATTGAGGGCTTCATATCAACATCAAGGGTATCAAAAACCTGTTGCAAAAGCCTTTAATAAAAAGATCCGAGACAGAAGCATCATAGTTGGAGACTTAGTCCTCAAAGAAATCCGTGAACCAGCCCGAGACCCACGAGGAAAATTCTCACCAAAATGGACGGGCCCTTACATTGTTACTAAAATCCTATCCGGGGGTGCCATTCTCCTTACCGACATTGATGGCCAAGAGTTAAACTTACCAGTCAACCTCGACCGATTGAAGAAGTACTATCAGTAAAATTGTATACATGAACTACGAAGACCTGAGCCCCAAAAAAAAAATAGTTATTATCTAGGGAAACGTAGGCAACCTGAATATCAGGCCCGATCTATTCTTTGTAATAAAATTCATCCATTTGAAAGCAAAGAAGGGGACAGAAAGAGATTTTCCATATAATCAAAGCCAAGCTACTACATACTTTTCCATCAAAACAAAACCTACATACATCAAGCTCCTACATACTTCTACTACAGATCCATCTACCTACATACATAGAAGCAGTATACCAAACCTAACCTAAAGCCATCAATCGTCCGCAGAATATAAGATCCTCTCTCGCTCCATGGTATGATAGGAAGCGAGAACTGTCTCATCTGTCACTCGGGAATCCGCAAACCGGAAACATCTCATCATCATAGGCTCATGCTCAATGGTCTGTCGAACCCGACGCCACATATGCAACACTACATCAGACCGAGTCGCCCGGGTAATGCCAATCTCTCCTGCACGAAATCGTCGAACGTAGCGGGTAGACCATAAGCTTCGCAGCGTCGTCTCTAATCTCGGGGTGACGGGAAGAGCCACCGAAGAGAAATCTCTCAGTGGAAAGGGTATACTCAGAGAAAAACCAAACTGTCTCGTCAGCCGCCCGGGTATATAAAACGATGTCTCCCTCAAACCGCGAAATCGAAGGTAGTTTTGCCCACCCATGCTCGTAATCATAGTCCTCATACGCCACCATGGAACCTCCCAACGAATCGAAGAAGAGGACTCAGAAAAACAGACAGCCCAATCATATGATGATAAACGATGAATCCGGGCGTAATCAGGACGCTGGAAGAAGTGCCGAGAGTCCCAGGGAAGCCGAGTCTCCAGATACCGAAATCTCTCAGTAACCCACATGTATAACAGATAAGGGCTACCCCGAAAGTGGCTAAATCGGCACTGAACCACGGCATCTAGACCATTCAGTGTCTCCGCCAGTAAGATGGGAGTCACCAAATGGCCGCATCTAGCCTCAGACACCACCCGAATAATCAAAGGATCGACCATGATAGCATCATCAGTAACTAGAAGCATCTGAGAAAAAACAAAGATCATACATGCAGAAGTTCGACCTGAAAAATAAGCCGGATCATCGCCATGCTGCATGAAGAAATCAGCCAGGCGACGTAAGTGGAGCCGTCCATCTACAATCATGGGCCGGCACTCACTCTCCCGCAAACCCAAAAACTCTGCTAGCTTGACCCGAGGGCTCCTAGAATCACGCAAAGACGCCAACGGCCATGAGAGGTCCTGGCGCATCAGTAAGGTGAACTCCTCGATCGTCGGGCAGAGCTCGTCTAACCCGATACGAAAGCAATGATCCTCAGCATCCCAGAACTCTGTAAGACCAAGCAGGAAAGAAAAATTGATATCATGCGGACACCAACGGTGGAGGTGACTCAGGTCGCCCCAATTGAGACCGCAATCAACCTCAGCTAAGGACACAAAATCGGTCAGAAGGGAGAAATAATCATGGGTATGAAAAGAGGACATGATGATAGAGCAAGAAGAGTTGTTTTAGGCTAGAAGGATAGAGTGAATAGTGATCTGGATGAGGAAAAAAGGACAAATTCGCGCTCTTTTTATAGCACAATTGCACAGGCCAACCGCACGGTTGGGTACCAACCGTATGGCTGGATGCCAACCGTACGGTTGCCTGCAAACCGTACGGTTGCCTACCAACCGTACGGCTCCCCCTTGCGGGTGGGGCGTGCTGTTGGCTCTTCACCTTTGGTCAAAAATCTTCGTTTTAAAATCTTCTTCACAATACATCATGATAAGAATATTGCCAGACTCTATTCAGGAAGAACGATCCATCATTGCATGCATATAAATTTAATAATCACTTGCCAACACGCGTACTTGACCATTTTTGTAATTAAATTCAGCCAATCTTAACGATTCTTTCACATACATTCATGATACGTTCGCCAATGTATATACTTAATTACTTTCATTTTCAATCAAACTCATAATGTTTTTTGCCAATATGTGTTATATGACCACTTCTTCCAAACACATTCACAATAATTTTCTGACATTCACATAACATCACACGCAAACATGTCTTATCCAAAAACACAACTTTTTTATTCATAAAATAAATTAACCACACTGATAAAACAACGTTTTTCTGAAAAAACGAACATACTTAAATTAAACCACTAAATTAATAATGTCTAAACTAACCAAAACATATTTAAACTAACTACTTAAATTAAAATGTTTTTTCTAAATAAAAATCCTAACAAAACATCGAACCATCATTCAAACCATCAACGCTGAGGAGAAGGGGGAGGATCCATCGTGCGGGGCCGCTTCGCCTCTGTTTCGCCCGCACCCTCTGCTGGACTCTCTGGGACTGCACGCCCCTCAACTGTACGAGACGGAGCAAGCCGGGAGGTGCGCCTCGACTACTGGACCGACTGAGAAGTCGCCACCGATCGAGACCGCGAGCGCGAAGGATGATAGGTAGCCGTCGTATGGCCCGTCAAACGTCTGCTATACCGCCCCATGTACTCCGTCGGGAAAGGAGCCGCAAACGTCAGTAGCCCGAACATATTGAAGTAGCTCCTCAGTAGCTCGGCCACCTCGCGAAGCAGGAATAGACCCCTATGTCAAAACAAAATTACCAGTTAGTAACATTTATAAACTAACGCATGGACTAAGACTTCTTCAAAGAAAAGAAGCCTTACCTCTTCGCCTGAAACGTGTGCCAGGTCCCCCATCCGCTCATCGCCCACAGGTACATCAGGGATCCGGTATTGTTTGGGTAGACCGAGATCCAAGTACGGGATATCCCGAGGGTACTCCGGGATCGAGTACGACGCTAACGCCACACCCTCAAGAGCCTGTGACGGACCAGCTCCGCTACCACCCACCGGGGGAATGTCCTCCCCAGTACCTTCTCCCCCCTCCGACTCGGGCGCCACCGCTTTCTCCTTCCCTTTGTCGCCACCCTCGCCTGCCAGAGCCTGGCCTATACCCGCTTCTGCCCCTAACTGTGCCTCCCTCTCTCCTAACTCCCGGAAGACTATCCCACGAGCCGCACCTGATGATGGGGTCGACAGAGAATATGGCCTCAGCCCCACTGACCCGGCACCAGGTGACCCGACAGGTGTACGCAGCAAGGGCGAGAATGACACATGATGAACCCAATCCATGTCGTTCGGCCCATACTCAGGTGATGATCCAGTCATAGACCCACGTCCCCCGGGTGTCTGCGCCGACTCCAGCATCTGTCGTATATCCTCCGAAGACAACTGAGGTGTCCTCCCCACCATCGCTAGTGGAATGGACGGCCTCGATACTAGACTCCTCCCTCCGAAAGGACTCCTCACACCCCTTGTCGCCCTGCCTCGTCCGGGCGAAGCCGCAGCAATCGGCTCCTCAACAACAACCCCGCTGGGACTAACTGGGGGCACCCCGCCTTGCCTCCTCCCAAAGGCACCTCCTCCGACCCTCCATCCTCCTCCTCCTCCTCCACCTGCTGGGGCTCCTCGTCCCTCTCTCCATGCGGATCCTCGTCATCCGAATCCGCAATCCCTTTCGCCCTCCGGTTGGGCGCAGGAGCAGGCTGATGTGGGACCTGCTGGGAGATATACAACTGCCCCCGGATAAACATCGGATCTCCCCCGAGTGCAGCATACCTCGCATATATCGCCCTGCCCCGCACCCCCATCTCTCTCATCAGATAGCGGTGCGCGAAAGTCCCGTACTCTCCCTCCACCAGCAAACCCACCATCGGGACGCCTCCCAAAAACACAGCCCGATCCTCTGCAGCTAGCATGCCCGGCCGCCTCATCACCGCTCGAGGCCAGGCCGGAACCCTGAAGCCTAACCCAGGAGTGTGCTGCCGCACCACGCGCTCCCCCAAGTAGAATGCTACACCGTACTCGTGCACAAACAGCCGCCTCGAACGAGCAGCCACCAGTGCATCAGCATACCCCCACTGCTGCGTCACGTACACCGGCCATGGATTCCACTGAACCTGCCACATTGAACATCCACTATAAATAACACAACTTTCCTTTTCGAAAATCATTTAAGTTTTATTCAAATTCCTACCTGATCTAGCTGAAGACCTGAGACGTCGCCTGCACTGACGTCCGGGGTCAGATATCGATACACCCCAACTATGTTCCCACTGTAGTACCGCCTGAAGAGCGGGAACTCGTCTGCGAAGGTTGGGTGCAGGTGGATCTGACCAATACCCCGATGGGTATGCGCAATAAACCACATCTGTCGCAAATTATCACAATTTATAAAACCATCAATTTTTATTTAAACAATCACATAGTTTTCAAAAGAAATATTGAGATTTAATTTAACTAATTACCTCCCAAAGCGTGACCAAACCACGGTGGTTCAGCTCCATATGACGGCACACCAAGTCCATCGACTCGTACAGTACCGCCAGCACATAACCTCCCCACGCAAATGTATACAGCTGGTCGAAGAATAGCAAGTATGGCAGCCACCATAATCGCAGGTTGTCGCTGCCACGTGCGTAGAAGAAGTCGTGTATCATCAGCAGTAGAAAGCACCGTGATAACTGCCGGACCTCCTGCCGCGTCATCGGTCCGTCTCCAAACCTCTCACTCTCCGCCTCAATATGCTGCACCATCGCCGTGTGTGGTATCCCGTCCGCCACAATCCGGCTCGGCCTCCAACCTAGTGCCACTCCCATCCCATCTAACGTGACCCGCAACCGGGGGTTGGGTACCAAAGCCTCCCCTCCAAATGGTAGCCCCGTCAGTACGAACACGTCCTCTGGGGTCAACGTCATCTCGCCCCAGCTCCAATGGAAGGTGGGCGTCGTGTCCCACCATCTCTCCCCCAATACCGTAGGCAGACTCACCGATCGCTGAAACTCTCCGCCAGGAAGCACCTCGATGAATCGTCCGAATGGGGTTGCGCTCAAGTAAGCCCTCACCAACGGGGGTAGCCGATCTCGCAGCTCAGGAGCGGCACGGGTGATACCACAGCAACGTCCACTCCTCTGTCACATCACATGTTTCGAATTTTAAAAATCGCTTTTTTTTTAAGTTAATACTGGATAATACTGGTTTTAAGAAAAATATAAGCTATGTTAAGTATGTTTACTATGGCAAGTAATTATTAAATTTATCATACTTCATGCATATCATTTTATTGCATTTTTTCGAAATCACATAATCTAAATACTAGAAATCAGAATATACCCGAGTACGGCGGCGGATCTCGTGAGCCGCAGGCTCCATCAGTAGCCACTCTCATCCTTCTCCTGGTGAGATCAGCGGCACGTCACGGTACATCGCCCGCTATAGTGATCCGTCAGCCCCCAGTGGCCCCTCCCAGGCCACACCCTCCCAGTCGTCATGATGAGTCGCACAGATTAGTCGCCCATCCATCATCACAATAATCGACTCCACCTCATCTCCCAGGAGTAGCTCTGGTGGGCCCCCCATCATGACGTACACGAAAATCGACAACAGTCTCGCGAAAGCCATCACTCACACTTTTTAGAACACTCGCTAAATATTTTTGAAACGTCATAAATTTATAGACTAGAGAGAAGATTGCAAGAAGGAATGCTGAGTATGAACCAACATGCCACTATTTATAGGAAATAGGGGCCAGCCGTACGGCTGGGGGGTCAAACCCTGCGGCTACCCCCAACCGCACGACCCTAGCCGCACCCCATGCGGCTACCCTCATTTTTGACCAGTTTGACCTAAAAAAAAAGGGGGGGGGGGAACTAAGACCATGAATCAACTTATCCCGGAGTACAAAAGGACCAAGACTCACACACGCACGAGATGATAGATCAATGCCCGAAGTTTGACACTCTAAAGTGTGTGGAGGAACCGAAATCCCATGGGATGGATCCATTGTCCGGAAGGCTCGAATCTGATTAATAAATAGGGAAGGTATAAAAGAGGAATCGGGTAGCAGAAAAAATTGAAAAAGTAGAAAAGGATAAAATCCCGTTGGTCTAAGAGAGAAAAAGTGAGGAGAAACAAAAAAATGAAGAAAAATCAATAGGGAGAGCCACACTAAGAGTGACAGCTGTGCCAAAAGGCGGAGGGCTATGTCTTAGGTGAGTAAGGCTCCTGTTTTGGAAAAAGTCAAGAAATAAAAAGGCAAGGAAAGTCCGAAAGCCCAAAATAAGAAGGCAGGATAATTAAAAGAGGGAGTAATAAGGGTATCGAAAAACAGAAAACGATACAGGACCAGCATCTTCTCTGTAGAAAAATCAGAGGGTAGCTTGAGGATGATTGAGAAATCCAAGCGAAATTCTATTCCCATGACCAAAGAGAGGAAAAACTGAGGGTAGAGAAATGTCAGATCCCAATAATCCATGCACAACGGTCCGAAAGTTTCTACGAAAAGTTGATTTAGAAGTCTGATTCCCGATAACGCCAAAGGTCAAGACTGAGGGTAGAAGGGAATGGGAAAGAAAAGCACTTCTACTTGCAAGTACTTCTCTCTAAAACATATCATTTTGGAAAAATCAACAAAGCAGTGTCTGAGTAACCATGGCAACGAGGCAGAAGAAGGGAATTTTCCGGATTCCTCAGAGTTAGGTATTCTTCGCATTCCCCACGATGGGAATTTTTTCCGAAACCCCTTTCCCCACGAAGGGAAATAACGACACCACGTGTTTCCCACGAAGGGAATTTTCCGAATTCTTCGAGTAGGAATTCTTCGCATTCCCCACGATGGGAATTTTATCCGTTTCCCTTTTCCCACGATGGGAAATAACACTTACCGCACGTTCCCCAAGATGGGAATTTTCCAAATTCTTCGTGTAGGAATTCTTCGCATTCCCCACGATGGGAATTTTATCCGTTTCCCTTTTCCCACGATGGGAAATAACACTTACCGCACATTCCCCAAGATGAGAATTTCCCGAATTCTTCGAGTAGGAATTCTTCGCATTCCCCACGATGAGAATTTTATCCGTTTCCCTTTCCCCACGATGGGAAATAACACTTACCGCACGTTCCCCAAGATGGGAATTTTCTGAATTCCTCAGAGTTAGGAATTCTTCGCATTCCCCACGATGGGAATTTTTTTCGAAACCCCTTTCCCCACGAAGGGAAATAACGACACCACGTGTTCCCCACGAAGGGAATTTTTCGGATTCCTCAGAGTTAGGAAATCTTCGCATTCCCCACGTTGGGAATTTTTCCGAAACCCCTTTCCCCACGAAGGGAAATAACGACACCACGTGTTTCCCACGAAGGAAATTTTTCGGATTCCTCAGAGTTAGGAATTCTTCGCATTCCCCACGTTAGGAATTTTTCCGAAATCACTTTCCCCACGAATGGAAATAACGACACCACGTGTTCCCCACGAAGGAAATTTTTCGAATTCCTCAGAGTTAGGAATTCTTCGCATTCCCCACGATGGAAATTTCTTTCGATCCCCTTTCCCCACGAAGGGAAATAACCTTTACCGTCTATTCCCCAAGAAGGGAATTTCTTCCTGAATTCCTCAGAGTTAGGAATTCTTCGCATTCCCCACGATGGGAATTTTTTTTCCGATCCCCTTTCCCCACGAAGGGAAATAACCTTTACCGTGCATTCCCCACGAAGGGAATAACTTTGTCCCCATACTCCCCATGATGGGAGCTTTCAAATTTTTTCAAAAGATATTGACTTCTTCTTAAAATTCCAGACATTCATTCTTTCACTTTTTCTAAGAATTGATAAACCTTTGAAGCACTTTTCCATTACGATCTTTTGACTCAATGAAATGCCAAAACTTCTCACGTAAAGTTCTGTGCACCGAGGGTGGGGTGCCACTGAGGGTAATGTATCACTGGGAGCAGGCGGAAGAAAAGGTTGATGTTTCGTAACGCCCAGCCAAAAGAGAAAGGGGCGATCGTGGATCGCATCACCTGGAACTCAACAAGATCCATATACCAGGAAAGGGTACACTCTGATTCAATTATCACCTCATTGAGGTTCACCCGAGAGTCGTGAATCGTTGTCTTCTAATCGTTCCAGTATTCTTGCGGGCAAGAATCCCGGGACGAGAGGGTCTGTGAACACCCCAATTCACGACTCTCGTGCGAACTCTATTTTCTTATAAAATGAGCATCTTGCGTTGAGTGTTGAGTCATCATGCATATAGAAGACCGTTAGGAAAGACTCCAATTCCGGCCCCGTGAGGAGTTTGATATTACCTTTGTTGCCTCTTCGCTTACTAGGACGGGGATCGACCTGAAATTAGGTTTTTTTTCGTGAGTTTCTATGCATTTGGTGAGCCAGCCGCAGCCCCCAGCCGCATGCCACCAACCGTACGGCTACCTGCCAGCCGTACGGTTGGCTCCTAACCGCACGCAGCCGCACGCGCCAGCCGCACGCCCCAACCGCATGCCCTGCGGCTACCCCCAACCGCACGCTCCCAGTCGCACACCCTGCGGCTACCCCCTGCGGTTGGCCTCTTTTGGAGCGTTTTTGGCAGAATTTTTGCTATAAATAAGACCTTTGGGCTCTCACTTTAGGCATCAACACTCAATAGTGTTTTTAGCTAGTAGAAACTCTGTCAAAATTATTAGAGAATCATTTTAGAGGAATTCTAAGAGAGAGTTTTAGAGAGAGAACTTCTAGAGAGAGAAAATCTAGAGAGGGAAAGTTCTAGAGAGAGAAAGGAGCAATC
Source organism: Lonicera japonica (assembly GCA_021464415.1). Lineage (NCBI taxonomy): Eukaryota > Viridiplantae > Streptophyta > Magnoliopsida > Dipsacales > Caprifoliaceae > Lonicera > Lonicera japonica. The sequence goes on along the minus strand of JAKCWG010000807.1, from coordinate 192,926 downwards.
AAGGCAAGGTTCTTATTTCTTCTTCAAGCGCATCAGGTATATTTTCTACAACCCTCCTTAATTTCAATACTGCATTTAAATTCGTTTTAATACGGAAAATTAGATAACTTGCAATGAAGTTCACTGCTTTCAAAACTAGTCATTTCTAAGTTTTACAAGAAATCTAAAATCTGTTTTGACGCGTTTTCAAAACAAAACAAAAATACAAAAATAGTTTCCAAAGAAAGGAACTACGAGACTCTGATTTCATTCTGCGAATGAATACGTAGGCGCTCGCAAAGCTCGAGTCTAATTTTAAAATACTGTTTTAAACTGAATTTATCTGGAAAGGACTATTCTAAAAACCATTCGAACTACTTGCAAGATATCTAAAATAGCAATTAGATACATGATCCATTAAGAGACCGAAAGGGCGAATTGGGTGCTTAACACCTTCCCAATTCGTAACGTAGTTCCCGAACCCTAGCAAAGTCAATTTTCAAGATAAATCTCTGGTTTCAAACGTATGAAAGATAGTTCATTTTTGAATTATCCTTCGTACGATCTTTTGTTTGCTTTCTTGTAAAACAAACTGGCGACTCTATAAAACACGTTTTCAAATCAAACCGAGAACGAGGACTGCCCCCTCTCGGGTCGCGCGGGGTCCGGAAGTTCACAGGGGTCGGTTATGATGGGACCCATTTGTGGTGGGTTGGTTCCTTGGACTGGGGGAAGTATTTGTGACGACTGCCCTTGATTCTGATCTCAATTCGGTGGTAGTCTTTCAAACCCTGGTGGTGCGGCTCGTTCGACTGATATGTTTCTTGATTCTCACGTCCATCGGCCATTGCGAATGTGCTAGTCTCACTAATCTTTCGGTATGATCTCGACCAGCCCAACCTTCTAAACTGTCGTCGCTTTATGGCTGTAAACGAAACCACGTAGCGAAGATGAAGGAAGACTACGGTGCGACTCGATTTTTGCCAAAAGAACCACTAAAATCGCTGAAAAAAGATTCAGGTTTTTAAAGGGCGGTGTAAAGTAAGCCGTAGGGTGGTACATCCCCTACGGCTGTTTGACAAGTATTTTAGCTGACTCAATCTTATATGTAGCGCGAGCCTACGAACGGTTAAGGCTTCAGGCTCCCTCCTATTTGGCAAGACCTTGCGATATACCCCAGGGGCGGGTACGTGCAAGAGCCTTTTGATATACTTCCCGGGTATGTGAGTGTTCTCGTCACTCGATATACCTCGGGGGCGTACTTGGCCATGGAGAGTGGAAGTAAATGCTTCGGGTTTACATTGGCCCAAGCAAGCCAACTCCCTACTCACTTATAATACTTCCGAGGGTTTGGGGTAAATTCACACTCGTAGAACCAATGCATGATTTATGAAAGTGCGTGCAATGTTCGAAAGGTTGGGTTTACACATATTATTATCTTTATTACGTATTTTGAAAAACTTCCATTTTTTAGGAAAAGGTTTTTTCTCAGTCAGTTAACATAGGTAGGGAAAGCAGTAAAAGCAAGTATTCAAATAAATAAACAAAAAGTTCACATATAAGAGTCTAATTTTCTAAGGTCCCCAGCAGAGTCGCCACTGTGAGAATTCGCAAATGCGACCCCCGGGTCTCGCTCCAGTCCTTGGGCGTCTAAAACTTCGGAAGGGATTCCCGTCGTTTCATTTGCTTTTGTCGTTGTTGATAATTATATATCAGGTGTCCCTCTATCCTATTTCTAGATGCAAAGGGGGTTCGTTCAGAGTCGCCAATACGTTTTAGGAGAAAATGGACAAAAAGGGTCGTGTAAGAGGAAAGGCTACAGATAAGCCTTTCTTTACACGTTTGTCTACGAAACCCGGATTCTATAAGGTTCAGAAACTATGTTACGGATTGGGAAGGTGTTAAGCACCCATTCCGCCCTTTCGATCTCTAGTGGTCTTTTATATGTTTATTCTATGTTGAAAAACTTGGATGCTTTTACTGACAGTCTACTACTTTCCAATTAAAAAACCCTAATTTCTGGGGAAAACGGGGAAAGGGTAACAACCTTTGTGTTTCGAGATCCAGTGTTTTATTTTTTAAAGATGTAAAATACAAGTGACAAAAGGTTATTTTATTTAAGAGAGTCCCGTTTTATTTCCTCAGATAATGACGGTTTTCTCGTGTTTTGATTACTTTGAAAGAGTTCGGATCTTGTATCGGGACTAATTCAATATGGAATTTAGAACTCTTGAGGGGAGTTTCACCAGATATGTCACAATCTATGGGAAAGACAGGACGTGCTGGATTTTAATTCCTAAGTATGCTTATCGATCCGGTTTTTAAGAATAGAATTTATCCTGATGATAATATACTTACTCTTCTAGTTTTGCAAATAGTTTTATCAGGGTCTTTTGTTTTGAAAACCGTAGACTACTTATAACATGACAATAAGTTTATTCAAATAAAACGTGGACAGAACAACGGAAGTAAAACAAGTACACAGATATTCAATGTTAAATACTAGAAGAGACTTTCTTTACCTTCCCGATGAAAATAATAATAAGAAAGAAAATATAATATGGCAGAGAGATCTCCGGCAATAATAATCTTTTCCTTCTTTAGATATTTTCGAGAATTCGATTCCAGAGACGGGACACGTTGAGTGTCAAGAATAGATTCGATAATTCTTCAAAAATAAGACGATAATAGTGAATGCTTGATGAAAAACTAGAAAATCAGATTTAAAGTTTAGAATTCTTGGATCCCAACTTGCTGCCTTTGAACCCTTGGGACTGTTGGCCTATTTATACTGCTCGGGGAGGATTGTCGCGCGACATTTCCCCAAAATGGTCAAGTGTCACACGACATAGTGTACAATGTCGCACGACAAACGGCTGAAGTGATGTTTCTGACAGACTGATGTGTTAGAGAGTGGATGGTCTGGTGTTAGAAGGGTTTGTCGCGCGACATAAGGGAGATTGTCGCGCGACATACCCATTTGTCGTGCGACAATTCCCCTTAAAAATAGGTTTGTTTGGCCAGCAAACCCTTTCGGGGCAGTTTCGGGTGCTCGGGTGGGTCCCGAACTCCAAAAACAGTACTTCTCGAAGGTCGTTAGGTTTCTTGCGGGGGTCACGGATCGGGGTGTCTACACCTTTATATTCTCTATGAATTCAAGTTCATACGGAAAAAATCAAACTACAATTTTTCTTTGCAGAAATGAAAAAAAATATAATTTGTTAATTTACAATGAAACAATTATAAATGAGATAATTTATGCAACTAAACGAGTCCACAAACATTAATTAAGGATAGTTGTATTGTCAGAATAAATATGGCTACTACCTGAGCAATGTACTACAATGAAAGCATATTGTACAACTTCGTATTCCAATATTTTCCATGTTAAAGCATCATTTACTTTGGTAATATATGTGTCACCTAGGCAAGGCAATGGGTTGGGTTTGGCCAAACCCAAACCTAACCCGTCTAAATAAAGGCATGACTTAAGCCTGGGCGGGTTCTACATTTGAAACTTGAAATATGTTCATCAATTTTTGATACTCTTTCTTTTTTCTCAATTTGAATACAATATACGTACTTATATTTACTGGCTGACTCTAAAGAAAATAATCATGACTTTAAGAAAAAGAATCTATTTCGAGTGATAAACGGACGAATTTTTTCATTAAAACTGGTAGAGAAATCTCTATAATGAGTAGATCATCATTACAATCTTTACCCAAAAAAATAATTTGGAAGTGGGTTTACGGAAAAATGAGAATATATATTTTCAATTTTGGCCAGTAAAATTATAAATAGTTATCTCACTAACTTGAAATTGATTTTTTTGATGAAAATTGGTGGAGATTATCTACTAATTATAAAGATTATCTCCACAAAGTTTCAAGAAATAATTTGTCCATTTACCTCTCGAATTGGACGATATTTCTTTTTTGTAAATGGACCATCCTCTTTGAGGGGTCGATCGATTTTCAAGGACTTTTGCAAAATCTTAAAATTTGGTCCTTTTACATAATACGTAGATAAATACACTAAAAAAATCTATCATAATTATTATGTAACTTTATAGCGAAAAGAGTTGTACATTGACATTGAAGGTTTTCTTCTTCTTCTTCTTCAAGAAAGTTTTTGCTATGTATAAAAATTTACTTAATTACCCCTCTTGCATATTAAACAATATGTATATCTTTGCATAAAAAATCATATATAAGAAAAACAACATTCTAAAATTTATTTTATATTTCTTCTACCAATTAGGTGCAAGGATAAATGTGATCACTAGTATCTTAATACGTGTCATCTCATATTCATCTTCATTCGATAGATACGATTCTTAATCTAGACTTTCTTGGAAGGAACAGAATGGAATGATTTTGGTTAGATTTTTTTTTTCCAAAAGTGAATCTACTTGATGCCCACACATAACGTTTAAATAGGGGCATTAACCCAATTAATAGCTATTTGATGGAGACTAATGACCTACTTCTTTATTGCTATGAAGAATATATTAATTTGATGTAGACTAGTTGACCTAGTTAACTGAATTTAAACTGGCAAAAATATTATACCTTGTAACATTAAAGGGCAAGTAATAACAAAATTTCTAATTTTTTTAGATACATCTTAGAGTTTAACGTATTGGAAATAGCCCCACAATATATATTATGCTAATGCCTTGCTCAAAATTATCATGTATGGGGTCCACCAATGAACAAAACCTGATGCTTCGTAGTTAATTGATTTCTTGTATAATGGTCTTCACAATACATGAATTCTAAATGCAAAACAAACACTTACAAATCTTTTTTATTAATTATTTAAACAATGGCAGCCATAACAGCCTTGCTCAAAGTTACGACTCTAGTCATCTTTTTCATTGCAAACTACTTTATTTCTCTTCAAGCTTTTAAACTGTACGTGAATGCGAGCAATTTTCACGGGGTGCAGTGCATTGAGAAGGAAAGGAGAGCCCTTTACAAATTCAAGGAGGGTCTAGAAGATCCTTCTGGTTTTCTTTCTTCCTGGGTTGGCCACGATTGCTGTTCGTGGAAGGGCGTTGGCTGCAGCAACCTGACAGGTGAAGTCGTAAAGCTTGATCTTAGTAACCCCAACTGTTACTCGAAATTTTATTCTTCCTACCCTGATTTTGATGACTCCTCGTGTTTGGGTGGTAAGCTAGGTCCTTTAAATGAATTACAACATTTGAATTACCTCAATCTCTCTTACAACATTTTCAGTGGAATGATTCCTCCAGATTTTGGAAATCTGTCAAACTTACACGTCCTTGACCTCCATTCATTTTATTATCGGCGTCCTTGGGTCTCTGATTTGAATTGGCTCTCAGGTGTCCCTTCTTTAAAATTCCTTGACTTGACACGTGTGAATCTTAGTTTGGCAACAACTCATTGGTTGCAAGCTGTCAACATGCTTCCTTCTCTGTCAGAGTTGCACTTGTCTTATACCCATTCCTCTGTTTCTACCTCATTTGAATTTCACTTCTCTTTCGATCCTCGATCTAAGTTTTAATTTTTTGGCTCTCAAGCACCTCAATGGTTGTTTAACATTAGTACAGTTGTGGAGCTTACACTTCAAACCTGTTTCCCTGTAGGTCCCTTTCCCAGTATAATAATAGGTTGCAATTTACGCCATTTAGATCTGTCACTGAATGAATTTAATGGTGAAATAAGTGAACTATTAGTAGGGAGTTTCTCTCGATGCCGTACTAGTAGCTTGGAGGAGTTGATTTTATTAGGTAACCAATTTAGTGGGCAGCTTCCAAATTCATGGGGACACCTTAACAACTCTTTAAGGACACTTGACCTTCTTTCAAACTCAATATCAGGCCCACTTCCAACATCAATTGGAGAGTTGTTAAAATTACAGAATTTATGCCTCGGTTACAATAAAATGAATGGCTCCATCACGAAAAGCCTCGGAAGACTTACAGAACTAAAAGAGTTACGCCTCGACAGTAATGATTGGGAAGGGGTCCTGTCACAAGATCACTTCCAAGGCCTTTCGAAATTGAAAATGCTGTCAATATCACCCTTGAACAGAAATTTTGTCCTCAATCTGAGCCCCGACTGGGTCCCTCCATTTAGCTTGAAACATATAGAAATTTATGATTACAGATTAGGTCCCAAATTCCCAAAATGGCTCCAAACTCAAACAAAACTTGCTACCACAGATCTTAAGAATGCTAGCACTTCAGAAGCAATACCTAGTTGGCTCTGGAAAATGTCTACTCGTATTAGATACTTACAACTTTCTTATAATCAAATCGGTGGAATTCTACCCAGTTCTTTATTATTTCCAAACGACATAGAAATCAATTTGAGTTTCAATTCCTTAGAGGGCCCACTCCCACTTTAGCCTAATGTAAGTTATCTCTTCTTGGCAAACAACTCATTTTCTGGAACAATTCCTATAAATATTGGCCAAATAATGTATAAATTGATATATCTTGATCTCTCTAGTAACAAACTCAATGGTAGCATTCCGTCTTCTCTAGGCAAGATAGATAGGTTGTATTATCTTTCAATATCGAAGAACCGATTATCCGGAAAAGTTCATGATCAATGGACGGGTGAAAATATCCAGTCATTAGATTTATCTGAGAACAACCTATCTGATGTCTTCCCTGCTTCATTGTGTTCTTTACCTAATCTTTTGAGTTGAAATTGAGCAACAACAATTTTTTCGGGAAATTACCTTTTTCGTTAAAAAATTACAAAAATTTGAGCTTTCTTGATTTGGGAGAGAATAAATTCTCGGGGAGCATACCAAAATTGATTGGAGAAAGCCTTTTATCGCTACGAGAGCTACGCATGCGAGCTAACCAATTCGAAGGAAACATTACTAAGAAACTCTGCCATCTTCAAGAACTCCATGTCTTGGACTTTGCTCAAAATAATTTATCAGGACCCGTCCCAGCATGCTTCAGCAACTTAAATGGAATGAAGTCCAGAAACCATTCTGGATATCCTCAAGTCGAGAGTTTCGATATGGATTTGGTTCAAAAAGGAAGAGAATTAATATATAATCAACTTATGATTCAGCTTGTTATTATGATTGATCTATCGAGTAACAATCTAAGTGGAGATATTTCAGAGGAGATAACAAATCTCTCAGCTTTGGTTGCCTTTAATGTATCAAACAACCATCTGACAGGAAAGATGCCTCAGAAAATTGGAGACATGCGATATTTGGAAACCCTCAACCTATCATCCAACAATTTTTCTGGTCAAATTCCTCCAGGGATGTCTTCTCTGACATTTCTAAACCATTTGAACTTATCGTACAACAATTTGTCTGGTCCAATTCCATTAGGAAACCAATTCCCAACATTCAATGAATCGATCTATGAAGGTAATCCAGGACTTTGTGGAAGTCCGTTGTTAACCAAATGCGAAGCAGGTACTGATGAAGAAGATGGAGACCATCGTGGTCACAATGGAGATGATAAAGAAGATAAATATGAAAAGTTGGGGCTCTTTGTTAGCATCGTATTAGGATTCATTGTTGGATTTTGGAGTGTTTGTGGTAGTTTGGTGATCAAAAAGACCTGGAGAGACGCATACTTTGGATTTTTTAAAAAAGTGAGAGATTGGATCATCGTGCTCATTGAGGTGAATGTGAATCGTGTGCAAATTAAAATTAACAAATTTTAAAATTTAAATAATATATAATAAAAATATCTATTTTCAAAATTATATTTTAAAAGAGTCAAAATGACGTTATTTCAAGAAAAATAAGATTCGCATATTTAGACATAATTTTCATCCCCATTCCAATTTTTTCGATAAAAGTAAAAATAAAAAATAACATTTTTTATTTTTAAATAAAATTCTTTTTTATTTTATTTTTTTTTTAAATTAAAATTTTTAGTTATTTCTAAAATTTTAGGAAATTATGAGTGGGATGCTTAAAATTATTTAAAATTTACTTGAAAAGTGGGTGGGAGATGAGTTAAAAGAACAAAAATGTGGCTGGGAGATTTTAGTCAATGAGATGTTAACATTTATGACTGCTAATAACAGTCATAAATATGAGTCATAAATTTGTTACAATTATAACTGCCAAAAATAGTCACAAATGCTAACAGTCGTTAACTAAAATCTTTATGACTGCCATTGGCAGCCACAAATCCAACGAAGTGGAAAGTCACAAATACTTGTTTCTGGTGCAGTGTTAACTTATCTTATTTTCTCATTGTAGGGTATCTTCTTTTTTTGGGAAAGATGAAAGGATTTGAAAGTATCACGGGTCACAAGTAATAAAAAGATGAACTTGGTGTGAAAGATTGTAGCACTTGTTAATATTTAGCATTTATGTTTTTGGTTGTGTGTATTTATGTTATTATGTCTAACAGTGGAATTTGATTCCATTAAGATGGATTTCGATGAAAGTAAATGGAGAAATTGGATCCTTTGTTTTAGGTGTTGAGCAAAACATTGTACTTGTGTTTTTTCAAGAATTGAAGCAATAAATCAAGAACCCGTGTTTATTAAGCTTTTAAGCATTTTCCTATGCTAAATATTGTGTTTGATTATTTGATAATGAATTAGTTTAGAAACAGCTGAATTGTCGAAATGCATTGATTCTACTGGGACATTCCAACAACTCCTTTGGATAATAATTTTGATGAATGATGATTCTTGAAACCGGACACTGAAAATGAGTCTTGATCTCTTATTAACCATGAAAACCATTTGCAAATTATCCACTGGACGAAACTGAGGACATAGAGTATGATTTCTTAAATTTAAGTGTGTGTTTCATAAAAAGAAAAGCTATATTATTTTTTGAGAACTCTACTATAATGTTTGAGAACCTGGCAAAAGTGATAAATGATTTGGTTAGATAGTTTGTTACATTTCATTTTTTTCACATCTATAATCCAATTCTTTAGGCAAGAAAAAAATTCATGAACAAGGACCCAAAAATAGAGAACGTCTTACTAAATCGCTTTTCTCTCTTTGCAAATCCATTACATGCAGTCTTTGCTCTGTTTTGTGCATTCTAACAAGATCCTTCCATTCCATGTTATTTAGTTTTTTCACCTTCTTATAAAATTAAATATTGAATTAACCATTTACCAACGTAACTCATGGCCTTTTTGTCAACCAATTCCAATTAAATTTACAATTGATTAGTACAAGCCATTTTAATTTGGCCATTGATGATGGAACACGAATCCATCAATTATTTGTTAATTATTCGTGTTTATCAATGTAATGTAAATTCTTGATTATTCGAGTCAATCGGTACATATATCCATTTTTTTTTCTCTTGTAGGTGAAAGGAAACATATTTTTGCATTTTGGTCTTGACTAACTGAGTATTTAACTAATTTGTGCTTTCAACTATATATGGTTTTCGAAATGAAAATCCTCTTTCAAAAAATAATAAAATTCACTAATTTTTGATCCCTTTTCTACATAAGTATTGTTTGTTTCCAGGAAGTTTTCGGGGAGAAGAAATATTATGGGCTCTTTGAAAATTCAGTACGCCAAAAGTTTTCTCAAATGTAATTTTTTTCCCCTCGTTTAATAAATGGGTCAATTATATTATTTTTTAGTTTATGGCTAAAATTGTATAAAACTAAATGATAATTTTTCTATTAATTATATTAATTAAGGATAGCTCTATTGTCAGAGTAAATATGGCTACAATCGGAACAATGTATGATAATGAAAGCGTATTGAACAAAGGCCTGGCCTAACCCAAAATTACCCATCTAAACAAAGGCCTGGCCTAAGCTGGGGTGGATTCCACATTGGAAAACTAGAGCTGTGTTTGTCAAATTTTGATGCCCTGCTTTTTGTCTATCTGGGTACAATATACATACATATATATAGAGATTAGTTCTAAAGAGAACGGTCATCATTTTGGAAAAAAAAAAAAAAAAAGAACCATCGATTTTGAGGAATAAATGGACGAATTTTTTCATGAAACTTTGTAGAGATAATCTCTATAATGAGTAGATCATTTTTACAAAATTCTGAAAAAATCAATTTGGAAGTGGGTGTATCGAAAAATTGCTATACATGTTCAATTTTGCCTAATAAATTTTCAGATGATCACCTCACTAACTTTGAAGATGATTTTTTTGATGAAATTTGTTGGAGATTATCTACTCATTATAAAGATTATTTTCACCAAGTTTCATGAAGTAATTCGTCAATTTACCCTCAAAATGAATGGACCTTCTCTTTCTTAAAGTAAGGACCATCCTCTTTATAGGGTCAATCTTGTGATTTGATGGGCCATGTGCAAAAACTTAAAATAAGACATTTTTATAGAATCATGTAAATCAATGCACTAGAAAAATATATCATAATTATTATGTTACTTTATAGCACAAAAAGTTGTACCAATTGAAACTTTTTTTTTTTATTATGTTTACCAGTTTACTTTTATGTAAAGTTTTAGAGCGAGTTATTTATACTATATATTAAGCGCAAGTAAAGATTTTTTTGAATGTACTCAAAATTACTTAACTATCCATCTCACATATTAAATTAGTAAAAATAATGCTCTAAGATGGATTTGAACTCATGACCTTTAAAATGAAGACATTTTAATTACCACTAAACCAAATATAAAATGAAAAAAATGAGAGAGAGAGCAAGAACTATTATGGGAAAAGGAAAATGAACTAAATAAGAAAGAGGAATAAAAAATGGAAAACTAAAAAGATAACAAAATAGAACAAAAAAAAAAGAATAAAGCACAACAACTTGTCATATTATGCGATTTGGGCTTCTTTATTATTTATTAAAACAGCACAACAACCTTTGGGTATAGTGCCCTACATTTAATATGGATGGGTCTCATTTTGGCATCGGGCTTTGTGCGGGTTTTTAGCCTACACACCTTCTTTAGAGTCTGCTTGTATATATATATATAAGTATAATGACCAATTTAACTAACAAATTTTACCACTTTTTTCACATTGGTTACTAATTTTTATTTTTATTTTTTGCCTTTTTGCACATTGTACTCTTCCCCTCCCTTTTGAACAAATTACAGTCACCAAAAACACTTGTGTGATATATGTTCCTAACATAATACATAATCCCTCACCACAAAACCCTATAATTTAATTTTCAAATGTTTGAACAAGATGAAAAGTATAAAATCGAAGAATTCACAAGATTTATCATGTATGTTCTCTATATAAGCAAACATTACTATCGCATAGTTTTTTTACTTTTTAAACATTCTTGTATTCCTTTTTTTTTCAAATTCAAGAAATTTATTTTTTCTTTGTAAATTATGTTAACTTAAGACTCATATTTTTTTTTCATAATAACCGTACCATATTTTTTACATCAATAAATTTTTATTTTTATTTTACCTTTGACAATGGTGAATTAGTTTTGCTTTTTCAAAACTGCAACAGTCATAGTGGGTCAATTTGAGAGGGAGGTAAGAAAATCATAAAGGGGAAAAAAATATAGATTGACGCCGCTAGAAGAGCGCGTTGTGTTAGCCCAAGTGCAGGCACGTCAAGTTGTAATAAAGTCTCAGAAGTCCGAGTATCGAACCACAGGGATATTTGAAAAGGAATGGAATGGATTATGGATTAAATGATTTTCAGATTTCGTAAGTTGGATTTGTTGTGGAACAACAGAAATGTAGAAAGCGGTTGTGAAACTTACTAAGAAAGCACTAAGGTAATTGGAGGTTAGTTGCGATTTAAGAAACGGTGGTCATTAGCTCATACAAAGACTTCAACACGAGGTTTCTTGAAATATGGGGAATGTTGGTGTATCTCTCAATAGCAAAGGATGCGACGCTAAGCGACTCATTCCCGGATTGAAACTATATCGAGAAAGAGACAAACATCATTCCACCAAAGACAAAGTTACCATTCCTACCTCTTAGCTACAGGTGTGCAGCAAAGCGACCCATTCCCGATGAAACTAATACGAGATAGATATGACAAACTTATAATAAAAAGATTTAAGATAAAGCAAGTGTATGAAATCTCATGATTTAAAGAATCAAAATTAGAAAGTGAATCCTAACAATGAAACGGAATGAAGTTTATGGGATAAATTTGTCAACTCATCGTTGATCATTCATGGTAGAAAATAAAGAGTCTAAGTATCACATATAGTGTAATAAGCACTCAATATATCATTAAATGAATCAAAGATAAGCTAAACAAATTTATAATCCATCAATGGAGTTTTAAGAACTATTCGTAATTTCTACAAAGAGGAAAAAGCTCCATGGATGGGGGAAGAAGACTACAAGCTTTCTAAAAACATATAAATATGTTGTATGTCCATTAACAACTAAGAACTAAATATACAAGGCATATCAAATCTTGTATGAATATGAATATACCTAGAAAGCTTGAAAGAATGGAAGATATGATGAAGCAAAGGATTGACAAACATTTATCAAACTTTAAACATGGATTGAGCCATTAATCACCGAAAATTATATCGCGATTCACCTCCGTAACCTTAGTAATAAACTACTCCATAATAGATGCAAAAACAAATATTACAGAAGAAGAAATCATTCTTACAAATTAAACACTTACAAAGGAATGAAGAACAATACTCAAAGAGCTCTCCCTTCTCTCTAGCTTTTCTTAGTGTCTAAAACTAGATAATCATCTTTTTTTTTCACCCCCTAGACTAAAAACTAGCTAAGAGTGTACTTAAATTAATAAACAAAGCAATGGAAAATATCTAGGAATAAAATTCCCCAAAATAAGGCTAAAACTAGAAGTTGGTGGCTGTCCCTACCAGGCCATGATCGATCATGGCCAACCCATGATCGATCATGGGGTGTTCTGCCTGAAGATGATTTGCACCATGATCAATCATGGTCAAACCATGATCGATCATGCTTTTGGGAAATTGTCCAAATCAGCACTTTACGAGCTTTTGACTAGCGCTTGATCGATTCTTCGAAGTCCATTGCATCATAAGCCTAAAAACACATAGAAAAACACCTAGCGGGGCAATATTAAATACAAAACTCGCTAAGACACTAATTTCGAGAGAAACAGATAATTAGGCAAAATTAATGTAACAAACGCGTTAAGCGACTCCCAGAAATAGCTTATACATGACAATATTATGCGTTTATCATAGACAAAGACAAAAGGAGAAAAGAAAGAAAGAAAAAAAAATTTCCTTTGTACGATCAGCACTATATAAAAAGTAACAAGTACCCAAGTTTTGTAGATTATCTTAATTTCTCCCATACATCTGAATTTTCAGCCTTTGTCAAACAAGTTGCACCTTGATACAGTCGTAGTGACCCACAAAAATACAAAAATGTACCAACCATAAGATTCACGAAAAAATAATTGCCTAAATAAAATTAATATATGTGCAAAGCACTATTGGTACAATGGCAACATAAGTAAAATTAAGCTCAAATTCTCTGGAAATTAATCAAAATCTTTGGATTAATTACTCAAGCGAACAACAACAAAAAAATATAGGACAATTCAAAAAATAATTTAGACGGATGATAAGAGAATATAAAATTATGAATACAAATTATCATTGGTGATTTCAACGATGGATTAGTGAAACTTAGTGATAAACATAGCGAAAATAAATAAATAAAAAATTGCATTTTTGCCATAAACAAACATAGAAAAATATCTTTGCGACTAAAAAAGTTATATAAAAAAAAAATCATGTTTTGAAAAAAAGGAAAATAATATGTCCTATTTTAAATTTAATGATGCAATGAACCTTCCTAGTTCCAATCCGTTCTCTCTTGATTTAAAATTTTTCGTTTGGGTGTTCAAAACCTATGTGATATATCACTAATAGAAAAAGTAAACACTGCCCAAGTTTTCTACTGTCTTAATTGACAAAGAATCAAAGTTAACCTTTTCTCTTTTTCATCTTTGTTTTAATGCTATATATAGCAAGCACTCATAAGATAACGTCATTAAGTCACAACAATTTACATAGGCGTAAAATTCCGATTTTTGAAAAATTGGGTGGGGCACTTGCCTCACCTTCCACCCATGCATGTAGCTTCACAGCTGGTTCAATATAAAGATAGGGGTTTAACTAGGATTTTAAATTAAACCAAACTACTCGCAATCGTTCAAAGTAAAAACTCATTTAAGATTCGTTTGTGAATCAAATTAATGAACTAAACTTGCATATATTTTGGGACCTCCACGTATTAACTAGCTTCGCTCTATCATCTGTGGTAAAAATCAAACTAATTTTCTTAGTTTGCCATTGTATCAATAGTTCTTTGAATAAAGTAATTAAATATATTACAATAACAAAAAATATACATATAATCTATTAATGTGACAGTCATGATAATATTTTACATATAATATTACTAGAATTTGTATTCATTAAATAAATATTTAGTATAATATTTTGTTAATACAAATATATATATATATATATATATTAGTTTAGTCAATAATACTATTCGTATTTTTATTAAAATACTAATTTATTAATAAATCAGGTTAGTCCTAATAAACTAGGATTCTCCTGACTTATATTCTCAACTATTGGCTTAGATTTAATTTGAATTTTTATGTATTAATCTGACGGCTCACATATAACTTCCACTTATCTTTTCAACTGGTGGCTTAGATTTAGCTTCAACATTTTTGTTTGAATCCTGTTATCGTAGATGAGCGTGTAAAGAAAATGCTTATCTTTAGCCCTTTTTTCTTACACAACTCTTTTGTCCGTTTTCTTTGTAAATTATGTTAACTTAAGACTCATATTTTGATTTTATTTTTCATAATCACCGTAACATATTTTTTACATCAATATTTTTTATTTTTTTTTACCTTTGATAATGTTGAATTAGTTTTGCTTTTTCAAAACTACAACATTCATATTGGGTCAATTTGAGAGGGAGGTAAGAAAACCATAAAGATTAAAGAGCAAAAGAGAGAGAGAGAGAGAGAGAGAGAGAGAGAGAGAGAAGAAAGGAAAGGAAAAATAAAAATTTCCTATGTACGATTCGCACTATAGAAGAAGTAAAAAGCATCGAAGTTTTCTAGATTTTCAACCTTTGTCATGCAAGTTGCACCTTGATACGGTCGTAGTGACCCACAAAAATACAAAAACGTACCAACCATAAGATTCACGAAAAAATAATTGCATAAATAAAATTAATATATGTGCAAAGCACTATTGGTACAATGGCAACATAAGTAAAATTAAGCTCAAATTCTCTCGAAATTAATCAAAATCTTTGGATTAATTACTCAAGTGAACAACAAAAAAAAATATAGGACAATTCAAAAAATAATTTAGATGGATGATAATAGAGTATAAAATTATGAATAAAAATTATGATTGGTGATTTCAACGATGGATTAGTGAAACTTAGTGATTAACATAGCGAAAATAAATAAATAAAAAATTTTGTTTTTGCCATAAACAAACATAGAAAAATATCTTTGAGACAAAAAAAGTTATATAAAAAAAAATCATGTTTTGAAAAAAAGGAAAATAATATGTCCTATTTTAAATTTAATGATGCAATGAACCTTCCTAATTCCAATCCGTTCTCTCTTGATTTTAAATTTTTCGTTTGGGTGTTCAAAACCTATACGATATATCACTAATAGAAAAAGTAAACACTGCCCAAGTTTTCTACTGTCTTAATTGTCAAAGAATTAAAGTTGCACCTTTTCTCTTTTTCATCTTTGTTTTAATGCTATATATAGCAAACACCCATAAGATAACGTCATTAAGTCACAAAAATACAAATTACATAGGGGTAAATTCTAATTTTTTAAAAATAGGGTGGGGCACTTGCCTCACCTTCCACCCATGTATGTAGCTTCATCGCAGGTTCAATATAAGGATAGGGGTTTAATTATGGTTTTAAAATAAACCAAACTACTCACAATCGTTCAGAGTAGAAACTCAACTAAGATTTGTTTGTGAATCAAATTAATGAACTAAACTTGGATATATTTTGGGAGCTCCGCGTGTTAACTAGCTTAGCTCTATCATATATGTGTGCTAAAAATCAAACTAATTTTCTTAGTTTGCCATTGTATCAATAGTGCTTTGCATAAAGTAATTAAATATATAACAATAAAAAAAAAAGAAGAAGATCTAATCTATTAAACTGACACTCATGATAATATTTTTCATATAATATTACCTAAATTTGTATCCAATAAATAAATAGTGAGTATACTATTTTATTAATACAAATATATGTATATATATTAGTTTAATTAATAATACTATTCGTATTTATATTAAAATACTAATCTATTAATAAATCATGTCAGTCCTAACATAGAAGGACTTTTTATATCCCCAACTAGTGGCTCAGATTTAACGTGGATGTTTATCTTTTGATCCAACGGTCTCAAGATTATCATGGCACATTAGTAATATTAATGATAATAATAGGTATTTAGTTAACTAACTATATTAAATAGTTTAAAACCTATAAAAAATTCTAATTGTACCTTTTAGCCTACGGCCAACTTATATACTAACTAAGCTCTTAGCTTGCAGCCAAACTCAAAATAAAAGCCTATTAAAGCCATTTAAAGCCTTACACGTGGTAGCAGTAGTACAAAACATGGCCAGCACATCCCATGACCAATAACAACCCTATCAATACAACATTCACCATTTTCTCAACTTCGCCCTAATCATGGAGAGTGGAGTTTATCACATTGTAACAGTTAGTTCATTGCATCTATAAAAGGAACTAACTCTTAGCAATTTAGATCATCACAAAATTCACCAAGTACCATTCTAATTACTCTATATAACTATCTTTATCATCATCAACAAAATATCAGTGCTCTTACCAAAGGGTCGACATAAACTAGACATGCCATCCATTGGCTGAGAGAGCAACCCTTACCAAAAATCGTTGTATCCTTTTTGTCCATTTTATGATACTTACTGCTCATAACCTTGTTTGTCATGCAGCAACACTTCTTACCTCAAGATTTGTTGACCTTGTAATACATTAAAGTAAAGTTGTGCAAATGTGAGGAAGGATCTTAAGAGGACCAATTTTTTGTCCTTAAATGCGGATCGGTCATTTTGAGGGGTGAACGAATGATTTTAAAAATAAATAAAAAACTTGGTGAGGATGATCCCATGATTAGTAGATAATCTCCTCCAAATTTTATCAAAAAATTCAATCTCTAAGTGGGTTAACTAAAAAATTGATATATATGCAGATCTTTGGCCGTTAAAATTTCAGATATTTAGCTAATCCACTTGCTGGTTGATTTTTTTGATGAAATTTGGTGGAGATGATCTACTAATCATAGATATCAGCTTCACCAAGTTTTTATCAAAAAAATCATCCATTTACCTTCTCAAAATTGTTGATCTGCATTTAAGGACAAAACAATTGGTTCTTTTTAGATCCTTCCCTGTGCAAATGCATTACATGTACGTTCATTTCTAATATAACTAAATTGGAATCAAACCATTGGGTATTGTAAAATCTTTGGTTTACAGTGGCTTCGTATTTAATTTAGCCTAACCATCAAACTTGGCCCAACGGTTAGCATGCTAGGTTCAGCTCTGTGGTCAACTAGAAGCTCTCTAGGTCAAACTTAATGGATGCAAAAATATTATGTGACCAACAACGAGTCTGGTCTAAAGCTACGAAGGAGAATTAGTCGAAATGCATAAAAGCTTACTCAAATATTGCCCGGTAGAAACCAAAAAAAAAAGTATATAATTTAACCTCGATGGGTAATATATGGCCTTCTTTACGTGGTGGAAAAGGTTTATGAAAAGACAAGAGAAGAGAGAAAAAAAAGAAAAGGAAAAAAAGAAATGAAATAACTTTTTTATATGAGAATAATGGAGGATCTCGGATTATAGTTGTATTTATGAGTCTTTCTTAGTATGTTGCATTTTAACATTATGTTAATTTTGATTGCTTTTTGCTCACATACAACTTGAGATGCTCTTTTAGAGTTATGTGTAAAAATGCCTTTATATATATATATATATATATATATTTATGATTTGGAAAATTTCAATCTATTTTTAATTTGATATGATTTAAATTGGCATGAGTTTTTGCAAAATAAAATAAAATTGAAGCATTATACAATGTGTACACTTTATGCATTGTTAAGTTGACAAATAAATTATACTAAAACAGGTGGAATTGCTCTAAATAATACTTATATTTGAAAAAAAGTGTTGTTTGTAACGGAAAATGTTAACCCTAAAAGACTTGAATGCAAAAAAAGTACTTACTCGAACCAATAAAATTTAGTAACATGGAAAATGAAAATTAAAACATTCGATTTTTGTGAGAGGTTAGAAAAATAAGTTAAAATATGCAGTGAGATGCTTTCCATATGTCTCATGCTCATTTTTACGAGGATATGTTTTTTTTACCATTCATTATTTTTTTTGAAATTTTTTTCTTCTCCAACCACTAAAAAAAAATTCTATAAAAAAGGCTACAAAGTAAACATATATCTAACTATATTCCTTAAGTTATTTTCTTAATATTTCACAAAAATTCATAATTATTTTTTATTTTATTAGTAAACAAAATCTAAATGAAGGGATGTACAATAAAAATTTAAGATGTGTTTGATTGCAAGTATATAATTTGTATGGAAAGAAAATAAGTTCTCGACAATTGAATTGCTTAGAATTGAGTTGCATCAAAATTTTCAATTAAATGTGTTTTATTGCCTTAATTTTCTATCCGAAAAATATGGCATTTTTAATATAAAAAAATTATTGGTCTTATTTTTTTTTACATAATTCTATAATCATGATGAATTTTTTTTAATTGATCTTGATTAGTATATTTTACATATTAATTTTTTATTAAATTTTGAATCTTTTATTTTAAGTTATGACATTTTTAATATAGAAAATAGGTAAAGTATGTTTTGAAATTTGTGCAACTTAACCTTAAAAAAAAATCAACCCCCCTAAGAAAATGTTTTGAAAGTATTAGTAAAAAATAAACTCATGATTATGGAAAGATAAAATTTAATTACCTAAAAAATTTTAACAATTAAATACATTAAAAGTAATAAATTGAGTAAAAAATCAGCTTAGTTATTTTCTATACGAGAAAAACTTACTGGCAACGGAGATACCACATCAGTAATCCCACGTGGTATCCCAAACCAAGTAAATTTCGCCACGTCGCCTCCTCTCACTCTCTCTCCGCAACGTCACTCGTCACTCTCCTCTCTCTCTAGCTTGCTCACCACCGCCGGCTGCCTCCGACCAACTCCGACTTCCCACCTCCGACCACCATCACTCCTCCGGCGACCACCATCAACACCGCCGGCTCTCTCTCTCTCTTCTTTTCTCTCTCTATCTCACGTCACTCGTCACTCTCCTCTCTCTCTTTCTCTAGCTTGCTCACCACCTCACGCGCGATCGCCGTCTGCCTCTGGCCACCTCTGGCTTCCCACCTCCGAGGAGTGATGGTGGCCGGCTTCCCATAGCCGGCGGTGTTGATGGTGTCGCCGGAGGAGTGATGGTGGTCGGAGGTGGGAAGCCGGAGGTGGCCAGAGGCAGACGGTGATGGTAGGTGGTGAGCAAGCTAGAGAAAGAGAGGAGGAGAGAGAGAGCTGGCGGTGCCGGAGAACATGCCGGAGGTGTTGATGGTGATCGCCAAAAGAGTGATGGTGGTCGGAGGTGGGTTGCCGGAGGCGGCCGGACGCAGCCGGAGGTGGTGAGGTTGGTGAGCGAGCTAGAGAGAGAGAAAGAGAGAGGAGAGTGACGAGTGACGTGGCGGAGAGAGAGTGAGAGGAAGCGACGTGACGAAATTTAATTGGTTTGAGATATCATGTGAAATTGCTGATGCGGTAAACATTGAATGCACAAGAAAAAGAATACTAAACCCAAGAAAAAATAAATGCACCCGTCCAGGTTTCAACTGTAAAAGTAAAATGGGGATGAAGCTTGCTTTTTGTGATGTGACAAAACAAATGTCGTCCTTTTTGTCTAAACAGAGCTGGATAGATATAATTAAGAGAGATATATTGTTAGGTAAATATTGTAAGGCGATTTTCATCTGAAATTAAAGAAGTAAGTTAAATATGTATATTTTTAACATATTATTTTTATTTAATTGCACGGAAAAAAATAATACGAAAGGTAAAGAAGTCATAGACAATGTATTAAATATCAGTTGTGACAATTAATTGTGAATCTTTCAAATTTTTTTTTATAGATAATACAATGTCTATCAACTATAATTATTTTTAAAAGAAAAATAAAATACAACCAATACACATTGTACGGCCATGCATAGTCAATACAATAAGTTATGTTCTTGTTGAGTGTTAAATTTAACAATTTTTAACAATTTAGCAATCTTAGTGTGATTTAAAAAAAAGTTAAACATACCAATTTGACTCACCAGAGGAGGTCATAGGTCGAAGCTTTTGCTTTTTCTTTTTATGATGTGATAACAAATGTCGTCCTCTTTTTTCAAAACATAGCGAGATAGATATAAGACAAAGCATAAAAATTTTGTTTTGTACCGATTTAATATTTTGTGATTGTTTTTCGTCGTTAAAAACATCTTTTTTAATATTTTAACGTCAAAAAAGGTTACTAAAGAGCTCAATCTATATAGAACGGTCTATCAAAAAAAATGCACTCT
This sequence comes from Lonicera japonica, assembly GCA_021464415.1. NCBI lineage: Eukaryota > Viridiplantae > Streptophyta > Magnoliopsida > Dipsacales > Caprifoliaceae > Lonicera > Lonicera japonica. The sequence continues at coordinate 172,310 of JAKCWG010000807.1, read as the reverse complement.
AAGACATATATATATACGGGTACGGTTTCAATTGTTACCTTCTCTTTATACCTATGGATGGTTACAATAATATTATCTATTGGATAAAATATTAAATGTTGAGATCAAATGAGTAGTTGTCTAATATAATTAATGTACATTGAAAAAATACAAAGTATTGAATGTAAGATTAAAGGGTGGGGCTATTGCCACACCCCAAAGTTCTCCGTACCACTCCCACCATTTGACTCGGTGCAATAAGGCAGAATATATGGTCATTTACTCGGTGCAATAGAACCAAATTACTATTAAGACAAAAAGAAATAGCCCCACCCAAAATTAAATGGATAATTTGTTGTTACATGTTGACATGTTATATATTTTTTTTATTTAATTTTAAAAAATCTTAAATTAAGATCTAATTAATTCAAAATCAAAAGAGTACATACTCTTGATCATTTATCAATGCCTTTTCTCTTTCGTCCTCCAAGTGAAGACGTGAGACATAAATGCTTGTCGACTCTATCGGTGACAAGGTTATTTATTATTAGCAATCATTTGGGACGGAATTTATGCTTCTTTTTTTACCGGTGTGTAACAATATGATAATGCTAAATTGATAATTATATTTTTTTAATGTTTCAACTTAACAATTTTATTGTCTTTTTTAAACATAATTAATGTAATAAAACCAAAAGGAATGTTTCAACTTAACAATTTTATTGTCTTTTTTAAACATAATTAATGTAATAAAACCAAAAGGAACGAGCATTATCATATTGTTACACACCGGTAAAAAAGAAGCATAAATTCCGTTTTAATTACTACAATATACTTAAGTTTTAATTACTATCTTAAACTATTGTATACCCTACTGTGAGAAGCCGCAAATGCGACCCCCGGGTCTCGTTCCCGTTGGTGGGAGTCTGAAACATCGGAAAGAATTCCGTTGTTCCATTTGCTTCTATGTGTTGATAATTCATATCGGGAGTCCCTCTATCCTCCATTTGCTTCTATGTGTTGATAATTCATATCGGGAGTCCCTCTATCCTATTTCTAGATGCAAGAGGGTTCATTCAGAGTCGCCAGTACGTTTTACGAGAAAACGAACAAAATAATTGTGTAAAAGGGAAGGCTTCAGATAAGCCTTTCTTTACACGTTTGTTTACGAAACCAGAATTCTATAGGGTTCGGGAACTATATTACGGTTTGGAAAGGTGTTAAGCACCCATTCCGCCCTTCGATCTCTAGTGGTCTTATATGTTTATTCTATGTTGAAAAACTTGGATGCTTTTACTGATATTCTACTGCTTTCTGAAAATAACTAATGAAAACCTGATTTTCGAGCGCGTTAAGAATATACCACAACCATGTCGCCACTTCGCTTACTAGAAAAATCGAATTTTAAACAAGTTTACAATAAAACTAATATACAAATATCTTTTTTAATTACTAGAAGAGACTTTCATTACCTTCCCGGCGATAATAATAAGAACAAGAGAGAAAATATAATACAGCAGAGAAGACCTCTGACGGATATCAGCTTTCCTCTTAGAAATATTTTAAGCAGTCTGACTCTGGAAGGTGGCACTCCGGGTGCCAAGATTAGATCCGAGACTTTTGCGAAAATAAATGTTATCACATATACTTTCGGAGAAGGCTTAAAGATTAGAAAATATCATAGAGAATAAGGAATTTTAGTATAGAAATTGTGGCGAGAAGTTGCAGTCCAGAACCCATGGGGGTGTTGGCCTATTTATACTGCTCAGGGAGGATTGTCGCGCGACATTTCTCCCGAAAGGGCATGTGTTGCGCGACAATGTGTACCATGTCACGCGACAAACGGTTGAAGTGATATTTCTGACAGACTGATGTATCAGAAAGTGGATGGTCGGGGTCAGAGAGGTTTGTCGCGCGACAAAGGAATGATTGTCGCGCGACATATCAGTGATTGTCGCGTGACATACTGATATGTCGTGCGACAATCCCACTTAAAAATAGGTTTGTTGGCCCAATCCACAACTCTCGTGCGAATACTGGTTTTCTTATAAAACGAGCATCTTGCATTGAGTCGTGAGTCACCATGCATGTAGAAGACTGATAGGAAAAACTCCAATTCCGGCCGCGTGAGGAGTTTGGTATAACCCTTTGTTGCCAATTCCGAGCCTTTTCTGTACGTTTTTGGAGAGCCAGCCGCACGCCCCCAACCATACGGCTACCTGCCAGCCGTACGGTTGGCCCCTCTGTCGCAGCCCCCTGTCGCACGCCCCAGCCGCACGGACCAACCGCACGCCCCAGCCGCACGGCCCAACCGCACGCTCCAACCGCACGGCCCAGCCGCACGCCCTGCGGCTACCCCCTGCGGTTGGCCTCTTTTGGAGCGTTTTTGGCGAGATTTTTACTATAAATAGAACCCTTGGGCTCTCATTTGAGGGATCAACAACACTCAATAGTGTTTTTTAGTAAGTAGAAACTCTGCCAAAATTATCAGAGAGCCATTTTAGAGAAATTCTAGAGAGAGAAAGTCTAGAGAAAATCTTAGAGAGAGAAGGAAGCAAGCAAGGAGCAATCAAGGCAAGCTTTTTATTTCTTCTTCAAGCGCATCAGGTATATTCTCTACAACCCTCCTTAGTTTTAATACTGCATTTAAATTCAATTCCTTTTTTAATACAGAAAATTAGATAACTTGCAAAGAAGTTCACCACTTTCAAAATAAATCCTTTCTAAATTTTATAAGAAATCTAAAATCCGTTTTGACACGTTTTCAAAACAAAAATATAAAAAAATAGTTTCCAAAGAAAGAACTACGAGACTCTGATTTCATTCTACGAATGGATACGTAGGCGCTCGCAAAGCTCGAGTCTGATTTCAAAATATTGTTTTAAACTGAATTTATCCGGAAAGGACTATTCTGAAAACCATTCGAACTACTTGCAAGATATCTAAAATAGGAATTATATACATGATCCATTAAGAGACCGAAAGGGCGAATTGGGTGCCTAACACCTTCCCAATTCGTAACGTAGTTCCCGAACCCTAGCAAAGTCAATTTTTAAAACAAATCTCTGGTTTCAAACGTATGAAAGATAATCCGTTTTCGGATTGTCCTTCGTACGATCTTTTGTTTGTTTTCTCGTAAAACAAACTGGCGACTCTACAAAACATGTTTTTCAAATAAAACCGAGAACGAGGACCTGGTTCTTCCACGGGTCGCGCGCGGGTCCGGATTCTCACAGTGGCGACTCTGCTGGGGACCCTCGAGAACTAAGCTCTATTATAATAGATCATATATTTAATTCCTGTTATTTATTAGATATATGTCTTGTAAGCCTTAGTTCTAGGATAACATAGAAGCAATATAGGTGGATACCCTGATGCCTTTATTTGCTAATTATGTGAGGAAAATCTTTTTCGTAATTAAAATTGTATAAAATACCATAACAAACCCTAAAGCATTGATCAATAATGAACTGCCATATTGTTATTTTGCACGCACCCACGTCTTATCATGCATTTTCGCGAGTGTGAAATTTACCCTATCAACCTCGGGACCAGAGTCGTGACTAGGCCGCGGACTTGCGGGTCTGCACTAGCCAAAAGCGCCTGGGACCACTCTCCTTGGCCAAGTACTTACCGAGGTATATAGAGTGACGAGAACACTCACGTACCCGGGATGTATATCAAAAGGTCCTTACATGTACCTGCGCTCTTGAGGTATATCGTAAGACCTGCCAAATAGGAGGGAGCCTTAAACCATACCCTCTTCAACCACGCTTGCATATAGGGGAGTCAGCTTAGAACACAAGATTTTCTGCATTGTTTTAATGACCAACAGTCGTGAGAATCTAGTGAGCGAAAGCCCTGATTCCATGAACAAAGCAACTCATGAGGAGAGGTCTTCCCGTGTTTTCAAATGGCTTTTCAGAAAACCCTTTCCAAAATTATTTTCCAAAATTTTAGTCGGATGGGGAACCCATGGAATTCTATTCCTACCCTACCGCTATACGGGACTCTCAAGTTGTCGCCGTTGGTCTGTTTTCGATCTCACCTAAAAGGAAAACCTTCTGTGTGTTTATTTTTCGTCCCGATCGATGTATTTCTGGATAAGGTCCGGCAAGTTCTAATTGATATATTGTTGTTTTCCGGGGGGAATGTGCGCTATCGAATTTGTTCCTTTTTCCGGCATCAGTCATTCACACTGGCCTCTGCGTGGGCCGGAAGAGATAGCACCGGTAGACTCATCAGACCAGACTCAGCTGACAATATGGATCAGAATACTCCGAATCGAAGTCGGAACAACCAATACAATAGTGCAGCGGATCCGCCGCACGGTCCATTTTACCCAAACCCGGGGATGCCTCAGAACAATACTGTTGGGGGTCAGCCACTGCATCACGCCCCATCTCTCAATGCCGACCCAAACTTGGCTAGCACAAGCGGAAACATGAATGCTCCTTTACCAAACCCTGAAGACATGTATCGGATGTTAATGAACCTGAACCAAAGCATGGCCCTGTTGCTAAGCGATAATCAAACTACTCGTACCAAGTTGGACGAGTTGGCTAAAGGTCGTCTTACGGAACCTCCGAGGGAAACTCCGATTATTCCTCCACCACCCCCGCCGGCACTCTCAGTTCATACGGAAGCACCACTGCCGTTCGAACAGTTGAACCAACCCAAACACATGCATGATCCAGTTGGAAATTGGTTACACCAAGATCTTATCAATCAAGCCCCTCCACAATTGCAACCGACCCACGAACCTTATCACGATCCATATTATGAACCGATAAGGAGACCCATGAGTATCCAAGGGGAAGGCCCCTCACCAGTGGAAGGTTACCGAGGGGACAAAGACTTATCTGAACTCAAGGAGCAACTAAAAGCCCTTACCCAGAAGGTCGCCGAAAGTTCAAATGATTTGACCCAGTTACAGAGCTACAATTTGTACCCTGAGGCTCATTACCCGGTGGGATTTAAGATGCCGTCGATTCCAAAGTTTACAGGAACTACACCGCTAGAACTCCACCTGAAATCATATGTCCGCTCCATGAGAATTTATGATATTGGGGAAGCTGAATTAGCTAATTCTTTTCACCTTACGCTAGCTGGGCCGGCCCAGAGTTGGTTTTTAAACCTCGAAAAACATCGGGTTAGATCATGGCCAGCCATCGTCCAAGAGTTCGTGGCACAGTACAAGACCAATGAAGAACTTAAAGTCACAAGAAAACATTTGGAGATGGCTAAGCAAAAAGAAAATGAAAGCATCAGCGAATTCGTTACGAGATGGAGAGAATTGGCAGCCCAAATGGTAGAGCGCTTAGATGAAGAGGAACAATTGGGGTTGATTGTGAAGAATTTAAAACCCGAAATTCGAGCTCAAATGGGTCATCAGTTCTTTAGCAGATTCAAGGCTCTACTGCACGTGGGTAATGAAATCGAGGAGGATCTGACCAAGCAGGCCGAAATCAAGAAGTCTGCCTCTCAATATAAAAAGACTTCTACATCCGCTGTCAATCAAGTAACGTCCTATGGGTCCTATGGTAGAGGGTACTCCAACAACCCTTATGGTCAAAGCTCTGTGAAAAACATTGGGGATTATCCTACACCGGGGTATCGCAACAACAATAATAACAACCCCCGGGCATTTGATCAGAATCCCTCGCGAGATCGACACTTTTTGCAATTACCTGGACCATTGGGTAAGGTTTTTGAGCAACTGAAAGAAGCAGGAATCATGTATCCCATGAATCCGAGACCTCTACCACAACAGATACCGCCTTATTGGAACATGAGTGAGCGGTGCGAATATCACCAAGGGTTTGGGCACACTACTGATAGTTGTATGGCTCTACGGCATGCTATCCAAAATCTAATCGATAGCAAGAGAATTCCAGATCCGTCAGCCCCGAATGTTGCCAGGAATCCTCTTCCTAATCACCGAATCAACGCTATCGAGGAGGATTTAGACTTACCAGATCCTGTATCCCTGATTAAACCTGCCGTAAGTACAGACAATGTTGAAGTGTTGAAACTTGGCTGTTTAAAGCCTTCACCCACAGTCACCGAATGCCTTCCCCCAAAGTCCCAGAAAATCGTCAAATATACCGAAGATGAAACCTTATTGGGACTATGTGTTGATGAAACTCGAACCACCCGGTCACAAGAGATATTTAGCCCAAAGGTTAAGGGCTGGATGGAACAAATGAAGTTTATACCCGGTCTTGGGCTTGGCAAACAAAATCAAGGGATCGCCCACTTTCCACAACTTGGTGGCAATCCGAGACGACAAGGGCTTGGATATAACCAAGGAAAAGCAGAAAAAAGAAACACCCGTCAACGTGCACATTCCTCAGAAATAAACATGATCGCTTTTGATTGGAGCAAAGTTTCGCAAACCGAGGAAAAGTCGCCTCCGACCCCTATTGAGATAACTGAAAAAGCAAATGATCCAGTTGCAACGTGGGTTCAACAGTTGACCCGTTCGGGGAGAGTTTACCAACCGCCGAATGCCAAGCAAACTAACGATACCTCTGCTCCTAAAGAACCCGCAAAAGATCCAGAAGAAGGGCGCGTTGTTGAACAGTTGAAGAAAACACAAGCCCAAATCTCAATTTGGGGACTCTTAGTAGCATCTAAACCACATCGGATGGCACTAATGAAGATGTTGGACGAATCAGTTATTCCTCTGGAATCCACCCCAAATGAGTTAACAGCAATGATCGCTTCGATGGGGGTACAAAAGCAAGTACTTGGGTCTTCCGATGAAGATCTCTCACCGCTTGGTCGGGACCATAATCAAGCCCTACACATCACCGTTGTGGCCTATGGGATGACTATACCTTATGTTCTCGTGGATAACGGTTCTACAATTAATGTGTGTCCTCTGAAAACCGCTGTCCGTTTGGGTATTGACTTAACTACATTGGAAGATTCGCCAGTCACGGTTAGGGCATACGACAATACCAAGAGAGAAGTACTGGGTTCCGTCATGCTAAATATGCAAATTGGGCCGGCCACGTTTACCACTGAGTTCCAAGTCATTGATATTCCTTCGAGCTTCAACTTGCTATTGGGACGAGTTTGGCTACATGAGGTTGGGGCACTCCCTTCCTCACTTCATCAAAAAATGAAAATACCTTTCAACGGTGACATCATCATTGTTAAAGGAGATCCTGAAAGGGCAATAACGCCGAAAAACTCGCCCGTATTAGGAATCGGGAGCCAAGATGTCCAACTCGGGGGATTTTCATATGAACCGAAGATACAAACTCTCACCACCCAAACCATGAATTATCTACCCCCCGATGACATGGCAACCATGAAGGCGCAAGTTGTACAGATGATGAGGAAAATGAAATTCTTACCGGGAATTGGTTTGGGGAAATATAAAGCAGGTATTGCACAGATGATTGAGCCATACCAACAACCAAAGCCTCTTGCTGGTTTGGGATATACGGGAGATAGTAACGGCACAAAGAACACTATATTCACGGATGGATCGTTGAATGGGTGGTTCATAAAAGAGGGCGAAGACTTCCCTTACTGCGGATTTCAAGAACCATGGGTAAATGAAGAGGGAAAGCGCCAGCCAGGCTTAGAAATCTTTTTTGAAGAGGACCTGTATATCAGCGAAGGTTTTACTCATACCTTCTCATCAAAGCTGAAAATAACCATGCCACCTGTCGAGCCACTGGAAGAAGAAGATATGTTGGGTAACATGTTTGAGGTTATGGCTATTGAGGAAGACTATCTCGGGGATCCTGTACATCTCATACGACCTGTTGAAGAGGAAAAGAAGAAAAAGAGAGAGAAAAATGTTGATAGAAATGTACAAAATTTAGAATGTATGCTATCTATGCCAAATGATGTTTCTATCAATAAAATTGACAATCTTTCCCCTTACTTTGATTCTTGTGATGTTGAAGTTATGAATGAAAATTTGAATGATGAACAAAGAATAAAACCTATTGAAGGGGACACGGTCACAATAAATTTGGGAACAACTGATGACAAAAAAGAGATAAAAATTGGGGCCGAATTAAGCCGTGATGAAAAAACAGACTTGGAAAATTTGTTGAAAGAGTTTGTTAATGTTTTCGCTTGGTCATACGCTGATATGCCAGGTTTAGATGCCAACATTGTGATGCACGAAATACACACTAAACCTGAATGTAAACCTGTCAAGCAAAAGTTAAGAAAACTAATACCTGAGTGGTCGCTCAAGGTAAAAGAAGAAGTCACAAAACAATTGGATGTCGGATTCATACGGGTCGTTGAATACCCTACTTGGCTGGCCAACATAGTGCCGGTACCAAAAGCTAATGGCAAAGTACGGGTTTGTGTTGATTATCGCAATTTAAATGCTGCATGCCCAAAAGATGACTTTCCACTACCAAACATTGATCTCATTGTCGACAACACTGCAAATCATGCTCTAAAATCATTCGTTGACGGGTTTGCCGGGTATAATCAAATTAAAATGCATCCTGATCATCAGGAAAAGACGGCTTTCATCACGCCATGGGGTACTTATTGTTACACCGTAATGCCATTCGGGTTGAAAAATGCCGGGGCCACATATCAACGAGCCGCAACTACTCTGTTCCATGATATGATTCATAAGGAAGTCGAAGTGTACGTCGACGACATGATCATCAAATCCTTAGACCGGGCAAGTCATGTGGAAACTCTTCGGGCCTTCTTCGAACGGCTTATACAATTTCAAATGCGTTTGAATCCTCAGAAATGTGTGTTCGGGGTCACCAAAGGCAAGATGTTGGGGTATATAGTCAGCAGAAAGGGAATCGAGGTGGATCCAGCAAAGGTTAAAGCTATTCAAGAAATGCCAGTCCCTAAAACCGAAAAAGAAATACGGGGTTTCCTTGGGAGACTACAGTTCATCAGTAGATTCATTTCACAGTTGACTCGAACATGTGAACCAATTTTTAAGCTACTCCAAAAGAGCTCGGATGGACAGTGGAACGAGCAATGCCAAGAAGCATTTGATAAGATTAAACAATACTTGGCCAAGCCACCAGTCTTAGCGCCTCCTCAGGTAGGCACCCCGTTTATACTATACATGTCAGTCAACGACTCATCAGTTGGGGCCATGTTAGCACAACATTTGTTGAAAACAAGAACTGAACAAGCAATATACTACCTCAGCAAAAAGTTTTCTCCGGGGGAACAAAATTATACGGCTTTAGAGAAATCTTGTGCCTCGTTGGTTTGGGCCACCCAGAAATTGCGACATTATATGTTGGTCTTTTCAGTGATCTTAATTTCCCGACTGGATCCTTTGCGATACTTGTTCGAAAAGCCAATGTTGACTAATCGAATGGCTAAATGGGTATTCCTACTTTCAGAGTTCGACATCTCCTATGTAACGCAAAAGGCTGTCAAAGGGCAAATCATAGCAGACCACTTAGCGGGTAATCCTATTATTGACACCGACTTACAGGACTTTGGATTTCCTGACAAAGGTATCATGGAAATCACGAAAGATGATGAATGGAAAATGTATTTCGACGGGGCTTGTAACCGAAATGGGAATGGAATCGGGATCCTGTTAATTTCTCCAGATCAAACCCATGCCCCTATGTCCTTTCGCCTGGAATTTCCTTGCACTAACAACATCGCGGAATACGAAGCTTGCATTGTCAGGTTAGAAATTGCTTTGCAGAAGGGGGTTCGCAAGATTCAGGTATTCGGAGACTCCGCCCTCATCATTCATCAGATCTTGAAAAAGTGGAAGATCAAAGAGGAAAAACTTGTTCCATTCTTAGCCCAACTTGAAGAAACCTCTGAGAAATTCGACTGTATTGAATTCTTCTATATCCCAAGAACACAGAACAACTTTGCTGATGCCTTAGCTACCCTGGCCTCAATGATTGAAATTCCGGGAGAAAGAGAAGAAATTCAGATTCAGATTCAGAAGCGGATAAATCCAGTATTCTGCCTATCACTCGACGTTGAAAGTGGAAATGAGATTGATAAGAACGTTTGGTATTATGATATCTGGCGATTGCTCAAGCATAATGAATACCCGCCTAATACCGACAAAAGTACTCGGGTCACACTTCGCCGACTTGCATCCCGGTTTATCGTCTGTACGGGAAAATTGTACCGAAGAAATGATGATGGCATACACCTTCAATGTCTTGATGAAGAAAAAGCCCGAGCAATGATGGAACAAATTCATAGTGGGGAATGTGGTCCGCATATGAGTGGTCATACATTGGCACGTAAAACAGTGCGGCAAGGGTATTACTGGCTAACGATGCAAAAAGATTGTTTTGACTATGTCAAAGGGTGTCACCAATGCCAAATATACGCCAAGGCACAGAAACTCCCACCAAAAGAATTATATCCCATGACATCTCCTTGGCCGTTTTCCATCTGGGGTATCGACATAATTGGTAAGATCTCGCCAAAAGGAAGCAACGGGCATGAATATATTCTGGTAGCCATTGATTATTTCACCAAGTGGGTTGAAGCTGAGTCTTACAAAGATTTGAATGCCCGAAAAGTAGCTCGATTCATCCGTCATAACATTATATGCCGATACGGGGTGCCACATGAGATCATATCTGATAATGGGACACATTTTGAGGGTGAAGCCAACGAAATCATGGAAAAATATGGTATCAAACGCCACAAATCTTCTCCGTATCGTCCGCAAACTAATGGAGCCGTTGAAGCTGCCAACAAGAATTTAAAGAACATCATTAGTAAGATGATCAGATCCGGCAGAGATTGGCCCGAAAAGCTCCCATATGCTCTTTGGGGATATCGAACTACTGAAAGGGTCTCTACGGGATCAACACCTTTCTCCCTTACATACGGCATGGAAGCGGTTTTACCAGTAGAAATGGAAATACCTTCTTTACGGGTTGTCTTGGAAAATCAAGTCACTGAGAGTGATTGGGTGAAGGCTCGGTATGAAGAGTTGGCAATGATCGATGAAAACCGATTGAGGGCTTCGTATCAACATCAAGGGTACCAAAAACGCGTTGCTAAAGCCTTTAATAAAAAGATCCGAGACAGAAACATCATAGTGGGAGACTTAGTGCTCAAAGAAATCCGTGAACCAGCCCGAGACCCACGAGAAAAATTTTCGCCAAAGTGGACAGGCCCTTACATTGTTACCAAAGTCTTATTTGGGGGCACCGTGCTTCTTACCGACATCGATGGCCAAGAGTTAAAATTACCAGTCAACCTGGACTGATTGAAGAAGTACTATCAGTAAATATTGTATTCATGAACTACGAAGACCTGAGCCCAAAAAAAAAAAAAAAAAAAAAAAAAAAAGGAAGAAGAAGAGAGAATTTATCTGGGGAAACGTAGGCAACCTGAATATCAGGCCCGGTCTATTCATTGTAATAAAAATCATCCGCTTGAAAACAAAGAGAGGGGATAGAAAGAGATTTTCCATATAACCAAAGTCAAGCTATTACATACTTTTCCATGTAAACAAAACCTACATACATCAAGATCCTAAATACTTCTATCACTGGCCCATCTACCTACATACAGAAGCCACCTACCAAACCTAACCTAAAGCCATCAATCGTCCGCAGAATATAAGATCCGCTCTCGCTCCATGGTATGATAAGAAGCAAGAACTGTCTCGTCTGTCACTCGGGAATCCGCAAACCGGAACCATCTCATCATCATAGGCTCGTGCTCAATGGTCTGTCGAACCCGACGCCAGATATGCAACACGACATCAGACCGAGTCGCCCGGGTAATACCAACCTCTCCTGCACGAAATCGTCGAACATAGCGGGTAGACCACAAGCTTTGCAGTGTAGTCTCCAATCTCGGGGTGATGGGAAGAGCCACCGAAGAAAAATCTCTCAGTGGAAGGGGTATACTCAGAGAAACACCAAACTGTCTCGTCAGTCGCCCGGGTATATAAAATGATGTCTCCCTCAGACCGCGGAATCGAAGGTAGTTCTGCCCACCCATGCTGGTAATCATAGTCCTCATACGCCACCATGGAACCTCCCAACGAATCGAAGAAGAGGACTCAGAAAAACGGACAGCCCAGTCATATGATGATAAACGATGAATCCGGGCGTAATCAGGACGCTGGAAGAAGTGCTGGGAGTCCCAAGGAAGCCGAGTCTCCAGATACCGAAATCTCTCAGTAACCCACATGTATAACAGATAGGGGCTACCCCGAAAGTGACTAAGTCGGCACTGAACCACGGCATCTAGACCATTCAGCGTCTCCGCCAATAAAATGGGAGTCACCAAATGGCCGCATCTAGCCTCAGATACAACCCGAATAATCAGAGGATCAACCATGATAGCATCATCAGTAACTAGAAGCATCTGGGAAAAAGTAAAGATCATACAGGCAGCAGTCCGACCTGAAAAATAAGCCGGATCATCGCCATGCTGCATGAAGAAATCAGCCAGGCGACGTAAGTGGAGTCGTCCATCTACGATCATGGGCCGGCACTCACTCTCCCGCAAACCCAAAAACTCTGCTAGCATGACCCGGGGGCTCCTAGAATCCCGCAAAGACGCCAACGGCCATGAAAGGTCCTGGCGCATCAGTAAAGTGAACTCCTCGATCGTCGGGCAGAGCTCGTCTAACCCGATACGAAAACAATGATCCTCAGCATCCCAGAACTCAGCAAGACCAAGCAAGAAAGAAAAATTGATATCATGCGAACACCAACGGTGAAGGTGGCTCAGGTCGCCCCAATTGAGACCGCAATCAGCCTCGGCTAAGGATACAAAATCGGTCAAAAGGGAGAAGGAATCGTGGGAATAAAAAGTAGACATGGTGATAGAGCAAGAAAAGTTGTTTTAGGCTAGAAGGGTAGAGTGAATAGTGATTTGGATGAGGAAAAAAGGACAAATTCGCGCTCTTTTTATAGTACAATTGCACAGGCCAACCGCACGGCTGGGTGCCAACCGCACGGCTGGCTACCAACCGTACGGCTAGCCTTCCAACCGTACGGCTGGCTCCCAACCGTACGGCTACCCCTTGCGGGTAGGGCGTGCGGTTGACTCTTCCCCTTGGCCAAAAATCTCTGTTTTTCAAAATTTTCGTTTAACGACATTCTTCTTCACAATAATACATCATGGTGTGAATGTTGCCAGACTCTATTCAGGAAGAACGATCCATTCATTACATGCATATAAATTTAATAATCACTTGCCAACACGAGTACTTGACCTTTTTTGTAATCAAAATTTAACCACTATAAACGCTTCTTTCACAAAGGTGTGTAATTAATTAATCATGTTTCATTTTAATCAAATTCATAATGATTTTGCCAACATGTGTTACATGATTGTTTCTTCCAAACACTTTCGCAATAAATTTGTAACATTCACAAGCAAACATGTTTTTCTAAGCATAAACATTTTATTTATAAAGTATAAAACCAATCACACTGATAAAACCAACATTTTTTCCAACAAACATATTTAAATTAAACCACTAAATTAGCAAAGTTTAAATTAACCAAAACCTTTAAATTAACTACTTAAAATTAAAATGTTTTTTCTAAATGAAAAACCTAACAAAACATCGAACCATCAACCATCATATCATCACTGAGGAGGAGGAGGAGGATCCATCGTGCGCGGTCGCTTCGCTTCTGTCTCTCCAGCACCCTCTGCTGGACTCTCCGAAACTGTACGGCCCTCACCTGTGCGAGACGGAGTAAGCCGGGAGGTGCGCCTCGACTGCTGAACCGACTGAGAAGGTGCCGCTGACCGGGACCGCGAACGAGAAGGATGATAGGTAGACGTCATATCGCCCGCCAAGCGTCTGCTGTACCGCCCCATATACTCCGTCGGAAAGGGAGCCGCAAACGTCAGCAGTCCGTACATGCTAAAGTAGCTCCTCAGTAACTCAGCCACCTCGCGAAGCAGGAATAGACCCCTCTGTCAAAACCAAAATTACCAATTAGTAACATTCATAAATCGACACATATACTTACCTTTTTGCAAGAGTAACCTTACCCCCTCGCCCGACACATGTGCCAGGTCCCCCATTCACTCATCACCCACAGGTACAGTAGGGATCCGGTATTGTTTGGGTAGACCGAGATCCAAGTACGGGATGTCCCGAGGGTACTCCGGGATCGAGTACGACGCCAACGCCACACCCTCAGGAGCCTGTGACGGACCAGCTCCGCTACCACCCACCGGGGGAATGTCCTCCCCAGTACCTTCCCCCCCCTCCGACTCGGGCGCCACCGCTTTCTCCTTCCCCTTGTCACCGCCCTCACCGGCTGGGGCCTGGCCTATCCCCGCTTCCGCCCCTAACTGTGCCTCCCTCTCTCCTAACTCCCGGAAGACTATCCCACGAGCCGCGCCTGATGATGGGGTCGACAGAGAATATGGCCTCAGTCCCACCGACCCGGCACCCGGAGACCCAACAGGCGTACGCAGTAACGGCGAGAAGGACACGTGATGAACCCAATCCATGTCACCCGGACCATACACAGGTGATGATCCAGTCATCGACCCGCGTCCCCCGGGTGTCTGCGCCTACTCCAACATCTGTCGCATATCCTCCGACGACAATTGAGGCGTCCTCCCTGCCATCGACGATGGAATGGGCGGCCTCGATACCGGACTCCGTCCACCCAACGGACTCCTCCCACCCCTCGTCGCCCTACCACGTCCGGGTGAGACCGCGGCAGTCTCGACCCCTCCTCCACCTGGCCCAACTGGGGGCGACCCGCCATTGCCTCCTCCCAAAGGCACCTCCTCCGACCCCCCTTCGTCGTCATCCTCCTCCTCCTCCATCTGCTACGGCTCTGCATCCCTCTCACCATGCGGATCCTCATCATTCGAATCTGCAATCCCCTTCGCCCTCCGGTTCAGTGCAGGAGCGGGCTGATAAGGGACCCTCTGCGAGATATACAACTGCCCCCGGATGAACAACGGATCTCCCCCGATAGCAGCATACCTAGCATATATCACGCGGCCGCGCACGCCTCTCATCTCCCTCATCAAATAGCGGTGCGCGAACGTCCCGTATTCCCCCTCCACCAATAAGCCCTCAATCGGGACGCCTCCTAAGAGCAAAGTCCGCTCCTCTCCAGATAGCATGCCCGGCCGTCTCATAGCTGCTGGAGGCCAGGCCGGAACTCTAAATCCTAGCCCGTGAGTGTGCTGCCGCACCACGCGCTCTCCCAAGAAGAAGACCGCACCATACTCATGCAAAAACAGCCGCCTCGAACGAGCCGCCGCCAGCGCATCCGTATACCCCCACTGCTGCGTCACGAATGCGGGCCATGGGCTCCACTGCACCTGCCACATCAAATATACGCTAATGAATAACTCATCTTTCTTTTTCAAATATAATTTAAATCTCAGTTAAGTCAATCTCATACCCGGTCTAGCTAGAGGCCTGAGACGTCGCCCGCACTGACGTCCGGGGTCAGATACCGATATACCCCAACTATGTTCCCGCTGTAATACCGTCTGAAGAGCGGGAACTCATCTGCGAAGGTCGGGTGCAGATGGATCTGACCAATACCCTGATGGGTATGCGCAATGAACCACATCTGTCACAATTAATAAAGCCGTCAGTTTTTATACATTAATCACGCGTTTTTTCTAAAGATAATTGAGTTTTTAATTTAAGTTATTACCTCCCAAAGCGTAACCAGTCCGCGATGGTTAAGCTCCATATGCCGGCACACCAAGTCCATCGACTCGTACAGCACTGCCAGTACATAACCTCCCCAGGCAAATGCGTACAACTGATCAAAGAACCGCAAGTAAGGCAGCCACCATAGCCGTAGGTTGTCACCGCCGCGTGCATAGAAGAAGTCGTGTATCAATAGCAGTATAAAGCACCGAGACAGCTGCCGAACCTCCTGCCGTGTCATCGGTCCGTCCCCAAACCTCTCGCTCTCCGCCTCGATGTGATGAACCATCGCAGTGTGGGGTATCCCGTCTGCCACGATCCGACTCGGCCTCCAACCTAGTGCCGCACCCATACCATCTAAAGTAACCCGCAACCGAGGGTTAGGCGCCAGAGCATCTCCTCCAAATGGCAGTCCCGTCAGCACGAACACGTCTTCCGGGGTCAGCGTCATCTCACCCCAACTCCAATGGAAGGTGTGCGTCGTATCCCACCATCTCTCCCCCAATACTGTCGACAGACTCACCGATCGCTGGAACTCTCCGCCAGGCAGCACCTCGATGAATCGTCCGAATGGGGTCGCACTCAAATAGGCCCTCACCAGCGGGGGTAACTGATCTCGTAGCTCCGGGGCAGCACGAGTGATACCGCGGCAACGTCAACTCCTCTGTCACATGTTTTAAATTTTAGAACTCACTATTTAATAGTGGATAATACAGATTTTAAGTAAACTATGTCAAGTATGTCGATAATGGCAAGTAATTATTAACTTTATCATATCTCATGCATATCATGGCATTGCATATTTCAAAAATATCATATAACATAAAATCAGCATATACCCGAGTACGGCGGCGGATCTCGTGTGCCGCAGGCTCCATCAGTAGCCACTCCCGTCCCTCTCCCGGCGAGATCGAAGGCACGTCACGGTACATCGCTCGCTGCAGCGACCCGTCTGCCCCCAGTGGGCCCTCCCAGGCCACACCATCCCAGTCATCGTGATGAGGCGCGCAGATCAGACGCCCATCCATCATCGCCGTAATCGAATCCACCTCATCGCCAGGGAGTAGCTCCGGCGCCTCTCCGCCCTCCGGTGGGCCCCCCATCATCATGAACACAAAAATCGATAGTAGTCTCGCAAAAGCCATCACTCACTTAGTCTAAGACACTCGCTCAAACTTTTTGGAAATTGGATATTTGTATGCTAGAGAGAGAAGTTGCAAGGAGAAGTGGTGAGAAATGAGTCAAACAGTGGCCTTTTTATAGGATTTGGAAGCCAGCCGCAGGCTAGCCAGCCGTACGGCTGGGGGGTCAAACCCTGCGGCTACCCCCAACCGCATGCTCCCAGCCGCAGCTCGTGCGGCTACCCCTTGCGGCTACCCTCATTTTTGAACAATTTGACAAAAAAAAAAAAAAAAAAAAAGAGTTCTGAATCAACCTTTTTCCAACACAAGAGGACCAAGACTCACACACATGCACGAGATGATTGATCAATGCCCGAAGCTTGACATTCCAAAGTCTGTGGAGGAACCGAAATTCAAAAGGATCGATCTATTATCCGGAAGGCCCGAATCTGATAGATAAACGGGGAAGGTGTAAAAGAGGAATCGGGTACCAGAAAAAATTGAAAGAGTAGAAAAGGGCAAAATCCCGTTGGTCCAAGAGAGAAAAAGTGAGAAAAGAAATAAAAATGAAGAAAAGCGACAGGGAGAGCCACACTAAGAGTGACAGCTGTGCCAAAAAGGCGGAGGGCTACATCTTAGGTGAGTAAGGCTCCTGTTTTGGAAAAAGCCAAGAAATAAAAAGGCAAGGAAAGTCCGAAAGCCCAAAATGAAAAGGCCGGATAATCAAAAGAGGGAGCAATAAGGGTATTGAAAAACAGAAAACGATACAGGACCAGCATCTTCCCTGTAGAAAAAATCAGAGGGTAGCTTGAGGATGATTGAGAAATCCAAGCGAAATTCTATCCCCATGATTGAAGAGAGGAAGGCTGAGGGTAGAGAAATGTTAGATCCCAAATTCATGCACAACGGTTCGAATGTTTTAGGAAAAGTTGATTCAAAATTCTGACTCCCGATAAAGCCAAAGGTCAAAACCGAGGGTAGAAAGAAATGGGAAAGAAAAGGCACTCCAACTTGCGAAGCAGTTCTCTCTAGCATATTATTTTTTCAACAAAGCAGTGTCTGAGTAACCATGGCAATGAGACTGAAGATAGGAATTTCCCGAATTCTTCAAGTAAGAATTCTTCGCATTCCCCACGATGGGAATTTTATCCGTTTCACTTTCCCCACGATGGGAAATAACACTTACCGCAAGTTCCCCAAGATGGGAATTTCCCGAATTCTTCAAGTAAGAATTCTTCGCATTCCCCACGATGGGAATTTTATCCGTTTCACTTTCCCCACGATGGGAAATAACACTTACCGCACGTTCCCCAAGATGGGAATTTCCCGAATTCTTCAAGTAAGAATTCTTCGCATTCCCCACGATGGGAATTTTATCCGTTTCACTTTCCCCACGATGGGAAATAACACTTACCGCACGTTCCCCAAGATGGGAGTTTCCCGAATTCTTCAAAGTAGGAATTCTTCGCATTCCCCACGATGGGAATTTTTCCGAAACCCCTTTCCCCACGAAGGGAAATAACGACTCCACGTGTTCCCCACGAAGGGAATTTTTCGGATTCCTCAGAGTTAGGAATTCTTCGCATTCCCCACGATGGGAATTTTTCCGAAACCCCTTTCCCCACGAAGGGAAATAACGACTCCACGTGTTCCCCACGAAGGGAATTTTTCGGATTCCTCAGAGTTAGGAATTCTTCGCATTCCCCACGATGGGAATTTTTCCGAACCCCCTTTCCCCACGAAGGGAAATAACGACTCCACGGGTTCCCCACGAAGGGAATTTTCTCGGATTCCTCAGAGTTAGGAATTCTTCGCATTCCCCACGATGGGAATTTCTTCCGATCCCCTTTTCCCACGAAGGGAAATAACCTTTACCGTCCATTCCCCAAGAAGGGAATTTCTTCCTGAATTCCTCAGAGTTAGGAATTCTTCGCATTTTCCACGATGGGAATTTCTTCCGATCCCCTTTTCCCACGAAGGGAAATAACCTTTACCGTGCATTCCCCACGAAGGGAATAACTCTATCCCCACACTCCCCGTGATGGGAGTTTTCCAATTTTCTAGATACAGATTTCTTCTTACTCCTGATCCCCAGAAACACTCTTTCACTCTTGCCTGAGAAGTAGGAAACCTTTGAAGCACTTATCCGATACGACCGTTTGGAGCTAACGAATTATCAAAACTCCTCACGTAAAGTCACTATACACTGAGGGTGGTGTGCTACTGAGGGTAACATACCGCTGAGGATAGACTGGGTAAAAGATTGATGTATCGTGTCGCCCGGCCAAAAGGAAAGGGACGTTCGTGAATTACATCGCCTTGAAGCACAACGAAACCCATATGCCAGAAAAGGGTACATTCTGATTTAGTTGTCACTACATTGAGATTCGCCCGAGAGCCGTAAATTGTTGTCTTCTTATCGTCCCTGAATTCTTGCCAACAAGAATCCCGAGACGAGAGGGTCTGTGAACACCCCAATCCACAACTCTCGTGCGAATACTGGTTTTCTTATAAAACGAGCATCTTGCATTGAGTCATGCGTCACCATGCATGTAGAAGACTGATAGGAAAAACTCCAATTCCGGCCGCGTGAGGAGTTTGGTATAACCCTTTGTTGCCTCTTCGCTTACTAGGATGGGGATCGACCTGCCCGGTCAGGTCGCGGGGTGCGGGGCAGCGCCCCGTTAGAAATTAGGTTTTTTCCGAGCCTTTTCTATACGTTTTTGGAGAGCCAGCCGCACGCCCCCAACCGTACGGCTACCTGCCAGCCGTACGGTTGGCCCCTCTGTCGCAGCCCCCTGTCGCACGCCCCAGCCGCACGGACCAACCGCACGCCCCAGCCGCACGCCCCAGCCGCACGCCCCAACCGCACGCCCCAACCGCACGGCCCAGCCGCACGCCCTGCGGCTACCCCCTGCGGTTGGCCTCTTTTGGAGCGTTTTTGGCGAGATTTTTGCTATAAATAGGACCCTTGGGCTCTCATTTGAGGGATCAACAACACTCAATAGTGTTTTTTAGTAAGTAGAAACTCTGCCAAAATTATCAGAGATCCATTTTAGAGAAATTCTAGAGAGAGAAATTCTAGAGAGAGAAAGTCTAGAGAAAATCTTAGAGAGAGAAGGAAGCAAGCAAGGAGCAATCAAGGCAAGGTTTTTATTTCTTCTTCAAGCGCATCAGGTATATTCTCTACAACCCTCCTTAGTTTTAATACTGCATTTAAATTCAATTCCTTTTTTAATACAGAAAATTAGATAACTTGCAAAGAAGTTCACCACTTTCAAAATAAATCCTTTCTAAATTTTACAAGAAATCTAAAATCCGTTTTGACACGTTTTCAAAACAAAAATATAAAAAAATAGTTTCCAAAGAAAGAACTACGAGACTCTGATTTCATTCTACGAATGGATACGTAGGCGCTCGCAAAGCTCGAGTCTGATTTCAAAATATTGTTTTAAACTGAATTTATCCGGAAAGGACTATTCTGAAAACCATTCGAACTACTTGCAAGATATCTAAAATAGGAATTATATACATGATCCATTAAGAGACCGAAAGGGCGAATTGGGTGCCTAACACCTTCCCAATTCGTAACGTAGTTCCCGAACCCTAGCAAAGTCAATTTTTAAAACAAATCTCTGGTTTCAAACGTATGAAAGATAATCCGTTTTCGGATTGTCCTTCGTACGATCTTTTGTTTGTTTTCTCGTAAAACAAACTGGCGACTCTACAAAACATGTTTTTCAAATAAAACCGAGAACGAGGACCTGGTTCTTCTACGGGTCGCGCGCGGGTCCGGATTCTCACAGGTTTGTCGCGCGACAAAAGAATGATTGTCGCGCGACATATCAGTGATTGTCGCGTGACATACTGATATGTCGTGCGACAATCCCACTTAAAAATAGGTTTGTTGGCCAACAAACCCTTTCGGGTGTTCGGGTGGGTTCTGAACTCCAAAAATAGTAGTTCTCGAAGGTCGTTAGGGTTCTTGCGGGGATCACGGATCGGGGTGTCTACACCTACAAATTAACTTAAACTATTGGTATAATTTAGGAATTCAATTAAGATAGTAATTAAAACTTTTGTAATTCAATTCATATTTTTTAGGAAATTGAGTCCTCATACTTAACTTTTTATATAATACATCATGTCATTCCATACTATTTTTATTTTTTTTTGTACTTTACTAATTATCCCTTGGGGTACATCTCTTTGGCACTTTTATCTTATTTTATTTATTATTGTATATTGTATTATATAAATACTATTTCTTATAAAATTCTTAATGTTGTTACGTGATATATACTAAGGTGTTTTACGCTTTTTTATTAATTAGTTGGAAATAAATTGTACACTATTTTTAAGTTTAAAATCCTACTCTATTTGATCTTTTGGTTAAAAAATTTAATAAACTCAAAATCTTAATATATTTTTTCTTTTGATCAAGAATATTTATTTTACTCAAAATCTCGTTATATTCATTCAACTCCAGTTTTTGAATATTTTAAATTCAAGGTATTTTAAAGTTTTTAATAAGTTGATTAAGGATAAATGTAAAAATTGATATGACTGACGTTTCAAATTTTAATTTAATGGGTCGAATTATTTTTTACTAACATATATGGCCCATTTTTAGCAATTAGACAACTTTAATTTTATGAGTATTGAGGGTTAAAAAATAAATTCCTCAGTTCCATTATATATTTAGACAAGGAAATCACTTTTCTTCTGATAAACTTTTTTTATTTTTCTTCATATGTATGTTCACATACAATAAGATATTAAGATTCGTTGCCAAACTAAGAATGTTCAACGTACACTTGGAGTATTAGAATGATGAAAATAACTAAACAAGGGTGAATTTATTTAGTCCATGTTCAAACTCGAAACATGAGAATTCCGATTTTATTTTATCTCTCTCTCTCTCTCTCTCTCTTTAATTGTGTATACCATTTGTATATAAAAAAAGAAAGAATCTTAATTAAGAGTTCGTTTGATAATAACATAAAAAATAAAAAAAAATTAATTTAAGTATTTAACTGAGAAGATATAAAATAAGTGGAGGGGTATAGTAATATTAACTCTTCCTTTTGGTTTCTTTGATGGGAAATTTTTTTTTGGGTGGTGGTGAATTTTTTTTTCAAACAAAACATAAAGGAGGATGTATGATATATATACTCACAAAAATAAATATAAGATTGAGATACTCTCAATGTGTTTTCTATTTTCTCATTAAAATTAATTATTTTTATTTTTATTTTTCATGCTACTACCAAACCGACCCTAAATGTGAGAAAATACCAATGACATCAAAGTCATGAAAGGTACCAATGCATTAATGCAAGTTTGGCTTGATTATGCCGAACAATTTTTTATTTCATGGTAGCGTCTTTCTTGCATTATGGAAAAAAATTGTAGTAAGTGATTATAGTACACGTACCCTTAACAAAAGGCCAAATAAGTGGAAGAACACGTGAAATTGAAAAGGGTAAATTTTATTTTGAACTGACATATTATACTGATTATAAGTCATAATAATTAGGGAAGCTAATATATATTTTTAGGTGAAATAAATAAAATGCTACGTGGAGTGATGGAACATGCTCGTCTCTTTCTTGATTATTTATAATTCACTTGATCATGCACTAAAAGAAAAAATAAAATAAAATAAATACTCACGAAGGGAAAAAGTCGTGATCTTTCTTTTGCCATATCTCCGGCAAGGACACTAAAAATTTAATGCCGTTGGAATAAATTGGTATGTTAAACCAAGTTTAAGTTCCTCAAGTTCTAATATAATCTTTGAAGCCCAGATTCACCATGTTTACCCTTAAGTCCTAACTTTTATTCTTTCTTTCTCGCTCTTACCACATATCCTTGTCCAAGGGTAAATCATGCTTGCCAAGCAAAATTACAACATTTATACGGTCCATTGGTTTAGCTTAATGAAGGCTGCAACTAGTATGTTGAAATTGCTAAAAAAATGATGAGAGGTAAATATAGAATCCCACAAAGATATTATTTGAGACGGGACGATACACATTTTATCATTTCACCAATAAAATTAACTACTGAACTGATGTTAAGAATATCGTCTAAGGAGCATAGAATATACACACAAATGATGTACAGAACATTGTTCATGGGTTCTCAGCCAATACAAAATCTAGCAACTGTGGGTATTTTGCCATTTCTCTTACCCTTTCTAGTGCAAATTCATCACAAAAGTTAGTCTAAATTTAACAAGTTACACTACATTTTTGTCGTAATCAGTCAAAATGGTCCAAGTTCATATCCACACTATGTTAGATCTTAATGGTTCTAAATAACCATAAACCCTAGGACCGTTCATGTCGAATCACCAAGAATTAATAAATCAATATGCGGAAGCGTACCTGAATCCATAGCGTGTGTTTGTAGCCGAGTGGTTGGCCTTCCAGATCAACACGTATTTCTTTAGAGAATTCCCTTTATGTCTTCTCTCTGCTCTCTGTAATGATGGGGGCTCAACAGGGACAAGAAACGTACGTATGATCTGGGGACCATAACCACAATATATATAGATAGTAAACCCTACTATCTCTTTAGTATTTCTATTTTAGCCCATCATAAAAATAGAATTACTTTTAAGTATCTACACATTAAAGGCCCACACCCTATTAGATACATTTAAGTCCAAATAACTTAAACCTTATTTGATCACTTTTAAAGTGGGCTTAACCATTCGACAGTCCACAACACATAATTATTTCACATATAAGCCGAATGTTGGATTAAGGATCCAACAATCTCCCACTTGGGCTATATGTGTAACCTTATAATTATGCATTGTAAATTGAGCTCATCTTTGCTGTCATTACTGAAATGTATCTGTATCCAATCCGGTCCATCAATCATATCAACATAGGATCAAAGCGGCCTTTGTTACACTTGACGTAACTCGACCCATCAATGGTCACACATGTCGATCTAACTGAATGACATGGATCATGATGCGGATGTGTAGCATGAAAATTACATGCATTGTGATCTTAACATGCCTATTTTCAACTGGTCCTCCTAAAACCTTAGTGAGACCAAACCATATCCAAAATCAGAGTGTAAATAAACTAAACTTTATTTCTGCAGAAAATAACTTTAAATATCCTTAAACTGAAACAACCAAAACATGTCTATATAATAGAAACACTAAAATCACAAACTCCCACTAAAACTGAATATCCTGAAAAGATATGACACCCATACGAGCAGTGTGCTCATGAAACACTTTGGGTGGCAGTCCCTTAGTAAGCGGATCCGCAACCATGGAGTTTGTACCGATGTGTTCTATAGACAACTGTCCACTCTGAACTCTTTCTTTGACAACTAGAAACTTGATATCTATATGCTTAGATTTCGTCGAGCTCCTGTTGTTTGTGGAATATAAGACTGCTGACTTATTGTCACAAAATAACTTAAGTGGTCTTTCAACACTATCCACTATCTTCAATCCCGTGATAAAATTCTGCAACCATATTCCATGGTTAGACGCCTCATAACATGCTATGAACTCTGTTGCCATGGTAGAAGAGGCTATAAGAGACTGTTTAGCACTCTTCCAAGAGATAGCTCCCCCCAGCCAGCAGAAAAACATAACCCGACGTAGATTTCATACTATCATGGCATCCAGCAAAATCGGAGTCAGTATACCCAACGATCTCAAGCTGATCTGTCCTCCGATATGTGAGCATGTAGTCTTTTGTTCTCTGTAAGTAACGCAATACCCGTTTTGCTGCTTTCCAGTGGTCCATTCCTGGATTGCTTAAGTATCTGCCTAGTATCGCAACAATGTACGCAATATCCGGACGTGTACACACTTGAGCGTACATCAGACTCCCCACTGCTGATGCATAAGGAATCTTTTGCATTTCCTTTTCCTCAAAATCATTCTTAGGGCACTGACTAATACTAAACTTATCTCCCTTAGCCACAGGGGTATCACCTGGTTTACAATCATGCATGCCATATCTCTTGAGAACCTTTTCGATATAGCCCTTTTGTGATAATCCTAAAGTACCCCAAGAGCGATCTCGGTGTATCTGTATGCCTAACACAAAAGAGGCGACACCAAGATCTTTTATCTCAAAATTCTTAGTCAGAAATCTCTTAGTTTCGTGCAATATGCCTATATCGTTGCTGGCAAGCAAAATGTCATCGACATATAAAACCAGAAAAATATACTTACTCCCACAAAACTTATGGTATATGCAATCATCAACCAAATTCATCTTAAAACCAAATGAGATGATTACTTGATGAAACTTAAAATACCATTGTCGAGATGCTTGCTTGAGCCCATAGATGGATTTCTTAAGTTTGCAAACCATATTCTTTGGGTCTCCCACCACAAAGTTTTTCGGTTGCACCATATAGATCATCTCATCAATGTTACCATTGAGAAATGCCGTCTTTACATCCATCTGATGTAACTCAAGATCGAAATGAGCTACTAATGCCATTATAATCCTAAAAGAATCTTTCGAGGAAACCGGAGAGAAAGTTTTTTTATAGTCGATGCCTTCCTTTTGTGTAAAGCCCTTTACAATAAGACGAGCTTTGTACCTTTCCACATCACCTTTCGAATCCCTCTTGGTCTTAAATATCCATTTACAACCAATGGGTTTCGCACCTTCTGGCAATGGGACAAGATCCCATACGTCATTGTCCTTCATGGACTTAATCTCCTCATTCATGGCATCAATCCACTTCTGAGAATTAGAACTTTTCATGGCTTGACGGAAGTTGATCGGATCATCTTCCATCATTCCAATGTCAATCTCATGTTCCTGGAGAAATACAATGTAATCATCTGGCACTGCACTTCTCCTTTCTCTAGTAGATCTCCTTAATGGCATAGGTTCTTGAGGTGGTAGAGTTTGTTCTTCTAGAACAATTTCTTGAATAGGAGGTTCTTTGACATTATCTTGATTTGTGTCTTGAACAAAGTCAGGAATGAAAACCTGATCAATGCCAATGGCACCTGTGGGAATATTAACATATTCCTCTACAAAGACAAAATCTCTTACTGTATCTCCCCCCTTAAAATCTACTTCCTCAAAGAACCGGGCATTTCCCGATTCAAAAATCGACTTAGTCGTGGGATCGTAAAACTTGTACCCCCTAGATCTTTCAGAATATCCAACAAAATAGCAACTCACTGTTTTTTAGTCCAGTTTTTTCTCATTAGGCCTATAAGGCCTTGCCTCAGCTGGACATCCCCAAATGTGTAAGTGCTTTAAACTAGGCTTCTTACCTGTCCAAAGCTTATAAGGGGTTTTAACAGTTGCTTTAGTTGGAACCCTGTTAAGGATATATGCTGCAGTTTTAATTGCTTCTCCCCAGAATGATTCTGGTAAGGTGGAATGACAAATCATACTCCTTACCATGTCCTTAAGCGTCCTGTTTCGTCTTTCAGCAACACCATTCATAGTGGGCGAACCCGGCATAGTGTACTGTGGGACGATACCGCATTCCTCTTGGAACTTAACAAAAGGCCATGGACGTTGTTCACCTGAACCGTCATATCTACCGTAGTACTCACCACCACGATCACATCTGACACTTTTAATTTTCTTATTGAGTTCGTTCTCAACTTCAGTCTTAAAATTTTTGAACATATCCAGTGACTGGGACTTTTCATGAAGGAGGTATAAGTAGCCATATCCGGAAAAATCGTCTATGAACGTTATAATATATTGTTGACCATTCCAAGCAACTGTTGGAAATGGCCCACAAATGTCTGTATGTATAAGTTCTAAGACGTCCGAAGTCCTATTGGCTTCAAGTCTCCTCTTATTGGTTTGTTTTCCCTTTATACAGTTAACACAAATATCAAAATTTGTGAAATCTAAGGGATCTAGAATTTCGTTTGACACAAGTCTCTTTATTCTCCGTTTGGAGATATGACCTAATCTCCTGTGCCATAACGTAGCTGAATTTTCAGTGGTTAATTTTCTTTTAACGCCTCGTGTACTTAATTGCAAAGATTCATTAAATGAAGCATTTGTATCAATTGAATAAAGATTATCATAACATGACAAAGAACCGGAGCCAACTAATTTTGAATCATGAAACAACCTAAATTTTCCATCACTGAATGAACAAGAATATCCAGATTTATCCAAAGCAGAAATAGAAATTAAATTCCGTCTAAAAGACGGTACAATAAATGTTTCATTTAAATCCAAATAAAATCCAGTCTTTAATAATAAACTAAATTTTCCTATTGCTTCAACTTGAACCGTCTTGCCGTCACCTACGTAGATGTGTCTTTCACCATCATTTGGCTTTCGCCAATGGAGGCAACCATGCATAGACACACTGATGTGAGTTGTTGCACCAGAATCTATCCACCACGTGTGTCTAGGTACCGAAGTTAAATTAATCTCAGAACAAACCAAATTAAGAAACATACCCTTCTTAGCACGCCATGCGTGAAAGTTGGTGCAATGCTTCTTTATGTGCCCTTCAGCTCCACAAAAGTAACATCCATTACTTTCCGGTTCGCCCGGTTTCTTTTCTTGTTTCTTTTGTGGTGCCACATCTGCAGCTTCTTTATCCTTCTTTCTTTTCTTCCCCTTGTCCTTACTTTTAGAGGTTGAGGCAATATGAGCACTCTCTACCTTATCTTGCTTTAGCCTTTCTTCTTCTTGAACACAGTATGAGATGAGCTCATTCAGAGATCAAGTCTCTTTCTGACAATTGTAGTTCACCTTGAACTGGCTAAACTGTGTTGAAAGATATATCAAAACTAAAATGCACCAGCAAGTCCTCAGAGAGTTCTAGCTTAAGTGCTCTTAATTTTGAAGCAAGATGAGACATCTCCATAATATACTCTCTTATATTGCCCTTACCCTTATACCTCATTGAAAGTAGGTTTGTCAAGAGCGTACCTATTTCAGCCTTTTCATTCTTGACAAACCTTTTTTTCAATGTCTGCAAGGAATTCCTTAGCTGTAATTATCTTTTCAGATATTGTGGCTCTGAATGCTTCCGGAATGGCTTTTTTCATAATCAAGACACACATGCGATTCGATCTATCCCATTTCTCTAGATCTTTTCTCTCTTCAGAAGTACTTTTATTCGTAAGAGGTGGGGAAGAATCAATCCTTAACGCAAGGTCAAGATCCATGACTCCTAGAACTATTTGAAGGTTCTCTTGCCATGATTTAAAATTTGTGCCATTTAACATAGGAATAGAGTTGATGCTAGCAGTAATATTAGCATAAGTATTCATAGTTGAATCCACAGAAAACAACAATAAACAAACAAAACAAGCTCACATAAATCCTAAAACAAATATAATAAATTCAAATAAAGGTAATTCCCATCTCAAGATATCGGGTGCTCCATTAATATTTTATCTTTGGATAAAAGTACTAACTTGCAATTGATATCTTGTAGCAGTAATCAAACACTGATAATAAAGGTATGTCTAATAATAAATCTTCCTTTAGGCCGATTTATTGTTCACATGAAAAAAAAACTGAATAATTATCACATGTTTATTACCATAAGTGTACATGTAATTCTGTTAAAAGTCAACTTTTCTTTGGGCCGGTCAAAATTTACATAAGTTACAAGTACACAACTATTTATAAATTAAAATAAATTAATCTCCACGAGAGAGGTCACTTTGGCGACATGTCGCTTCAATTAATTCATCTCAAAATATATATACTTAATTATACCAATATTTGAATTTAAACTGATTGAGTTAAAGTTTATTGAGTTACAAACCCATATCCATATCTTAACCCACATAATTCAAAATTTAGGCTCTAAGAAGATATATGTATATGCGTGTACCATACAACACATAAAACTTTAATTTAATACAATAAATACATATATATATATATATATATATTACCGTATACTACATATTTATATAAATAATATATATAAAGTAAAGTACATATACATATGTCTCACGGCAAAACAAAAATTAATCAAGTCGATGTACCAACAATAGCAATTGTCCTTATAAGGATAATATGTAACTAAAGGACAATTAGATAAAGTACATGAATGATAATGTCAAAAGGTGAACGGCAGTAGCTTGATGCACATATATATATTAAAAATTTGATATGTCAACTGTAGTCGATTTGACCTATTATAGATATATATATTCACGATTTAACCATATGACTTTAATTAATATATATATATATATATATATATATACTTGCACCAACAATATATAAATATACACAGCCATCAACTGAAATTTTCATACATACACGACATCATCCATCAATATATGTATATCCGATCAATATAAAAATCTGATTTTACCGAATATATGTATTAAACAATAAATCTAAAATAAATCAATTCTCAATGATTTAACATGAAAATCCCTCTGATACCACTTGTTAGATCTTAATGGTTCTAAATAACCATAAACCCTAGGACCGTTCATGTCGAATCACCAAGAATTAATAAATCAATATGCGGAAGCGTACCTGAATCCATAGCGTGTGTTTGTAGCCGAGTGGTTGGCCTTCCAGATCAACACGTATTTCTTTAGAGAATCTCCTTTATGTCTTCTCTCTGCTCTCTGTAATGATGGGGGCTCAACAGGGATAAGAAACGTACGTATGATCTGGGGACTATAACCACAATATATATAGATAGTAAATCCTACTATCTCTTTAGTATTTCTATTTTAGCCCATCATAAAAATAGAATTACTTTTAAGTATCTACACATTAAAGGCCCACACCCTATTAGATACATTTAAGCCCAAATAACTTAAACCTTATTTGATCACTTTTAAAGTGTGCTTAACCATTTGACAATGCACAACACATAATTATTTCACATATAAGCCCAATGTTAGATTAAGGATCCAACACACTAATGCTAAAAAGGTATATTAACCGGTTAAATTTATTCGATTAATATTAAAAAATCTACAGTGATTGAAAGCTAAAAAAACGTCAAACGATATATATATATATTGTCCTAAGATTATTTAAAAGAATAAAAAAATATTTTTTTAGCATATGTTCATTATAGCACCCCATTGCAAATTTTTTTAGTTTTGCGTAGTAGAAAATTGAGGCCATATATTTTATAATATGTTATAAACATCATTCCAATGATCCTTTTTTTTAAAATAAAATAAAAAATCTCAAACAATATATATTATATATATCGTCCCAGTAGTTGTCAAAGTTGGACGATATACTATATATTGTCTCGCTAAATAGTTTGTTCGGAAGTTAAATTTAGATTTGTTTAGATATTTAGCAACATTTTTAGCTTTTTCACTCAACCGATGCATCACAAATAAGCTAAATTTAGCTTATTAGCACAATACAGGAAAAAAGGCCAAATATGTCACTTTTATTATTTAAAATATGTCGATCAAGTCAAGAATGACATAAAAGCTTAAACAATGCCACATTTGTGTGGCTTTTTAAGAGTTTATAGTTATTGTGTCAGTTCAATTGAAACCGACATTAATAATGAACAATTATATCAATTTCTAAGTGACATATTTATTTATGACAATTATTAAGTAAAATGACACAATAAGTTCATTATAATTCACGCACCTTATGACGCTTATTAAAAGTTTGTAGTTATTATATCAGTTTTACAGTAACCGACATTAATACGGATTAACTATATTGGTTTTTAAGGAGACTTATTTCCTTATGACAATATATGATGGTCATTCAAAAAAGAGACATAATAAAACTCATTTTTAATTCATATGCCAAATATAAAATACGTGTGCAACTTTTTGAAATTCTAAACATTTTAGACATTTCCTAAAACATTAATATAAAACCAAAAACCCTAAATACAACACATAATTAATTAACATTATTGAGAGATACTTAATCTCCGCAAAGATATACAATATTATACTTAAGTTGGTGATTTTTTGTGCTTTTTGTAGAAATGAGCTTAATTTTTTTGTTGCTAGATGTGAGATTAATTCGTTTATGGATATTGGGAATATAAAGGTTTGGTTTTATATGTTACATATAATGGCAGATGCATATTTGTTGAATTATATAACGGAATGCTACATGTTATATTTTCAAGAAAGAATTATATCACATTCATGTCTTAGCCTAACTAGTAAAACACTAGTGTTACCACATTAGACACCAGGGTTTGAATCCTATTCACAACATTTACAAAATAGAGTATCAATTGTTCAATTTAAAAAAGGAGGAAAGAAATACAAAGAAGAAGAAATAATAAAATATATTTTTTTCTTTATATAACCGTCATACTTAAGGTTACATCTATGTCAATTTTACGAACATATATGACACCCTCAATTATGTCTCTTTGTTAGTAGCAAAAAATTGACATAAATAACGATAAATGTCACTTAAAAAATGACATATAAAGCCTTTTTTCTTGTAATAACGGGTGCAAATGGTCTGAAACATTAGTATTTATTGGGTGATGATAAAAGCATTTCTAATACATAACTTTAACAATTACCACCACATATACTATCATTTAACTTTGATGTTTAACTACCGCAATGAATTAATAAATACATATAAGAGGAAACTATATTTTATGTGTACTTTTATCATTTTCCATCAACTATTTGTTTTTAACAAGCATGCATGATCCATCAACTCCCTTTTCCTCTGTCATGAAATACACATCATACTATGCCACGTCAAAATACAACATTTATGTG
Source organism: Lonicera japonica (assembly GCA_021464415.1). Taxonomy (NCBI): domain Eukaryota; kingdom Viridiplantae; phylum Streptophyta; class Magnoliopsida; order Dipsacales; family Caprifoliaceae; genus Lonicera; species Lonicera japonica. Next base: position 140,854 of record JAKCWG010000807.1, on the reverse strand, counting down.
ATAAGCTAGCTTCAATAATGACATGTTTTTATATTCTTCCTTTTCCTCTTCTTTTTTTTTCTTACATGAGAATTTACTACTAAACCATGTACTATGTATTTGCATATAATAATACTCCAACATTACAACTATCCTAAGTCTTATTCCCATTATTTATTTGGTAGAAATCCTATTCATATTTGCAATAGTATAGTTAATTCTGATAATGAGTTTGATTTCAATTCAGTAGTGTACTGCTCACTATCCAATTTGGCAGGTCGAACTAAATACTATGTGACGCACCGAAAATACTTCTGTGCTTAAGTACCCAAGTGCAGGTTGTCAAGTTATAGTACTTGGTAATATAAGTCCAAGTGTCGAATCACAAGGATAGTAGGAAAGACGCTGTGGTGATTACGAATCCAAGGTTTTTGGTAAGGGAATTTAATTGGTTGATTTTAAAGTCTTGCAATAAAAATTAAAATGATGTAACAATAGAGAAAAGGCTAAGGCATTATAGAATTCATTTGTTTTGCAAAGTTAAGTAAAATCAACCTCATTCAAAGTTCTCAATGCAATTCCTAGGTGTTGAATATTTTACCCATTTCTAAGCAAAAGGGTGTGGAGCAAAAGCAACCCATTTCCATATAAATGCCATATAAAGAAAGGGTGTAAACAAATATCAACACAAGTGTATCTCTCATTTTTATCTTGTGACAAAGGGTGTGAAGCAAGTGCAACCCATTCCCATATAATGTCAACCAAGATTCAAACTTAAAATACACAAAAAGAAAAGGCATAAATTTAAACTAGGCATTTAAGAACTCATTGTTAGTTTCCCCTAGGCAAATGACTTGATTATGAAAATGGCCAACTACAAGGAGTTTAGCTCGATAAATCATAACATTTCATTTGTCTAAGATTGGGAGGTTTAGGTGGAGGTCAAACCGTCTTATATAGACTTATTTGATAAATACAAATTCAATCCTTAAAATGATTAATGAAGTTGTTTATGACATAAATTTAAAAGATCCTCTTTGGCAACACTTTAACTAAGAAAATGATGAGTCTTAAAATCACATAAAGTGTAGAAAGCACTCAACATATCATTAAAGTATTTAAAGATTAAAATCTTAAATTTATGGTGTTTCCATGAATATTCAAAAACTAATCATGCTTAGCAAAGAAAAGTATCTCATTCAAAGAAAGAATGGACATAGGCTAGTAAGAAATACACAAGTGTATCATCTCTTCATTAATGCTTGAGATCTATGTATACAAGGCATACAAAGTCAAATCATCATATGAAAATTATCTTACTAGCTTATGAATGGTTGAAAAAATGGGGAAGATGAAGGATTCAAAAAGTATTTAACAATACTAACAATGGAATGAGAATTGAACTTACATAATTAATGCATTGCAAATTTCATCTTTTAGCCTTAGCAAAGAAATTTACCCCATAATAAATGCAAAGACAAGAATTATAAAAGTGAACTACATTTCTCTCTCTAGAAAATACTATTACAAGCTCTCTATAAATTGAGAAATGATAAGTAAAATAAAATTAAGATCCTCTCTCTAAAGCAACAATGAAGACTATAAATAGGAGAGTTGTGTTGGATGCCAAAAAATAAACAATGCTTTTTTTTTATTTTTGGTGGAGAATTCCACTATCTTTCTTTAATCACATGGACATGGAGACTTACTTTCTTGAATTCCTTTTGTCCATGGAAAATTCTACTATTGTATTAAATACAATATTTCTTGAAATCTAAAGACACCAAAATAAACACAAAATGTGCCTTTCCAAGCATTGTTAAATACAAAAGTGCTACGAGACTAATCGCAAAATAAGTTGGCAAACCGAGTAGTTTTAGAGAAATAAACGCGTCAAACAACTCCGAAAATGAGCGTATGAATGACAATATTAAGCGTTTATCAACTCCCCCCGACTTATCTCTTGCTAGTCCCTTAGCAAGATAAATAAAAAAAAATAATATTATCCGATAATGTATTGATATAATGCACTAAGCCATTTTAAAAACTTCCAAGTTCCCTTAGATGACGAGGTTTGTCTCGTGAAGGTTTACAGTGATGATACCTACAAACATCAAAAGTTTGATCATGATGAATGACGAGAATGATGATTTCAAAAGTTCAATTTGCAAAGCTTATGACATTACTATCACTATTTCCAGACTTGTGGGATTTTTGAATGACTCTCTAAATTGCTTATCTCCTTAAGACACTTAACCCATACTTCCCTTTAATCACATGCTAAGTCTTATATTAGCAAAATTCTCATTTAAACATAAAGAGTATTGATCATTAGAGATGGAAGAGGAATTTCCTTCAAAAACGAAAGTTTTAAATTTGTCCATTTCTAAGCACTTTTCTTATATTTTCTTAGAATTTTCGCTAAATTAGTTCAAGGAGGTTTTCATCTCTATGGGGGGCAGCAGACTCACTGTATAAAATTTGACATTTTACGCTTATTTATTAAGCTTGAAGGAAGCTATTCACCATTTTCCATATGGTAACCTTTACCTATCCATAATATTAGACAAAGAGACTTATGATTTAGTCAAGTGAAGCTTTAAGTCAATATTAGGATTAAAAGTCATCCAAGTTTTTCAAAGTGCCATGCATTTGTCCTCTCTATCGGAGGATCTTTTCGAAAAAAATTTCATCATTTTTGGACAAGAATTCCCTCTTCACAAAATAAAAATTACTCTAAGTGTTACAAAAGAATTTCTCTTCTTGAAGCATTTACACATTTTAAGGGACGTTTCTAGGGTCATGAATCTAATTGAAGTAAAGCAAGGTAGATTATTACTCAAAATTCCATTTAGATCAAGGAATTCATGCCAATAGCTAATGAACCAATCATCATCATTTTTTTTTATTCATCATTTTTCAAACTTTCAATTTTTGTTTAAAGCTCTAAATACATGAAAAATTCAGAAATTGAAAAGCCATTAAAGTTTAAGTACATTACCCCCAACTTGAAGAACACATTGTCCTCAATGTGAAGAGAACGAGAAATCGACAGTCTTTCATTTTGCTTTTTGATTTTCATGAGGCAAAAGAGAGCTATTTTCAGAGCAAAATTACTATATGTACACACTAACAAAAAAGACGGGTTAGAATTAGATAAAACATAACATGCATGCATTACAACCACATTTCAATCCTCATATCATGTTTATTAAACCAAACCCAAAAATGAAGGAAAGAAAATAAAGCAAATTTTTTTTTTTTTTTTTTTTAAAAAAGTAAAAATTATATACAAACAACACCTATGCTTGTTAGGTATAGGTCGGATCTTCAAGAGTGGTGGACTCCTCTTGAGGTGAAAATTCCAAAAATGGCTTAAGGCGTTGTCCGTTCACTTTGAACACAAAGCCGGTTTTTGGATCATTAACATTCACGGCCCCAAAAGGGAATACATGTCGAACAATGTATGGGTCCAACGTGATTTCATCTTTCCCAGGAAGAGATGCAAACGCGTGTCATAAGCTAGAACTTTGTGCCCAAGTTTGAATTCTTTTCTTAAAATAGATTTATCATGAAAAAATTTTGCACGTTCTTTACTTATCTTAGCATTTTGGTATGCATCGCTCCTTAATTCCTCCAACTCCTCAAGTTGCAACTTTCGGTTGCTTTCGGCTTTTTCCAAATTAAAGTTCATCATTTTAATTGCCCAAAATGATTTATGTTCCAATTCAACGGGCAAGTGACAAGGCTTGCCATACACAATGCGATATGGAGACATCCCAAGAGTTGTTTTAAAAGCGGTTCGGTAGGCCCAAAGAGCATCATTTAGTCTCATTGACCAATCTTTGCGATTCGGATTTACCGTTTTTTCTGAAATTTGTTTTATCTCTCGGTTAGCAAGCTCGGCTTGTCCGTTTGTTTGAGGGTGATAAGCGAGGGAGACCTTATGGTTCAAACCATATTTTTGCATTAATGATTCAAAGGGTTTGTTGCAAAAATGTGAGCCTCCATCACTTATAATTGCCTTTGGGGTGCCAAATCTTGCAAGAATGTTATCTTTTAAAAATTGGATTACAACTTTGTGATCATTTGTTTTGCAAGCTATGGCTTCCACCCATTTGAAAACATAATCAACCGCAAGAAGAATATAGAGATTACCAAAAGAGGATGGGAAAGGTCCCAAGAAATCAATGCCCCAACAATCAAAAATTTCAACTACGAGGATTGGGTTGAGAGGCATCATGCTTTTTCTTGTGATTCCTCCTAACATTTGGCATCTCGGGCAAGCTTTGCAAAAGGCGTAGGCGTCTTTGAACATCGTTGGCCAATAAAAGCCACATTGTAGAATCTTGGCGGCCGTCTTCTTGGCCGAGAAATGCCCACCGTAGGCTTCATTGTGGCAAGAGCGTAAAACCCTTTCGAACCCATCATTGGGAATGCATCGTCAAATGATTTGATCTGTCCTATACTTGAACAAGTACGGATCATCCCAATAAAAGCGGTTGACTTCGGACAAGAATTTTCTTCGATCTTGAGCACTCCAAGGACTTGGCATTTTTCCGGTGATGAGATAGTTCATGATATCGGCATACCATGGCAAACTTGAGATTGCAAATAGTTGCTCATCTGAAAAAGAGTCTTTGATAGCACTCTCTTCAATGTGGTCATTGAATGAAAGGCGAGAAAGATGATCCGCCACCACGTTTTCAACACCCTTCTTATCTTTAATGAAAAGATTGAATTCTTGTAAAAGAAGAATCCATCTTAAAAGCCTTGGTTTCACATCTTTCTTAGTGAAAAGATATTTGAGTGCAGCATGGTCCGTAAATATGACAATTGGAGATCCGATAAGGTATGACCGAAATTTGTCAAGAGCGAAAACAATAGCCAAAAATTCCTTCTCGGTGGTGGTGTAATTCATTTGAGCCTCATTGAGAGTTCGGCTCGCATAATGGAACACCCCTGGCTTCTTGTTTTTGCATTTGCCAAGGACGGCCCCAACAACATAATCGCTTGCGTCGCACATAGGCTCAAAAGGAAGACTCCAATCCGGAGTTTGCATGATGGGTGCAGTGGTGAGCATGTACTTGAGCTTGACAAATGCTTCCTCACATTGTTTGGTCCATTCAAACGGGGCATCCTTCAAAAGTAAATTGTACATAGGCTTAGCAATAGCACTAAAGTTTTGAATGAACCTTCGGTAGAACCCGGCATGCCCCAAAAATGAACGAATGTCTTTGATGGACTTGGGTGTGGGGAGCTTTGAGATAAGCTCGATCTTTGCCTTGTCCACTTCAATGCCTTTCCCCGATACCACATGGCCCAACAATATGCCCTTTGTCACCATGAAATGGCATTTTTTTCAATTTAGGACGAGTTGCTTCTTGATGCACCTTGCTAAAATATTTTCAACATTGAGCAAACAATTATCGAACGATTTACCGTAAACGGTAAAGTCGTCCATAAAAACCTCTAGAGTTTTCTCTACCATATCGCTAAAAATGCTCAATATACATCTTTGAAAAGTGGCTGGTGCATTGCACAAACCAAAAGGCATTTTTCGATAAGCAAAAGTACCAAACGGACATGTGAAGGTTGTTTTTTCTTGGTCCTCAAGATCAATTTCGATTTGGTTATACCCAAAAAATCCGTCTAAAAAAGAATATAACTCATGACCCGCCACCCTTTCAAGTGTTTGATTTAAAAATGGAAGAGGAAAATGGTCCTTTCTAGTGACTTCATTTAACTTACGGTAGTCTATGCACATTCGCCACCCGGTGGTGACTCTTTGGGGTATTAACTCATCATTTTCATTTTTTACTACCGTAAGCCCATATTTTTTAGGTACAACTTGGGTCGGACTCACCCATTTGCTATCCGAAATTGGATAGATGATCTTGGCATCAAACAATTTCAATACCTCAGTTCTTACTACTTCTTGCATGTGAGGATTTAACCGGCGTTGAAATTATCTTGATGGCTTTACACCTTCCTCCAAGTGAATTTTGTGAGTGCAAATCAATGGACTAATTCTTTGGAGGTCGGCCAACTTCCACCTAAAATCTTTTTGATACTTATTTAGCATACTTACCAACCATTCTTCTTGATCATTTGAGAGTTCGGAAGAAATCACCACGAGGTAAGTTTCAAAAGCACCTAGGAAAGCGTACTTCAAATTGCTAGGAAGAGGCTTGAGCTCCATCTTTCCTTCAAGATTTGGTGGTTCTACTTGTGCATTTTCTTCATTCTTCAAAAGTTCTTCCTTGCTCCTATCATCTAAAGAAAACACATGCACACATTCCTCGGGATCATTGGGAGTGGTTAGCAAATCTTCCAATGATTCTGATTCATAAGTGAAAGAAAAATGGTCTTGTACTAGTGACTCTATCATGTTTACATGTTCAATTTCATCATCAAAATCATCTTGTTTGTTACTTATATATTGAAAACACGTTGAGCTCAAGAGTCATATTTCCAAAGGCCAATTTTACAATCTCATTCTTGCAATTGATGATAGCATTTGATGTTACAAGAAAGGGTCTTCCCAAAATTACGGGAATCTCATTTCCGGGATTGGATATCGGTTGCATGTCAAGAACTATGAAATCCACAGGAAAATAGAATTTATCAATTTGAATTAGCACATCCTCTACAATTCCCCTTAGAATTTTGACCGATCAATCTGCCAATTGGATCGTGACTTTCGTGGGTTTCAACTCTCCTAAACCCAATTGTTGGTAGACCGAAAATGGCAAAACATTAACACTCGCCCTCAGATCAAGCAATGCAATTTTGATTTTAAAGTTTCCAATCAAACAAGAAATGGTGGGGCAACCGGGATCTTTGAATTTTGGGAATCGAGTGCCTTGCATTATTGAACTCACTTGTTCTGTCATAAATGCCTTCTTTTTAACATTCAATCGCTGCTTAGTGGTGCATAAATCTTTTAAAAATTTTGCATAAGAAGGAATTTGTTTCACCACAACAAGCAATGGAATGTTAATTTTCTCTTGTTTGAAAACATCAAGAACTTCGGCATTTCGGGTCTCCTTGAAAGGTTGAGATAACCTCTCCGGAAAAGGAATTTTGACGCTATTCTTGATTTTCTCTAAATCCTCTTTCCAACTTTCTCTTCTTCCCTCATTCTCTCTTCTAAGGTGATCTCCTCAACTTGACTTGACTCGGCTACGTCCACCGACTTTTTGACCTTAGGAACTATAGTTTTATCAATTTTTTTCCCACTCCTAAGGATGGTGACGGATTTCAACTCCTCAACATTGCCACTCAATTCACCCTCATTGATCAATAAAGCTTGGCCTCGGGGATTAGCTAAGGGTTGGGATGGAAACTTTCCTTTTTCTTGAGTAGACAATGCGGTTATGAGTTTGGACATTTGGGTTTTCAAATCACTAACCTCTCTATTGGTCTTATCTATAAATTGCCGTAAAAGAGATTCCAAATTTGAATTTGGGTTTTGGTTAGTTTGGCCAAAAGAGTTGTTTTGAGGTGGAGGTGGCCTTTGTTGGTAGGAGTTTGAATTTGCATTTTGATGAGCATTTTGATTTCCCCCCAACTAAAGTTAGGATGATTCCTCCACCCTTTATTGTACCTTTGAGAAAATGGATCATTGTGTGGTCTAGGATACGAGTTTATGGCATTCACTTGTGAGGGGCTTTGGAGAACCTCTTTGAAGGCCGGGATTGTGTGACATTCCTCCATAGAATGCCCCACCTTCTCACAAATTATACAAACGGTGCTAGCGCCCACACTACTTTCCCTCATTTTACTAGACTCCATGGCTTCGATCTTTTTTGACAATTGAATGAATTTCAACTCAATGTCATCACTTTTGGACAATTGGTACAACCCCCCTCTCTCGAAAACTTTACCCTTACCCTCATCCGTGTACGTGTTCCAATTTTGGGCACCCTCGGCTATTTCATCAAAGTACAACAAAGCATCTTTCGGACTTTTGCTTAAAAAATTTCCGTTACACATCGTTTCCACAAACGTGCGCATGGCGGGAGTAAGTGATTCGTAAAAATAGCTAACAATACTCTATGTCTCATGTCCATGATGGGGGTAAGAATTCAAAAGCTCTTTGTATCTTTCCCAACATTTGTAAAAGCTTTCATTTTCTTTGGGAAAAAATTTTGAAATTTGCCTTCTCAAAGCATTGGTTCAATGAACGGAATTTTTTTTTTTTTAAATTCGGTTTGTAATTCTTGCCAAGTTCGAATGGAGTTGGGATGTAAAGAATTTAGCCATATTTTTCCTTTATCTTTTAGAGAGAATGGAAAAAGTTTCAACCTCATTACTTCTTCATTTGTGTTAGCTTCTATAAAGGTAGAGCAAACTTCCTCAAAATCTTTTAAGTGCAAATAAGGGTTTTCGGAATTCATATCATGAAATGATGGTATATGTTGCAACATACCTGGTCTGAGAGTGAATGTTCCGGCTTGCCCGTGGGAATGGCAATGCAAGAATTTGAAGTACCTCGAGGAGGTTGAAGATAATCTCGCTTTGTGCGGACCGGTTCAGGATGATTATTGTTCTCTCTGATATTTGACTCATTGTCATCGTTATCCATTTCGAAAGGAGTAGGTGAAGGAGTAGGATGCCTTGGTAGTGGTTGGCCTCTTGGTGAACTTATGCGAAGATCAATGTACAAATTTTCGAGCATAAGCTCGGAAGGGTGATCTCGAATAAAAATTTTCACCTAAAAAAAATAAAAATAATAATAAGTAGGAAAAATAATTTACAAAGGGAGAGAATACTTACAAAGTGAATTTTTGTACAAAATCCGTAATACGTCTTTCGCCGTATCCCCGACAACGGCGCCAAAAACTTGACGCGCCGAAAATATTTCCGTGCTTAGGTACCCAAGTGCAGGTTGTCAAGTTATAATACTTGGTAAGTCCAAGTGTCAAACCACAAGGATAGTCGGAAAGACGATGTGGTGATTACGAATCCAAGGTTTTTGGTAAGAGAATTTAATTGGTTGATTTTAAAGTCTTGCAATAAAAATTAAAATGATGTAACAACAGAGAAAAGGTTAAGGCATTATAGAATTCATTTGTTTTGCAAAGTTAAGTAAAATCAACCTCATTCAAAGTTCTCAATGCAATTCCTAGGTGTTGAATATTTTACCCATTTCTAAGCAAAAGGGTGTGGAGCAAAAGCAACCCATTCCCATATAAATGCCATATAAAGAAAGGGTGTAAACAAATATCAACACAAGTGTATCTCTCATTTTTATCTTATGACAAAGGGTGTGAAGCAAGTGCAACCCATTCCCATATAATGTCAACCAAGATTCAAACTTAAAATACACAAAAAGAAAAGGCATAAATTTAAACTAGGCATTTAAGAACTCATTGTTAGTTTCCCCTAGGCAAATGACTTGATTATGAAAATGGCCAACTACAAGGAGTTTAGCTCGATAAATCATAACATTTCAATTGTCTAAGATTGGGAGGTCTAGGTGGAGGTCAAACCGTCTTATATAGACTTATTTGATAAATACAAATTCAATCCTTAAAATGATTAATGAAGTTGTTTATGACATAAATTTAAAATATCCTCTTTGGCAACACTTTAACTAAGAAAATGATGAGTCTTAAAATCACATAAAGTGTAGAAAGCACTCAACATATCATTAAAGTATTTAAAGATTAAAATATCAAATTTATGGTATTTCCATGAATATTCAAAAACTAATCATGCTTGGCAATGAAAAGTATCTCATTCAAAGAAAGAATGGACATAGGCTAGTAAGAAATACACAAGTGTATCATCTCTTCATTAATGCTTGAGATCTATGTATACAGGGTATACAAAGTCAAATCATCATATGAAAATTATCTTACTAGCTTATGAATGGTTGAAAAAATGGAGAAAATGAAGGATTCAAAAAGTATTTAACAATACTAACAATGGAATGAGAATTGAACTTACATAATTAATACATTACAAATTTCATCTTTTAGCCTTTGCAAAGAAATTTATTCCATAATAAATGCAAAGACAAGAATTATAAAAGTGAACTCCATTTCTCTCTCTAGAAAATATTATTACAAGCTCTCTATAAATTGAGAAATGATAAGTAAAATAAAATTAAGATCCTCTCTCCAGAGCAACAATGAAGACTATAAGTAGGAGAGTTGTGTTGGATGCCAAAAAATACACAATGCTTTTTTTTTTTTGGGTGGAGAATTCCACTATCTTTCTTTAATCACATGGACATGGAGACTTACTTTCTTGAATTCCTTTTGTCCATGGAAAATTTTACTATTGTATTAAATACAATATTTCTTGAAATCTAAAATAAACACAAAATGTGCCTTTCCAAGCATTGTTAAATACTTAAATACAAAAGTGCTACGAGACTAATCGCAAAATAAGTTGGCAAACCGAGTAGTTTTAGAGAAATAAACGCGTCAAACAACTCCGAAAATGAGCGTATGAATGACAATATTAAGCGTTTATCACTATGCTCTTATAGCCTTACCAGATTAGGATGGTATCTTTGAGGTTGGCCAAGAGGGATATCTGGAGTCTCTCTCTAAGCTTCATGTATAAGTATTGCTTTGATCAGTTTGATAGACTTCTTAGCTATGGGCCAACCACATTGTAGGCCTTGTTTGTTCGGCCTGGCCAAAGTGAACTTGTTATTTTTAACCTCTCATAATACTCTATATTAATAATTTCACTTCTTTTTTTTTTCCTGTAATGTCTAACATTAATAGTTTTATTTATTTATTTTCTTATATAACTAATCTACGAAATCATTGTATGTAGTATGTAATATTTTGAATGTTTTTTGATAAGTTTTTTGATATGGAGAACATGTTAAGGATGTGCAATATATATGTAAAATTTTGGGTGTTTTTAAATGCACTTATATAATTTGTTCCTCATTATTCTTTTGAAAATCTTTTAACTCAATCCACAAATATTTATGCAGTATTTAGTTATAAAAAGAAAAAAACTCTATAAGTTAAATATACACCACACGAAATCTGCACTAAGAAAATTAATAATTTTAGCCCCAAAATGACTAAAGATAATAAAATCATATAATTATTTATTTTATTAAATATATTGATTTTCCAAACTTAAACATTCAAAGAGTGCACATAATTTAATTTTTTCCATTTTGTTGTATTTTTAAAACTATAACTACTAATTTTTAACTATATGCTTGGAGTAAATATGTACAAAGTGAACTAACGAGAGACTGCAAATGCATATATATATATATATTTTTTGGTTTCTGTCACAAATTGTTCAAGTTAGTTTTTATGCATCTTGATAACTCGCTATAATTATCTTTTTTTTTTTACTAAAATTCAATTTAAGAGACTCTCAATTGTAGACATATAAACATTTACCGCAATTCCAAGGCAAGCTGGTTGATGTAATTACTACCTCTCTGATCAGTGGAAATTATTGTGGTGGGGTAACCACCGCAGCAAATGGGCCGTTCCTATCCTCTCTTACCTGTACCTCTGTAGTTAATTGCACGAAAAATAAATGCTTGCGGAAGAAACTCTTTATCATCAATCAACTGTTGAATTTTTTGTTTATTGGTTTTTGGTTCATTTTACATGTTGGTGTCTGAATTCTTATTCCCCTATTAAACTTGACCATAACAACTCATTTGGCCTTCAATGATTCTCTTGAAACTTCAACCATGGCTTTGTAACTTAGTAAAGTCTATCTTTCTCGCACAATGTTTGAGTTCAAACATTTTTAAAGTTTTTCTTAGTGTTAAAATACTAGACAATGTATACACAAATATAAGAGAGATTTTTATGGATTAGAACTATTAAATTCACTCATCCAATGAGTCAGCAAAGAGATATTATATTAGGTAAGGGCTCAATGTTTCCTGGCAGATCTATAAGGTGTCATATCTATTTATTAATTTTGTTATAAAAGAAAACAATTAAAAATACAATCAAACACTTTTAGCGTGTATTTGATTGCCAAAGTTTTCCAAAAAAATTGACAAAAGACGGAAAACGTGTACTTTTTCATATTTTGTGGTTTTGGTTGCCTAATTATCTAGGGAATTCTAGTTTCACTTTTAGTTCGTTGGTATAACTAGATGATGCATAAAAGCAGGAATTTATCTTTTTAACCTACCCCAGTAAAAGAATTTTAGGTAAGTTAAAAAATGACTTAAAGATCAAAATTTTCAATTTTAAATAGATTGCAAATAATCAAATATCAAAAATTAAAAATATATTATTATTACAAGAAAAATATATATTTTTCCATGCTTGCTTACTATAAAGTACACCGTAAAAATATTAAAACCCTCATTTAATTATAAAATACTAAAAGAGTCACACACATAAATAAAAATAAAAGAGGACTAATAAAAAGATCCAAAGGTGACAAGGCTAGACAATCACATGTGTCTGAAACTTTGTGCCAAAGCGAGGAAAAATGAAATGTGGGCATGCTTGAACGACATAGTACAAATTCATATGAGTTGATTTAGTGATTTGTTTATCGCTAAATTTTATAAAAATTGATTCATTTAGTCGGATGTCTTGCTAGCAACAAATTAAGTTTTACAAGTGGGAATTACTCTCACCTTTAATATGGTGCGAAGATATTTTGTGAAAATACTAAAAAAGTAATGAGGGAGTACAAGACATGAACATTTAATGTTTTTTTCATTTTAGTTATATTGTCGAAATAATATTCTCTTTATTAAAATATAGTATTGTTTTAAATTTAAATTTATATATTATATATTTTTCAAGTTATTCAATTGTTTATTGCTTTAATATACATATATATATATATATATATATTAATAATAATAACACTCATATTTTTTTTAATTTAATTAAAAATAGGGTTCTTCATACAACGTTGAAAACACGTCTCACGTGATAGTAAATTAATATGTAGTACCAAAAATCAGTCAATGAGAGAGCGACAACAATACAAACATGAGGGAGAGTGCTTCTCGGGGATGAGCACGATCCTAGTGGGAGTGAAGTAATGCCCCATGGCACTTGCCCCATTAGCCCGAAAAGCAATAAAGGGGGGACGGTACACAGGGCAGAGGATGAATGACCTAATGTACCCCCCTCTTAGTTTTGAGTAGGTGGAACCATTATGTTTTGGTTCTTCTCCACATTCTTACCGGGTGATCTAGGAATATTTTAATTATTTTTTCAACTGATATTTCGATATAGAAGGATCTCCTTATTTCTTCCCCTAAACAATTAGGGGATCTTGCATCGTTTTCTTGAAAAAGATCACAGCCTATTCTATTACTATTAATTCAACCTCCTAGTGAACAGAATCCCTCCCCCCTTTGATATGTCAGCCAAATAGCCCAGATGGAACGAGACTAGTCTGGTCAACAGAGACTAAATGAGACCTCAGATTAAGTACTCTCAGTACTCCCAGACCACACCAGCAAAAGCCCCATTTTGGCTCATAATTAGTATGGATCTTTTTCTCTGATGTCATGGATCTAAGACTGTACTAATTACCATTTTCCCAAGGTTCCGCTCCGTAACGTATCACATGAATGGATTTGGCCATGCGCAATGCCTACAACAATGGGTAAGGGAGGTCTAGAACCGTCACAATTTATATACGGGGAGGATTTCTTCTCTTTAGGGATGGGGCTATGCTAGGGATTTGGACCAGTTTATGTTCAATAGGTCTAAAGGAGCGGTATGTCTTAGCTCAAAGTATATTTATGTTATAGGGATTGCAAATAAGTATGTTAGGGCTTGGAAATGCTCTTATGTTTCACCCGTGTGCATTGCCATGTCCCTAAATAGATGGGATCTCGATTGGACTTATCTACTCCCACCAAGGTGGCGAAGTAGGGAAAGAATATTTATAAGACAATGACAGACTTTCTAAATAGAGCTCTTCCTTACCCTTTCCCACTCCAGGACTCCTAGGGGCCTAGAGCTTTAGCCACCCACTGCCACTCTACCCCCTGGGTGGAAATTCTCGTATTTCGTATATACATGTTCCTGCAGTTTGAATGAGTATTCTTGTTTATATCGATATGGCTATAAACAGTTTCTTGTTCCTATTAACAAAACATCCCTTTTTTTCTTCGATCTTCTGAAACCGGTATAGAAATGGGTGCTTTTTCTACGTTGTTTACCTTAGTTACTAAGGGGTTTCGGGGAAGACCTATATGGGGCACATTTCGGATGTGGTATGCTTGTTTAACCTCTGTATTCATCTCGTTCCTTATTTACTTGGGTACACCGCGTTTTCAAAAGCTTCTTGTCGAACCAGCTCCTATTTCAATCTGTGCTGGACTGATCGATATACCAATAATTAAGTCTTCAGTCAACTGGTGGAATACATCGCATCAACCTAGGAGCATTAGCCGATCTTGTACATCAATACATTTTCCTATGCCCATTCCAATCTTGTCTAACTTTGCTAACTCCCCCTCTCAACCCGTATCTTGTTCGTTCTGAAAACACGTATTCCTATTCCATCTTTTCTCGAATCTCCTTTAACGAAAGAAATAGAAGCTCGAGAAGGAATTCCAAAACCTAGTTCACTCGCTGAGTCTCTTTACATCCATGGCTAAATGGTTAAAGCGCCCAACCTATACAAGGGGCAAATTCGTAGGTTCTATTCCTGTTGGATGCATTTGGAAGGTTCAGTTCAATTGCTGCTCATGGAATTATACATATAGCTTTCCCTTATAGCTTATGGGGCACACTTCATTTGCTCAATACTTGTTCAAAACATCCACTCGTTTTTTACTCGCTAGGGAAAGAAAAAGGATAGATGACTGAAAATCCCGCTTAGAAATCGCAACTATAGTCAGAGTATGAGCTCCCAATGGCTAGGCGATGGTATGGTAGGGCACAGCTGTACAGCAAGTGGGCCTACCTCATCCTCTTTTTTCAGTGCAAAGTTATGAATAAGTATAAAAAAAAGGGCAGTGTTTTTAACACCTGCCATTTCTGTCACAAATACTAGCACTATCACAAACACCCTCCAAAAGCAAATTTTTAATCACTAATACCCCCTAAGACTCGTCTAATGAGAGGTGAGTGCACATGCACTCACTGGCCCCATTTGAGGATAGTTTGTTTATAATAACTCGCCTAACATCAGGCAATGGATGACTGCAGTGTTTTTCAAATAAGACTCGCCTAATGAGAGGTGAGTGCACTTACATAAACTCGCCTCACATTAGGAGAGTGTGTTGCTAAATATTCACCTAACATGCATCAGGCAATGGAAAAGAGTGTTTGTGACAAATAGGGTAGTGTTAAAATGTGTTTTTAGTTAAACTTTAGATGGTGGTGTTTGTGACAGAAATAAGAGGTATAAATAACTCTGCACTAAAAATCTATGCATGAGGAAAAAACCCTTACAATCATCAATCAACTCTTCATGGTCTCGTGGATCAATTTTTACATATTATTGTGTGTTTAGTATTTTTTTTAAATGTAAAAATTGATAAGGGGATAAGGAATTGAAGGGTAGTACAATAATCACAAGATGTGTTGTAAAATTAATCTACACTTTCAAGTGGATGAACTGATCTTATATTACATGAATTCGAATCTTAGTAAAAGAACTTGTGATAAGAGATATATTTCAATACAAATGTGAAAAATTAAAATAAGTTCAGATAAGTAGTGAGATGTCGTCTTACTATATTACCTTTTTCATAGAGAAATTTGTTTTGGTAGTCTAAGAAAAAGAAATTCACAAAAAATTATGAAGGATGGATGACATCTACTCATAAAATGAACATTAAATGGAGTGTATTTTATTACATAACTCAACTTATTTTTCAATTTCTTAGCTAAATCAAGTTTTTTTTTCTTTTTCTATATTGTTATCAAACAGATCCGTCTATTTCAAATTTATTTTCACTTTAATAGATTTTTTATATTTTTATAAAAAATAAATTAAATAAAAATTATATTATGGATTATAGAACACTATGTATTGCTCAAACAAGAACGTTAGACAATAATTATTTCATGAACAAGAAAAATTAGTCACAAACATTGATTGCCAACTGCCAATGTTAAGAACAAAAGGAAACATGACAATATATGACAATGGAAGCATAAGCATACTTAAAGTTGTTAGCATATGCATACTAACACGATTACCATATGAAAATTATTGTGATGGATTTTAATACTTGCAAGCACACGAATCGATTGATAATATAGCACGCAATAAAATTCGATTTCACATAGACTCAAATAGTATGTTTTCTAATTACTTGTTAAATTTTTACTAAACTCCTAATCTAGCTAGAAAAGTTTATGGGAATCAAAAAAATAAAATAAAGCAAACTAAAGTAATGGAACTAAATTAAATAATATTAAGAAAGATAACAAAATTAATGAATTAATTGACTAGGATTTTGGAATCATATAATTAATATCATCTTCCTAAGTATTCATACGTGTAAGTTCTACTCTTATCTTATAATAATTTAGTCTCTTGATGCTATTATTTAAAAAAAATAAAATCATTCAAGTCTAATTAATTTACAAAATTTAATTATAATTCTTCCACAACTAAACTTATGTATAAGGTAAAAACACTCACTATATCCGTCAAAACACACCCTATATTCGTTCATAACAAATCATAAGGTGATTCTAACTTTGTTTTTATTAATTAAAATAAGTATCTAATTGAAAGAATTGTATTTAAGATTGAAATATTAAATTGGTATAGTCAATTGGCATGAACACGTGCAATGTAATGAATTAAATATACTCATCATAGCACAAATTTACACAAACACACAAAATAAAATTATAAATAAAATTAAAGCAAAACATACTAGGCATGGAATGAATTAATAAATAGATCTTCAATCTTCAAATCTTGAAGTAAAAGTAATAAAAGAAAAAAAATTAAGAAAATAAAAGAGAGAAAGTGCTCGGCAGTACTGTGCTCAGCTCCCTCATTCATGCGGCTCTCTATTCTCTTTATATCATTCATTGTCATGCGTCTTTAGGTTTGTTTTAGGGCTTTAATTTATTAAATGGGCTTTGATCCACAACTTAGCTAATGAAAAGTGGGGCATTTGATGGGCTTTAATTCAAGACAGTTTTATAAACCAATTTAAGATCTCTGGTCCAACGTTTCCTTAAAATTTACAAAAAATTCTTACTTAATTTCGGGAAAAAAAAAAGAAAGTAAAATAATAAGATTCAAGTTTAAAAATCATAATTTATACTGAATAAAGATTAAGAAGTGTTACTAATTAGAGGGTCTACCAAGCTGATTGATGTCCTGAACGAAGCGTTGTTGAAGCTTTGGTGTCCAAGGGGTGGTTTGTAGATTACATCTTACCTTGCCAATTGATCTAAGATAATTTTCTTCAATTGAAATGCTATGAACAACGACCTTGCCTTCTACAGCACAGGATTCCATTTTGCTTTGTAGATTACATCCTAGGGAATATAAATGGAAACATGAGTATAAAAATCTGTTGTAGTGACAGAAAAAAGGAACAAACGCTTTGACAGAAAAACCAACTAACCCTTTGACAGAAAAATAAGTGTGACGCATCACCGAAAAATTATTGAGAGAGACGTTTCAGATTATCAAACCCTAAGTTTTTGGGCTTAATATATAGATTTCATAGGTTTGGCAGTTTAGTAATAAAACAAGATGCAATTATGTTTCAATTAATGCAGTTTTTAATTTTTTAACTGTTTCCAATTTGGCAAATTAGCAGGAAATTTATTACTAGTAAAAAATAGTAATAAAAAATATAATCCAATTTCAATTTAATGCAGTTTCTACTTTATGAAAATACAATTTTCAATTAATGCAATTTATATCTTTTTATTAGTATTATAAAATAAAATACTATTTTTTAAAACTAGAATCCTTCCTTACGAATAATGGTTTTTTCCTGTTTAATGTTTTTTATTTTTTTTGTTTAGCTAATTAGGTCATCTATAACCACATGGATCAGTCCGGCTGATTCGTCAGCCAGACCAGAGGTCGATCCTTGTGTGGACTACATTAGGAGTTTAAATTAAAACTTTTAAATGCACTAGCTCGATGCAAGGGAGTGATAAACGCATAATATTGTCATGCATAAGCTCTTTCCCGGAGTCGCTTGACGCGTTTGTTGCTTTAATTCTGCCTAATTGTCCACTTATCTTGAGATTAGTGCCTTAGCGAGTGTTGTATCTAACATGGCCCAAGTTGGTGTATATTTTGTAGTGTTCCATGTTTTTGTAGGATTGGAATTCAATGCATTGCATGGAGAGTTCAAGAGCAAGCCTATATAGCTTGCAAAAGTTCTGAGTGAAAAGTTCCAGGCCCATGATCGATCATGGGCAAAGCCATGATCGATCATGGCCTGGCGGGGACAGCCACCAACTCCTGCTTTTAGCCTTATTTCGGGAATTTTGGTTCCTAGATATTTTTCCTTGTTTAATTTATTAGTTTTTGTACTCCTTTAGCTATTGTTTAGTCTAGGGGATGGGGAGAGAGATCATTAGCTAGTTTTTTACACACTTAGAGTTCTAGAGAGAAGGGAGAGCTTTTTGTTGATTGTTCTTCATTTCTCCATTGTAAGTGCTTAATTTGTAAGAATGATTTCTTCTTCTATAATATTTGTTCTTGCATCTATTATGGAGTGGTCTATTACTAAGGTTACGGAGGTTGATTGCGATATGATTTTTGGTGATTAATGGCTCAATCCATATTTAAAGTTTGATAAATATTTGTGAATCTTCTTCTTCTTCATCATATCTTCCATTATTTCAAGCTTTCTAGGTATTTTCATATTAAGTTAAGACTTTATATGCCTTGTATATTTAGTTCTTGGTTGTTAATGAACATACAACATATTTATATGGTTCTAAAAAGCTTGAAGTCTCTTTCCCCCATCCATGGAGTTTTTCCCTCTTCATAGAAATTATGAATAGTTCCTAAAACTCCATAGATGGATTTTAAATTTGTTTAGCTTATCTTTGATTCATTTCTTGATATATTGAGTGCTTCTTACACTTTGTGTGATACTTAGACTCTTTATTTTCTACCATATGTGATAAATGATGAGTTGACTAATTTATCCCATAAACTTCATTCCGTTTCATTGTTAGGATTCACTTTATAATTTTCATTCTTTAAATCATGAGATTACTACACTTGCTTTATGTTAAATATTTTAATGATGAGTTTGTCATATCTATCTCGGATTAGCTTCATTGGGAATGGGTTGCCTTGCTTCACACCCGTAGCTAAGAGGTAGGAATGATAACCTCGTCTTTAGTGGAATGTTGTTTGTCTCTCTCTTGATATAACTTCAACCTGGGAATGAGTCGCATAGCGTCGCACCCTTTGCTATTGAGAGAAACACCAACATTCCTCATATCTCGAGAAACCTAGTGTTGTAATCTTTGTATGAGCTAGTGATCACCGTCTCTTAAATCGTAACTAACGTCCACCTACCTTAGTGCTTTCTTATTAATTTTCACAACTGTTTTACATTTTCGTTGTTCTACAAGCATTTTAATTTATAAGAATCAAAAAACACTTTAATCCGTAATCCATTCCATACCTTTTAACTTATCCCTGCGGTTCGACACTCGAACTTCCGAGACTATATTACAACTTGACGTGCCTGCACTTGGGCTACATCGAGGCGCGTTATTTAAGTTGCGTCAAGTTTTTGGCGCCGTTGCCGGGGACTATGCAAAAGGCGGATCTCGGGTTTTGTATAAAACCATTCTCTGTGAGTATCTCTCCATTTAATTAATTTATTTTTCTCCCTTATTTTTGTTTGATTTTGTAGATTTTCCAAGGAGCTATTCGAATTGTTTTCTAAGCCCATGCAAGGGCAACTGTTCGTGGACATTCGAATAAGCCCTCCTCATTCGCCAAGAATAAGCCCTCCTCTTTCGCCAAGAATGGCAAATCAAGGAAGGGCTGCGGACCACGAGAGTGATAATGAAGGGGAAGGTGCCAACAATGTTCTGCCCGTTAGGACCATGAGGGATTACCTTCAACCGCCTCAGGCAACATCGAATTCATGCATTGTCCTTCCGGCCGGCCAAGCCGGTGCGTTCTCATTCAAACCGGGTATGCTTCAACATATCCCTTCCTTTCATGGTATGGAGTCGGAAAACCCATACTTGCATTTGAAAGACTTTGAAGAAGTCTGCTCCACATTTCGTGAGGCAAATGTTAACGAGGATGTCATGCGTTTAAAACTCTTCCCTTTCTCCCTAAAAGACAAAGGAAAAATTTGGCTAAATGCTCAAAGACCGCAATCAATTCGGTCTTGGCAAGAGCTTCAAGAGGAATTTTTAAAAAAATTATTTCCCGTTTATAGAACCAATGCTTTAAGAAGGGCGATATCTAATTTTTCGCCAAAAGAAAATGAAACTTTTTATAAGTGTTGGGAAAGATACAAGGAACTTATAAATGCATGCCCTCACCATGGTCACGAAACGTGGAGCCTTGTTAGTTTTTTCTATGAATCTCTCACCCCTGATATGCGTACGTTTGTTGAGACCATGTGTAATGGTCAATTCTTGAGTAAGAATCCCGAGGAGGCTTTATTGTATTTTGATGAATTAGCGGAAGGTGCTCAAAATTGGAACACCTATTCCGAAGAACCCAAAGCCAAAACTCAGGGAAGGGGTGGGTTGTACCAAGTGTCTAATGAGGATGACATGGGTGCGAGGTTATTCTAATTGTCTAAGAAAGTAGAGGCAATGGAAGCAAGTAAGCTTAAGGAGGTCAACGTAGTATCCTCGAGTCAGTTGTGTGTCATTTGCGAAAATTCAGGACACACTACCGAGGATTGTCCTACCATTCCCGCTTTTCGGGAAGTCCTCAAAAATCCCGCCCAAGTCAATGCTTTACACCAGTACAACCAAAATCGTAACCAAAATGATCCCTACTCTCAAAGGTACAATGAGAGATGGAAGAATCACCCCAATTTCAGTTGGGGAGAAAATCAAAGTCAGAACCACAACTAATATCATCAGAACCAAAGGCAACAACAACCTCAAAACTCTTTTGTTCCACCTCAGAATTAAAATCCCAACCAAAACTTGGAAGCTTTGTTGAGATCATTTGTGGACAAAACGGATCGTGATGTAGGTGAGTTAAAAACTCAAATGTTTAAACTCACCACCGCCCTAGCTACTCAAGAGAAGGGAAAATTCCCCTCTCAACCTTTAGTTAATCCTAGAGGGCAAGTTCAAGTCATGGAGGGAGGAGAGTCTAGCACCAAGATAGAAGAACTCAAATCTATCACGATCCTGAGGAGTGGGAAGGAGGTAGACAAGACTATTGTTCCTAAAACCCCCAAGGTGGCGGACATAGTTGAGTCTTCGGGTGTTGAGAAGGTTGTGAGTGAAGAAAAGAAGAGAGAGGAAGAGAGACAAGAAAAGGAGGATCTCGAAAAAATCAAAAATGGGATCAAAGTCCCATTTTCGGAGAGATTGAACCAACCATCCAAATCTAACACCGAGATCTTGGATGTCTTTAGGCAAGTGAAAATCAACATTCCATTGCTTGACGCGGTCAAGCAAATACCTTCGTATGCTAAGTTCCTCAAGGACTTATGTACTACCAAACGAAGGTTGAATGTCAAGAAAAAGGCCTTTATGGCGGAGCAAGTGAGCTCCATCATGCAAGGCACGAGAGCCCCCAAGTTCAAGGACCCCGGTTGTCCAACAATTTCATGTGTCATAGGAAATTATAGGATTAAAAATGCTTTGTTAGATTTGGGAGCAAGCGTGAATGTGCTCCCATATTCGGTATATCAACAATTGGGGTTAGGTGAGTTAAAACCCACGAGGGTTACAATTCAATTAGCGGACCGATCCGTTAAAATCCCAAGAGGGATAGTCGAGGATGTACTTGTCCAAGTCGACAAGTTCTATTTTCCGGTTGATTTTATCATCCTCGACATGCAACCAGTGTCATATCCTGCTAACGAGATTCCGGTTATCCTCGGACGACCATTTCTTGCCACTTCTAATGCTATAATAAATTGCAAGAACGGAATCGTGAAGTTAACTTTTGGAAACATGACTCTTGAGCTAAACGTGTTCTCTTTGAGTAATAAACAAGATGACGATGATGAAGAGGAAAGCGAACACGTGAACATGATAGAGTCATGTATCCAAGACCACTTTGTGGCAAATTTCGAATCGGAGTCAACGGAAGGCTATCTAACCATTTCTGATGACCCCGAGGATTGTATGCAAGTGTTTTCTTTGTCTGACAAACAGGTTGAATTCTCAGAAAAAGAAGAAAACACACAATCTCCCACCAAAAAGCTTGAAGGACAAATGGATCTCAAGCTATTGCCTAGCAACTTGAAGTATGCCTTTTTAGGAGCTTCAGACACTTACCCCGTCATCATTTCGTCCGATCTCTCGGATGACCAAGAGGTAAGATTGGTTCATTTGCTTGGTAAATACAAAAAAGCTTTTGGTTGGACTCTTGCCGACCTCCGAGGAATAAGCCCTTTGATTTGTACGCATAAAATTCATTTAGAGGATGCGGCAAAAACATCGAGGCAATTTCAACGCCGGTTGAATCCTAACATGCAAGAAGTGGTTAGGAACGAGGTGTTGAAATTGTTGGATGCAAAGATCATCTATCCAATCTCGAACAGTAAATGGGTTAGTCCAACTCAAGTGGTACCGAAAAAATCGAGTCTTACGGTAGTCAAGAACGAATCAAACGAGTTGATTCCGCAAAGAGTCACTACCGGGTGGCGAATGTGTATTGACTACCGTAAACTCAATGAGGCAACTCGTAATGATCATTTCCCCCTCCCCTTTTTGGATCAAACTCTAGAGAGGGTAGCGGGCCATGAATATTACTCTTTCCTCGATGGTTTTTTCGGGTACAATCAAATTGAAATTGACCTAGATGATCAAGAAAAAACCACCTTTACATGTCCTTTTGGCACCTTCGCTTATCGAAGAATGCCCTTTGGTCTATGTAATGCACCGGCCACTTTCCAACGGTGTATGCTAAGTATTTTAGCGATATGGTGGAAAGGACTTTGGAAGTTTTTATGGATGACTTTACCGTCTATGGTAAGTTATTCGACAATTGCTTGACTAACCTGGAACAGGTCTTGGGAAGATGCGTGGAAAAACAATTGGTATTGAATTTGGAGAAGTGCCATTTTATGGTTACCAAGGGAATTATTTTGGGGCACATCATTTCGTCAGAAGGAATTGAAGTGGATAAAGCAAAAATCGAGTTGATTGCCAAACTTCCTACACCCAAGAATGTCAAAGATGTCCGATCCTTTCTAGGACACGTCGGGTTTTATAGGAGGTTTATCAAGAACTTCAGTTCCATTTCCAAGACGATGTGTAGTCTACTTCTCAAGGATGCACCCTTTGAGTGGGATGTCAAGTGCGAGGAAGCCTTCGTCTCTCTAAAGCATACGCTCACTACTGCGCCGATTATGCAGACACCGGACTGGAGCTTGCCATTCGAGCTCATGTGCGATGCAAGTGACTATGCGGTGGGAGCGGTACTTGATCAACGGAAAGACAAGAAACCGGGTGTGATATATTATGCAAGTAGGACCTTGAATGATGCGCAAATGAACTACACCACGACAGAGAAAGAGCTTCTAGCAATTGTTTTCGCCCTAGACAAGTTCCGATCCTATTTGATAGGATCGCCAATTGTGATTTTCACGGACCACGCGGCACTGAAGTACTTGTTCACAAAAAAGGATGCCAAGCCGCGGCTTTTGAGGTGGATACTCCTACTGCAAGAATTTCATTTGAGCATCAAAGACAAAAAGGGAGTCGAGAACGTGGTGGCCGATCATCTGTCTCGTCTCACTTTTACAAACAACATTGAAGAAAGCCCGATCCAAGATTCATTCCCAGATGAGCAATTGTTGACAATCTCGACACTCCCATGGTATGCCGACATTGTAAACTATCTTGTAACTGACAAGATACCAAAGTCATCGGGCGCACAAGATAGAAAAAGGTTTTTGAGCGAAGTGGGTCGATTCTACTGGGATGAACCATACTTGTTTAAGTATTGTGCAGATCAGATTATCCGGCGGTGCATCCCAGAGGAAGAAGTGGAGAGAGCTCTATCCTTTTGTCATTCTGAGGCTTGCGGAGGACACTTCTCGGCAAAGAAGACCACCGCAAAGATTTTACAAAGTGGATTGTATTGGCCGTCGCTCTTTAAGGACGCACAACGTTTTTGCAAGGCATGCCAAAGATGCCAAATGCTTGGGGGGATTTCCAAGAGGAACATGATGCCACTCAATCCCATTCTGATGATTGAAATCTTCGATTGCTGGGGCATCGACTTCATGGGACCGTTCCCATCCTCCTATAGTAATCTTTACATTTTAGTTGCCGTAGATTATATTTCAAAATGGGTGGAAGCCCAAGCGTGCAAGAAAAATGATCACAAAGTGGTGATCCGATTTCTGAAAGAACACATTCTTGCACGTTTTGGCACTCCTAAGGCAATAATAAGCGATGGCGGTACTCACTTTTGCAACAAATCATTTCAATCATTAATGCAAAAGTATGGTATAAACCACAAAGTATCGCTCGCTTATCATCCTCAAACTAATGGTCAAGCCGAGTTGGCAAATAGGGAGATCAAATAGATTCTAGAGAAAACGGTAAACCCGAATCGCAAGGATTGGTCGTTAAGACTGACCGATGCACTTTGGGCTTACCGTACTGCGTATAAAACAACTCTAGATATGTCTCCTTATCGCATTGTATACGGAAAACCATGTCATTTGCCAGTAGAGTTGGAACACAAATCATACTGGGCAACGAAGATGGTTAATTGTGATTTCGAAAAAGCCGGGCTTGACCGTAAGTTGCAAATTAATGAAATTAAGGAATTGAGAAGAGATGCTTATGACAATGCAAAGATAAGCAAGGAACGTGCCAAAAATTTTCATGATAAATCTATTTTGAGAAAAGAATTCAAACTTGGGCACAAAGTTCTTGTTTATGACACTCGTCTGCATCTCTTCCCGGGAAAGTTAAAGTCTCGTTGGACCGGTCCCTACATCGTCCGTCATGTATTTTCTTTTGGGGCTGTGAATGTTGAGGATCCCAAAATCGGCTACATTTTCAAGGTGAATGGACAACGTCTTAAGCCGTTTGTGGAATTCCCAATTCGAGAGGAGTCCACCCCTCTCGAAGACCCGACTTATGCCTAACAAGCATAGGTCGATTTTGTAAATAATGTTTTTTGTAGTATTTGTGAGTTTCAGGATTTTGTTTCGGAAGTTCGGGCAAAATCGGCTCTAAACGGACCAAGTTGGGGGGAGTGGAAAGGTGTTTCAAGTGAAGAAATGTCATGGAAAAATGTTTGTTGAAGGCATGAAAGCCATGATCGATCATGGGATCGAATTTTGGAGGCAGTGGACTTTCATGATCGATCATGGGCAAAGCCATGATCGACCATGGTTAACTTTTCCTGCGGCAGTGCACTTCCATGATCGATCATGGGCAAAACCATGATCGATCATGGTCCCTCTTAAAAACAGAGCAGCCGTTTCTAAAACCCCAAAATCGTGCCCCATCTTCTCTCTAACTCCCATTTCTCTCCATCTCCCTTCTCCAAACCTTCAATCATCATCAAATTAAACCCTCCCCTAGCCTTTCCACCTCCATAATCATCCAATTTCAACCCCAAATCCCACACCCATCTAAGAATCATCCATTTTCTCTCTCTCAAAACCCCAAAATCCCAATTTCGAGCCCTAATCCCCAAAATTTCAAAATTTCTCTCTATTTCTCCCTTCTCCCCACCTAAATGGCTGCCATTGCTCCAGTTAACAAGGCAGAAGAGCTTCAAGCCGCGAGGGGTGGGCACCGTGGGTTCCGTAGCCGTCAGGAGTACGATTGGTGGAGCTATGCTTTTAGGAACCGGGCTATTATGATCGAGAGACCCGTGATTTTTGGTGCCTTAGACGATTTCTTGCAGATGGGAACATTCGAGCGACATGAGGGGTGGGTGCAATATTTGCGACAAACAGGTAATCAATGTAATCTCACTCTATGTCGTGAATTTGTTGCGAGTTTGTTGCGAGTGCCCAATGCGGCCTATACATATGTTGCCCACGTGCGTGGGAGGACGGTACCATTTAACCTCGAGGTAGTTAGTCGAGTAACGGGAATTCCGGCATTGCTGGATGGTAGCTATGACCTCCCGCACTCAGCCCGAATTGTGTATCCTAAAGATGACGAGTTGGCCACATTTTTGGCCGGTCGCCCAATGACTTGGATTGGCTCCCAATTGATAGGAACAATTTAGCACCATAATTTAGGACTCTGTGGCTTGTTGTAGCCAACGCGATAGACCCCACCTCGCACATTCAACATTTTTACACCTATCATGCCTATGTTTTATATGTCATTGCTCGAAATAGGCCGTGTTGTTTGGTTCGCTACATAATGCGTAAAATCATGAAAGTCTATGACACGGTGGCTCACAACGAAACGATCAAATTTGGTTTGCTTCTGACCCGCATTTATTTGGAAGCGGGTGTCCAAGAAAGGGACACCGATGTCAGAAAGATTCAGCGTGCCCCGATAAACAGGTCCACCCAAGCTAGAGCCGCCGGCCAACTAAGAAACAGGCCAAGTTCCTCGGCCGCAGCTCCACCAGTTGAGTCCGAGGAAGAAGCACCAGAAGAAGCAGGAACGGACGCTCCGGGTCCTTCGAGGAGAAGAAGAAGAGCAAGTACGGGGCCTGTGGACGATAATATGGAGTTTTTGAGAGAGCAATTTGAGCAAATGAATGCCACGATGCACGCTGGGTTTGATGCTCTTAATTCGAGGGTGGATGATATGCTGGTCCGCCAAGATCATATGGAGGCGGAGATTGCTTCTAGGGTGGAAGTTCATATGGCGGCTCAACAGGATTTTATATGCTGTCAATTCGAGGAGTTCTATGGTCGTTTTCTCCCACCCCCACCTCCCGACATGTGATGATATTTGCTAATCCTGAAAACTACTTAAGTACTTATATTTATGCTTAGCTTTATTTTATTTCTTTTGGGTTGTATTAGATTTCAAACATGATGTTAACTTTAGAACTTGGTTTTAATGGTTGAATATTATGGTTTTTGCTTTTGAATTCTAATTCCAACCCGTTTTGTGTATAGTTGTTGTTTATCTCTTATTTTTGTTTCATGGAAAGCAAAGCCAAAGTAGCGCCCGTGCATTTTCTTGTTTTCTCTCCATTGAGGACAATGTTTGTTTCAAGTTGAGGGGGGTACGCTACGTTTTGTGATTTCTTTTTGTTTTGGCTTGCTATTGTCTATTTCCATGAGTAGAAGAGATGTGTTTCAAATTTTTTTTTGAGAAGTTTGAAAATTGATGATTGATTGATGTTTTGTTCGATGAAGACTATTGTTTCATTAGCTTTTGGCATGAATTCTTTGATTTGGATAAGAATTTGAATGATAATCTAAATTGCCTTGCTCCACTTAGTCTCATATCCCGTTATGTTCTCTTGCTCCACATGCTAGATTGCTTCGGTTGTTTCCAATTCGGTAATAACACTTAGATTTATTTTCATTGAGAGAAGAGGAATTTTTGTCCAAAAATAATGGAAGCTCTTTCGAAAAGATTCTCCAATGAGAGGACAAAAGTATAGCACTTTGATAACTTGGATGACTTTTATCCTAATATTGACTTAAAGATTCACTTGACTAAATCTTAAGTCTCTTTGTCTAATATTATGGATGGGTATAGGTTGCCATATGGGAAAGGGTGAATAGCTTCCTTCGAGCTCCAATGAATGAGCAAAATTTTGAGAAAATTTTATAAGTGAGACCATTGCCCCCCATAGAGATGAAAACCGCCCTGATCTAATTTAGCAAAAATTTCCAAGAAAAGATAAAGAAAGTGCTTAGAATTGATAAATCTCGGAGCTTTTGTTTTTGAAAAAGTTCTCTCTTCCTTCTCGAATGACTATGACTCTTTGTGTTTATATTGAATTGCTTGAATCAAAGTCTAGTATGTGAGCATTGAAGAATATGGGATTGTGTTCTAAAGGAGATAGGCGAATTAGATGATCATTCAAAAGTCCATCGTTCTGGAAAATTAATAGTAATGCCTCTTGCTTTGCAAATTGAAACTTGAATCTTCATTCTCATCATTCATCATGATCAAACTTCTAAATGTTTGTAGGTATCATTTCTGAAAACCTTCACGAGATACAACTCGTCTTCTTTGGGAACTTAGAAGTTAACAACTTTTTTTATAACGTAGTGCTTTTGTAATTACTAATTTTTTTTGTCTTGCTAAGGGACTAGCAAGAGATAAGTTGAGGGGAGTTGATAAACGCATAATATTGTCATGCATAAGCTCTTTCCCGGAGTCGCTTGACGCGTTTGTTGCTTTAATTCTGCCTAATTGTCCACTTATCTCGAGATTAGTGCCTGAGCGAGTGTTATATCTAACATGGCCCAAGTTGGTGTATATTTTGTAGTGTTCCATGTTTTTGTAGGATTGGAATTCAATGGCATTGCATGGAGAGTTCAAGAGCAAGCCTATATAGCTTGCAAAAGTTCTGAGTGAAAAGTTCCAGGCCCATGATCGATCATGGCTTCCA
Organism: Lonicera japonica; assembly: GCA_021464415.1. Taxonomy (NCBI): domain Eukaryota; kingdom Viridiplantae; phylum Streptophyta; class Magnoliopsida; order Dipsacales; family Caprifoliaceae; genus Lonicera; species Lonicera japonica. The sequence goes on along the minus strand of JAKCWG010000807.1, from coordinate 112,240 downwards.
AAAATTCTGGCAGAACACTCCCATGATAGACCATGGGCAAAGCCATGATCGATCATAGCCTGGCGGGGACAGCCACCAACTCCTGCTTTTAACCTTATTTCGGGGGTTTTGGTTCCTAGATATTTTCCCTTGTTTAATTTATTAGTTTTTGTACTCCTTTAGCTATTGTTTACTCTAGGGGATGGGGAGAGAGATCATTAGCTAGTTTTTTACACACTTAGAGTTCTAGATAGAAGGGAGAGCTTTTTGTTGATTGTTCTTCATTTCTCCATTGTAAGTGCTTAATTTGTAAGAATGATTTCTTCTTCTATAATATTTGTTCTTGCATCTATTATGGAGTAGTCTATTACTAAGGTTACGGAGGTTGATTGCGATATGATTTTTGGTGATTAATGGCTCAATCCATATTTAAAGTTTGATAAATATTTGTGAATCTTCTTCTTCTTCATCATATCTTCCATTATTTCAAGCTTTCTAGGTATTTTCATATTAAGTTAAGACTTTATATGCCTTGTATATTTAGTTCTTGGTTGTTAATGAACATACAACATATTTATATGGTTCTAAAAAGCTTGAAGTCTCTTTCCCCCATCCATGGAGTTTTTCCCTCTTCATAGAAATTATGAATAGTTCCTAAAACTCCATAGATTGATTTTAAATTTGTTTAGCTTATCTTTGATTCATTTCTTGATATATTGAGTGCTTCTTACACTTTGTGTGATACTTAGACTCTTTATTTTCTACCATATGTGATAAATGATGAGTTGACTAATTTATCCCATAAACTTCATTCCGTTTCATTGTTAGGATTCACTTTATAATTTTCATTCTTTAAATCATGAGATTACTACACTTGCTTTATGTTAAATATTTTAATGATGAGTTTGTCATATCTATCTCGGATTAGCTTCATTGGGAATGGGTTGCCTTGCTTCACACCCGTAGCTAAGAGGTAGAAATGATAACCTCGTCTTTGGTGGAATGTTGTTTGTCTCTCTCTTGATATAGCTTCAACCCGGGAATGAGTCGCCTAGCGTCGCACCCTTTGCTATTGAGAGAAACACCAACATTCCTCATATCTCGAGAAACCTAGTGTTGTAATCTTTGTATGAGCTAGTGATCACCGTCTCTTAAATCGTAACTAACGTCCACCTACCTTAGTGCTTTCTTATTAATTTTCACAACTGTTTTACATTTCCGTTGTTCTACATCCATTTCAACTTACAAGAATCAAAAAACACTTTAATCCGTAATCCATTCCATACCTTTTAACTTATCCCTGTGGTTCGACACTCGGACTTCCGAGACTATATTACAACTTGACGTGCCTGCACTTGGGCTACATCGAAGCGCGTTATTTAAGTTGCGTCAGGGAGCATCTCTTTAAGATTGTCCAATGAAGGATCTTTGTGTGGAGTACATTAGGAGTTTAAAAACTTTTAAATGCACTAGCTCGATGCAAGGGAGCATCTCTCTAAGATTGTCCGAAGAGGGATTATCTGAGGTACACATAAGCTGGCTTGAACAACAATTAATATTAAACAAAAAGGAAAATAATCATATAAACTTACGTCATCTCTATCTCTATCATTGTTTTTTGATTATGTAAAATGATATTAGAGGGGAAATATAACGTAATGTGTTTAATTTTTTACATTCGTCATTTTCTAAGTTGCGTAATATATAAATTGTGTGGAAAGAGCTGGCTTGCAAGGAAATGTAAATGAAAAGAACCTCAAGTTGACATTGAGCAATTTCATACCTTTCATGGATACGTTTAAGTCCTCCATCAAAGATTTTATTCCAATAGCTTGGTTCCTTTAATTTTGAGAGCGTTCAAAAAATTCAACCAAAAGACCAAGGGTAGAAACTTGATCAGGATGATAAAAGTCGATGTGAAATCCTGAAACACTATGCTCGATAATCTCAACTGGGTTGCCATGACAAGTGGCAAATGTAAGAAGCGCACAAGTCATGAGCTCAACAACTGTAAGCCCAAAGGCATTATAGAAAGAAGGTTGCCAAGGAAAGGGCAAGCGTTAAGAAAAAAAGTACGAGTTCTTGGACAAGTATGTAAAAGATAAGTATGTGTTTCGGTTGTTCATGAAAATGTGCATTTTCCTCACTCTAAAATCGAGCATAGGTAATGTATTAGTTGGCTTATACGTTTTTATGAATTTACTTTTTGAATCAACTATATTGACCAAAATTCCCAAAAATGATTCCAATGTAGAATGTATAATGAAAAGGTCAAAACAAAAAGGTTATTATTATTACATTTTATAGGGACAACAGGAAAATATTTGTGACGCCCCAAATCCCCTTTAGAGGTTTTCACCTCCAGGACATGAGTGTCATACGCCGAAGGTGGGTGATATTAAAATTTAACAAATTAATTGAAATTAGTTAATTAAGTTAAGAAAAATGCATAAGAGATTTTAGAAAAAAAAATTGGCATGGTTTCCTCTGTTTTATCAATAATCAAGACCTGTATACGTAATACTCCGTTCTTAAAGCACAATCTACATCAATGCAGTTCTCAAAAGATTAAACAATCAACTACATTTTTAAAAAACCAATAGTACAATGTTTCCATCAATTACATAAACTAATTACGAAACAATATTTACAAAATACAAAGGAATCAACTTACAATTACACATATGAAATCAAGTTTTCCCTTCGAGGGAGATCAATATGGTTATGGGGTCATTAAAGGTACTAAGCTCTAAAGTTGTATGTATACCATATACATATAAGTAGACTCATGATGTGCTAAGAAATTGGTACATTTTAGACCATTAATATACACTTTGAAGAGCATATATTATCACATTTGTTGTGCTTTTGGAGCTTTTCATGTATTTGAAATTAAATTGAAAGAATTTCGAATAGAAATGAAATTGGTTGCGCGCAACGCTTGTGTTCAAGAAAATTTTGGCACTAATCCGTGAGGAATGTGAAGAAAACTCCAGATACAAAAGTTCTAAATCTTTGAATTAACTACACGTGGGCGAAAATTTTGCGACAATCGGAGTTCGGAGTAAAAAGTTATGACTAAAATACGATTAATGCGTTAAAATATTAATTCCACCAAGCCTATTTAATTAATAAGAAAATTTGCTAAATATGCAGCAAACCATGCAGCAGCTCACCGGCCCAAGCCTACAGGCCAGCCCACCCAACAAACTTAAATTTGCAGCCAATTTAATTAAATCAACCCATTTATCAAGCCCACAAAGTCAAGTCCACCATAGCCTAAAAGTCCATCAAGCTCATCAAGCAGCAATTATAAAAGAAGGGGCTGTCGACAAATTTTTTTTCGTTTTTCTTTTCCTCTTGCACAGTTCTCGAGAGAGACAAACGCAGTCGCGGCAATTAATTCATGAGAGCCACAATCGTTTTTTTTCCTTAGGCACGGTTTTTGAGCAGGTTTTTTTTTTTATTATTTTATATGCTTTTCTTTCTTCCTTGTCAATTAGTGTGCGCAGGAAATTTTTTTCTTTTCTTTCTTGATCGTGCACTGCAAGAGGATTTAGAACTTTAATTTTATTTTTTCAGTTTCTTTGTTGAGAGCACTTTTATTTAATTTAGAGTTAATTGTTTTATACTATTAATTCAAAATTAGTCATCTTTAATTTATTTGCACGTATTCAAATAAATATTTAATTTATTTATTAATTATGTATTGTGTCTTAATTACGAGTATGCTGGGTTAATTTATTTTTTAGAATTGAGGATGAGTATATTGGATTGATCCACTTACACGTATTCATGCCAGTTTACTTTACCAATTTAATGTTTTAATATTAAAAATAATTCTTCCTATTGAATGCCTATTTTAATTGATAAAAATAAAATTGGATTATCATTATTTTTTGTTGGATTCACCTTATGATTTGTTGAAAGCAGATATAGGGTGTATTTTACGGATATAGTGAATGTTTTGATTTTGTACATAAGCTTGGCTGAAGAAGAATTAATAATTCAATTTTATAAATTAATTGGACTTAATTGAATTTATTTTTCGCATCTAATATAGTCGAGAGACCAAATTAGTGCGAGACAGAAAGTAGAGTTTATCGGGCATGAATATTAAGAACCATGATATCGAATATATGACTTCGCTACCTTAGTATTTTATTAATTAATTATTTCACTAGTTTTTTATTATTTTATTATTTTATTCGTATTTCTAGATGATAAATTACCCCACTCAAATTTTAAGTTAGATTATGAATTAAATAGAATTAGTGAGTGAAATACTAACGTTCCATTCGTCAAGCCCTTAGGGTTCGACTTCGTTCTTGCCTAAGCTATACTAGTTTCTGATTCGTGCACTTGTAAGTATACAAAATATCAACAACACGAGGCCAACCTCCTATATACATCTTTGACTCTGTTGGTTTGTAACATTTACTATCGCAATCATTTGATTTGATCATTTGACTGTGTGGTCTAAAATACCCCTATCAGTTTTTAACACCAACAACACTATTTTATTGTCAGATCTGAAGTGAGTTTGTCTTCTTTAGAGACATTAATTGATTTGAGGGTGAATTTGAGAGATGGGTTTTCGTTTGAAATAGAGAGCGTTTTGGGAAAGAGAGGTGGTAGTGTGATTTTGGTTGGAGGAATGATAAGGGTGGAGAGGTTGAATGTAGAGTTGTTGCAGTAGCCATTAAAAACTATGGGGTTAACTCAAAGGATTATTCAAATAAGGGGTAAGTCTAATATCGAATTATAAATAAGGGGCAGACTCAAAAGGCCCTATTTAATTTTGTACTAATAGCACTCTTGGCTCTTCATTAGTTGGTAAGTTAAGCTAATTAGGGCCATGGCGTTACATGTACTGTGCTTGGAATATTGCCCAAATATAATCTTTTTTAGTCATTTACCAATAACCCCCAAAGTAAAATGTAAACCCTAATATTATACTCATAAATAGGAAAGGTAAAGCACATAAAAGATGATTCCAATTATGATCCTTGATGCGCCAAAGAATTGTTATAATTTATTATGTTAATTTATAATTTAGAGAGCATATATTATTACTAATACTAGTATTGTTAATGATTTTTCAGGTGTTAGAAAAGATTTGAAGAAAATAGAAAAAATAGAGAAATTAAAACTTGTGAAGACACCTAAAAGTACTCAATATTTTCATAGGCATATCTTTTTACTCGGAATTCCAAATAATGCGATTCTTGAGCCTAAATTGAAGAGAATTTCGAGAGCTACAACTTTTCAGTTCAACACTTTTTCAAATTCAGCCATCTTAGAGTCTAAAATTGCGACGCAAAAATCTACTGTTAATAAGGACGAAAATTCAAGTTGTATTTTAATATGGGCCCAAAATCATATACTTAAACTGCCAGCCCATTTGGTATTAATAGAGATGCAGCCCAACTATCTATCAAAAAATAGCCTTAAGACCACCAAACATATACCCAAGCCCATGTATTAAGTCTACACTTAAATTTCATCCCTTACAATTATAAATAGGAGCCAATAGCAGCAGCTACAGGCTGTGCACCTCCTCTCTTTTCTTTGTTTGCTTTTTTTTTTTTTACTTTTTTTTTTACTTTGAAGCTTTGAAGATTGAAGATTTAATTTTATTTTTTATTAATGCCAAGTAAGTTTTCTTTTAATCTTATTTGTTATTTAATTTTTATCATGCTAGCGTAAATTTGTGCTAGAGTTAGGATGAATATATTTAATTGATTCACTTGCACGTGTTCATGCCAATTGACTCTACCAATTTAATTCTTTAATGTTAAATACAATTTTTTTCTATTGGATGCCTATTTTAATTGATAAAAAAAATAAAGTTAGATTCTCATTATTTTTTGTTAGATTCACCTTATGATTTGTTAAGAGCGGATATAGGGTGTGTTTTGACGGATATAGTGAGTGTTTTGATTTTATATATTAGTTTGGCTGTGGAAGAATTATAATTGAATTTTATTAATTACTTGAACTTGAATGATTTTATTTTCCGCATCTAATAGAGTCGAGAGACAAAATTAGTGCGAGATAAGAGTAGAGTTTATGCGCATGAATACTTAGGAATATGATATTAAATATATGACTCCGAAACTCTAGTCAATTAATTTATTAATTTTATTATCTTGCTTAGTATAGTTTAGTTTAGTTCCAATACTTTAATTTACTTGCTTTGTTTTATTTTATTTAGTTTGCTCTATTTTATTTGTTTAATTACCATAAACTTTTCTAGCTAGATTAAGAATTAGTGAAAGATTAACAAGATAATTACAGAACATATTGTTTGAGTCCTTGTGGGATCGACCTCGCTTATACGCTATATTATAAATTGATTTGTATGCTTGCGAGTATTAAAATTTATCACAACAATCCTCATCCTTCAGTTTGATACATCTTCATCTTTATAAAGGGGCAGCCATGTTAGCTCATCCTTCAGTTTAAATGACATTGTATAAGAGGAGCGCACATACAAATGGTGAAAGTACACCGAACCATCCTAGCCAAAACAAATCTCTTTGTCATTGCTTGCTTGATTGTCCATTTAGTTGTTTTCTTTCTACATCCATTTAAATTTAGTCTGTTTACTTTTATTTCATCGGTGAGTATCCAGGTTATGAATATTGGGTATTCACAACTTCTATGAACTATAGATAATCTTAGAGAGTTAAAGGAGTACCGCCATTACGAGAAAATTGGCTTTTTAGTGCATTTATTTAGCTGCACTATAAATAAATGAAAAAAAAAGTTTCTTTTCGCACTTGTTAACAAAATGTTAAGAGCTTATGGCACTTTGTAAAAAATGTCAGGAATTTACTAAATTTTATAACAAATGCTGCACATTTATGGCATTTTCCAAAAAGTGCCGATAATATTAAATACTTTTCACAGCATTTTGTACAAAACATCTAGAATTTAAGGCATTTTATACAAGATGTAGTAAATTCACAACATTTTTTAAATAAAATTCAGCAATATTAATTACTTTTGCATCATTTTGAATCAAACGTACAAAAGGTCGGTTTGTTATACAAAATTCCAGAAGTTTATGATACTCTTCGACAAATGACAAAAGTTATTCCACGATTTTTAATTAAAAAATATTTTTAATTTTGATAATACTTACCAAAATAATACAAGGGATTTATTACAATGCAATAGTTTTGAAATAATTTCTTATTTTATGATTATAGTATTTATGTAATTATTTGAAACAATTGGATCAAATTTAGTTGATGAATTTTAATTCTTTTAGCATGAAAGAAAGAAATTTGTATTATATATGTATGTATCCTTGTCTCATGCATCAGTTGTTTCAAAAAAGAAAAATAGTGAAATATATTAATAATCTTATTTATTTAAATCAATATTCTAGTTATCTGTGTTTGAATTAAGCTGAAATCAAAATAATATACAAAAATAAATAAAAATCTTCATACAACTTGAAACAATTAATAAAAAATCTAAAAAGTTTAATTAGCGAAGTCAATTCCTCTTTTTATGTCACATGCCAATGGTTCATATTTTTAAATGGATTTTCAATATATATATATGTGTATGCATATGTAGGACAAATTTTCCATGCGGATTATTGTTTACGAACCATCCGTACGGATTGGCCCATTTGGCACGCTTGCTGATGGAATTTTTTGATAAAATTTGGTGGGGATGTATTTCATCGTGTGTAGAACCTCCAAATTTCATCAAAAAATTCAATCGGGAAGTGGGTTAACTACATTATTGAAAAATATTGGTCCAGAAATAGATATATAAAATCCAACAATTTTCAATCATGTAGTTAACCCACTTTTCGGTTGAATTTTTTGATGAAATTTGGTGAAAATGTTCTACATACAATGAGGAACCTCCCCACCACATTTCATAAAAAATTTACATTGGGAAGCATATCAAATGGGTCAATTTGTACGGGTAGTCCGTGAATAGTAATTCGTACTAGAAATGCTCCTTGTATATGTGTATGCATATGTAGTTATAGATATAAGACATTAAAAGATAAAATTTAGAATTAAGTAACCAATGAGTATTTTGATGCAACATGTTTCTCGGCATTTGTAAAAATGCAAAAATCTTTTACGACATTACCTTTTAAAATATTAAACAAATGCCGCCAAAAGTTTTAATGACATTTATATTAATTATAGCAGCATTATACTAATGCTGATAAAGCCACTTCTATTGTGGTGCACCTTGATTCGGTGAAATTGTTAAAAAGTTAATTTAGGAAGTGGAATTTCTCAAACTTTATAAGAAAATTAACCAACTCAAGGCAACACTCCTTTATGGCTTTTAAAAACTATAAAAAACATTTTCCATTTCTAGTCCATAAAATTAATCATTGTAATCATATATCTCTTTATGTTGAAATTTCAAAAATCAAATTAGAAGGAAAATAATATATAAGAACCAGCTTAATTAAATCTCTCTTTTTTAAAAAATAAAATAAAATACAATTGTGATTACTCGTTGCCAGTGATGAATTGTAAATTTCTTGAATTTTGGTGTTCAGGGGTGGAGCCACGCCTCCTGGTCCCACCTGGCTTTTTGGAAAAAAATTACTGGGTATAGGGGTGTTTTGTGCAATAATGGGGGGAGTTTGCGTAATTAGAGAAGTTTAAGTGAATGAGAGCACAAGGGGCCGTTGTACGATTAGATGTATAACTTCGGGGGCTAGGTTATGTAATTTTGGGCAGGTCATTTCTTAAAGAATGCCCCTTTTTGTTTCCAAGCACAGCAGCTTCTCTTTTATTTTTTTTTGGAGAAAATCCACTAGGCCCTTAGGCACTAGGGTGCTACCATAAAATATTAAAAATAAGATTAAGGGTTATAAAAGCCCACCCTCTAGGATTAAGAAAGGAAATGTACATACATTTTATAGGCCAAAAAACAAACCTATGCCTATACAAAAATTGTTTGTTAACTAATCTAACATGAACATGAAGATCAATAACCAAACAAAGCAGCCAGAGCAAGATAAACAGAACAAAATACATACAGTAGCTTATGCAGCCAGAGAAAAAAGCAACAAAGACCTTGCTCAAAACAAAAGAGCATAAGAGAAACTGCCTAATTGAATCTATAGTTTAGTTTGCCATTGAGATCATGAGTGTACAGCTGAGAAGTCTTTGGAGGTGGGGAGGACCACCATTGAATGGTAGGGTGAAGAAGACCCATCTTGGAAAGCTTTTCAGCAACCGATTTTCCTTCCCTGTAAGTGTGTGAGGCAAAGAATTGCATCTGCGCAAGAATACCAAGGAACAAAGGAGTTTGTATTGAGAAGGCAAAGTAGAGTGGACATTGAGTCCATTTCAAACCAGATTTTATTCCATCCTTTGGACCAAGCAAATTCAGTGGCTTGGATGAAAGCATTAACTTTAGCAAAACAAGCATTTATGTATGCCAATGTTTCCACAGAAAACACCTTTGTAAAAGCCTCTGCTATTTCAAAAAATTCCTCCAATGGAGGAAGGGCCAAGGCAGCACAGCAGCTTCTTCGGGGCGCAACACTCTTCGTCTCTTCCGGTCTTCTTTGTGGACCTTGCCTCTTTTCATTTTCATTCTTCATTTGTTTCCGTCCCTTTCTGCACCCGGTGTCCTTCTTCTTCTTTTGCGGATCTTGGCATCTTAGGTCATATTTTTTTTTTTTTTTTTTTTATAATCTGATACATATAATTTTTTTTTATATTTTGAATATTACGATTTAAGTATTTTAATGTTGATTTGCTTCTTAGATTGACAATATATTTGTTTGTTTGTTGGTCATTATTTATTAATGTTGATTTATTTCTTAGATTGTTAATATATTTGTTAGGTGGTTATTAATTTATTAATGTTGATTTGCTTCTTGTTTGATGGTGTATATGCAAAGAATTCTTATTGTGTTAATAGTTTGGTCCCCCTGAACAAAAATCCTGACTCCGCCAGTGGTGGTGTTCTTCCGTTTATGAATTTATAAGTTTTGAGATGTTTCTAGTTTTACTGGATATTTACTTCTATAAAGTGTAATTAAAAAGGGGTGGAAATTTTTAAATATATAATAAAAAAGTATACTAATTATATCATTTCCGATTAAAAATGTGGGCAGCTTTGGTACAATCAATGTGACCTCTGAACCGTATTCCTGCCAACAAAATTGAAATTAAAGAGTAGGAAGATTTATTTATTTTTTTCAATAAAAAAAAAATTGATACCAATATAATTTTTTTTAGACAATTATAAATCCAAAACCACCGCGTACAAAAGAAACAATATAAGAAATAGCCCTGATACTTGGATTTCATCAAAATGAAAACCATCTCCATCATTGTGCTACTATAAATCAACGATAAACAAATTGGACGGTTCGACGACTCTAGCTATATTGAATGAAACTATCAGCAATATTTAAATACTAAAATATAATAAGATGTCAAAACAAGATTCAACTTTATAATATAATAAACTTTTTTGTTCTTTTCTAAATAAAAAGTGATTGATTCTTTTATTTTATTTTTTTCGAAAGAGGAGACAATAGAAAGATATATACTCTAAATTCTTCTTTTATTTTCTTCTCGAGAGAAAACGGATAAAAGAATAATTTTAATGATATTATTCTAAAGTTAACCCTCACATAAATAACATAGAAAAGCATGCTATCCTGTCTTATAATTAAAAATAAAAACAGGATACTAAAATCGGTATTATTTCAATTTTCACGTACATTATAAATTGGGATAATTAGCAAAAATGACTTCTAAAGTTTGACCCGGATTCCTCACTCTTTCCTAGAGTTGAATTTTCGGTTGAAGCACCCTGTCTTTAAAGTTTCTAATTTTTCTTCACTCGTCCAAAATTGGATGCCTATTAAAAACATGGATGGAAAAACGCGTGTGATTGTCACAGACCACTCTTTTAAGGAGTATTTTTGGATACTTCAACTTAAATTAGAAACTTTAAGGATACTTCAAGTCTTCAACCGGAATTAAAAATTTTAAGGATGCTTCAATTGAAATTAGAAACATGAAATATGCTTCAAACGAAAATTAAACTTTAAAGACGAGTGAGAGATTTAGGTCAAACTTTGAAAATTATTATTGCTAATTACCCTATAAATTGGAAAACATGCAATGGGGGTCAAATCCGAATAAAAATCTAAAGATTTTAGAAGTACAAAGATTCTATTGACTAAACTAAGACCTTCGGTATGCTTTTACACCAAAGGACCATTGAGCACTCCCTTGGGTACAATACCTAAGGGTGTGCATGGTTCAGCTGACCGGACCATTGACCATTAGACCGAACAGGACTAAGCACTACGGTCTTTAGGAACTTTGGGACCAGACCAAAACGAATTGCTAGCTAAGACCGGACTGGACCAGACCAATTTAAATGGTCTGGTTTCAGTCGGTCCAACCGGTTTGGACTTTTCTAACGGGCCAATTTGATTTGGGCTTTTTATCTACTTTTCACACTTATTCAGCTCATTTTTCATAGCATATTTATATATATGTGAAGGCCATTTTAATGGACCAATGCTTTCTACACACATAAATAAAAATACATAGGCCCAGTTAGTAGGTTTAGACTTTAGGTTACAAAAATAAAAGTATATATATTTTTAAAAAATAAATTATATATAAATATGTCAGTCCAGTCTGGTTTTTGGGTAATTTTTTTGAGTTGGACAGTAGACCAGACCGCATAGTAACGGTCCAAGATTTTTCTGATCAGACCAGACTGTTGTATTTATAAAAGCCGAAAAAAAACCCTATATTTTAGCTCGGTCCGGTTGGTCCAGGTCGGTTTCTGCACACCCTTAACAATACCTACTCACCAGCCCCTATCTCCATAAAGATGGATTGGGTAATTATATATATGGTGAGTGGTTGATGACATGTTAGAAATTCCGGTTGTGTTTTGACTCTTCATTTGGTAGCATGATCGATTACAAAAAGAGTTATGTGCAACATGATTTATCACATCTTGCCTATGATTGATCGATGGTTGTTTACTACAAATTTCTGAGAGCTTGTTAGTTGGATTCATTGACTTGATGAGCAAAGGTCCTTGGAGAATTTCCCGCACACCTAATGTTCGTAAAAGTTCCTACCGGAGATTTCTCGGTATAAAGTAGAATCGGGTTTATTTGGTTATTAGTAAGATTCGCATAGCAAGAGGTATAGAGCCATATCACTTCTAACAATTCCGTCCTTAGTCCTTATTACATTGTTATATACATCATATGCGCCAAGTGGGAGAAAGTAACATAGTTTTCTCACATTGTGGCCCGTAGAGTTGATAGGCTATAGTTAACTGCAAACTCTCTCTATTCGAATTGATTTGTTTGATGATAACATGTTTTCCTAGTGGCGAACCAACTATGATTTGTGATTGTCTGAAGCTGTTGAGAATCTTGATCCATTATGTAAAATATATTCACCTGCATGGTGCTGAAATTTTTGGCAGTTGAGTCAAAAGGGGGGCAAATTGCAAAATGAAATAGGTAATCTAGGTCAACTCTTGGTTGTTTATGATTGTATTTTTTGGTTGCTTAAATCTTTTTTATACATCTTGCATATTGAGTAAATATATCCACATAACAATTGCAGTCAATAATTGAATATGTCTAACACTAGATGTTGATAATTGAATACATCTAACAATAAACGCATATTAGGAAGTTGTATCGAGATAGAGACAAATACTTAGAGGATGAGAGCAATGAAGATCGGTGGCATGGAGAGAACTAGCAAAAGTTCTAATTTGGATCTATTTCGTGTTGGGTTGAATCGGGTTCCGGTGAAACACTAGTAAAACTGAACATGGCCTATTAAGTTAATGGGTGGAATTTTAATACATGAACAGTTTTGTTACCTTATCGGGTAACACGACATGACTCGTTTAACTTGTTAAGCTAACGAGTTAGTTCGGGTAAACCCAATTACTCAATATGATTAATCCGAAAACAACATAAATGTGCTCTTAAAGGGTGCTTAACGGGTCTAACGAGTGTTAAGGGTCGTGTTTTAACAGGTCTAGCAGTTTTCGGTAGTAAACCCAAACACGATTCGTTATCTTTTGTATTTTATCAGGTTCACCTAATAGTGACCAGAATTCAATACAGGTCCACTTGAAAACTTATAATTTTGTGCCGGTTTATGTCATGTCCAACTTTGCCGGGTCACTATGGAGAGAGAGAGTGTTTGCACAACCATAAGCCATGAATTTCTGGGATTGGTTCCGAAGTTGGGCTTTCCCTAAAGACTTAATATTACTTTTCGTTTCCTTCAATCATCTTTCAAATTTTCTTCACTATTCGAAGAAGATTCGCCAAACATGTCCTTAAATAAAGTGCCTTGTGAAGTTCGTCCTCCATTATTTGCTACTTTTTACTTGCTCATTTTCACCATTATGGGTTGTGGATGTGAATAAGAGGGATATTTTTGTTTAAAAAGATATAGGACGGAAAGACTATTTTTGTTAAACAAAAGGGAATATTTGTTTATAGTGATACTAGTTAAAAAATTGTGCAATGCACGGAACAGTATTCAAAGTATTATCAAATAGGATGACGTAATAACAAAAAAAAAAAAAATTTAAATAATATAACACTAGTATAGATTCATGTGAGACACCAAATAATAAAATTATTGAATGCCCAAAATAGTGCATATAAATTTATGCATTTTTGCTAAAAACAATTAAAAAATTATGTAGTTTTTGCTTAAAAAAAGGCACCTGACTTCATAAGAAACAAATGGAAGATAATCATGAAATATTTAAGAGTAAAATAAATAGGGTCACTTCTTCTCACTCCGTCTATAATACTAATATAGTATAGATATAACTATGCAAATTAAAGGGGTTAAAAAAAGAAATAAATAAAGGTTTGATAAAAAAATTTGTCTATTACTATAATAATTACACTTCTTTTATATTATTATTATTATAATAATTATAATATAAGTAGGAAGTAAGGCTTCGTCAAATTGGCCAGAAACCTGAAACCCATCTCGGCCCAATTTCACCCCTTTCCATTAAAACCAAATTTTATGTCTATTTTCAAAACTGAACATTTGTTCCGTTCAATGGTGGAAGTAATTTTAATATTCATAAATTAAAAACAATTTAGTGAAATTTACTCTTTTTCTATATATGAAAATAAATCATAAAAATTATAAATTTGAAATTAATTGAGACTATATATTTATTTATTATAATAAAATAGACATTTGTATAACTTTAGTTCACCTGAATAGATTTGTATAACTTTATAAATTTGAAATTTATTATAATAAATTTGTATAACTTTATAAATTTCGATGAATAGATTTTAAATATATATATTTTTATTTAATTCTGATTTTTGAATTTAAAGTGATAATATTTTAAAAGTTTTATGATAATAAAAATAAAATAAAATAAATTTTGAAAAGTGCAAAAATAACGTTAAACTTTTTAGTAAAATTCTAAAAACTTGGTTAATTAGATTTTTACCAAACAAGAGTTTTCACTCTTAATTTTATACTTGGTATTTATAATAAATAATAAGATGCATTTTACCATAAATTAAATATATTATTCCTTCCATATTAAATTAGGAGTTGCACTAACCACTGATTCAATTTAATCAATGCTCATGATTACAACTTCTTATTATTTTTAATTGTTTATCTATTATCATATGTAAAAAGTAAAATGGGACTCTAAAATTGAGTCTTCATGTAAAAGGAAACCTCCTTATGTGAAATAGAGTGAGTAGTTTTTACCTACATTAAAAGTACGATTCAATTTTGTGCATACTGAAGTAATTAATTACATTATTTAAAGTAATAACATAATCTTTTATCTGATTGTAGACATACTTCCTTATAGCAAAGGTATTGCTGGTTGGATATCCATGTTTGCGTAAATCGTTGACAGACGTGCTAATTTTATTGTTTCTATTTATTGAATTTTTCTCTTGTCATGTTGAGCAGATCTATTTCTCGTTCAAAATATGTTCCCAGTTCTTTTATAAAGAACACAAATGATGTCGAATTTTCTAATATAAAAAATAAATTATTAAATTGGCATTTACCTATGGTTAAACCAAACAAAATTTATAATTCTGGAATGTTTGATTTTATTGCTTCCATGTCTATTAAAACTATTGAACAGACTATTCCTGTTGGTAATAATCTTGATCATATACAATTAATACATGAAGATGAAATCTTACGTTATAAAGATAAATATAAATATATGCATATTGGCCTAATACAAGTAACTATTAAACCTTTAACTTCTTTTGGTTTAAATACCTCTTTATTAATTGCTCTACGTGATTGTAGACATAATAAATTCAAAGATTCCTTATTTGGAATAATCCAGACTAGTTTATGTGATGGTCCAGTTTATTTTAACTGCTTTCCTGATTATTCTGTCTCCTTATTTGATAAAAATTTATTAGATGGTTTAACTTTGAATATTCAAATGAGTGGTTATGATTTGAAAGAAGGAAGTGAACCTTTAAATGTGACTTATAGAGTTTGTTATAAAGTTATGAATACCCTTAGCCCTAATGCTAAAAGATATGATCCTAAAGGTAAGACTACTCTTATTGACACCAACTTATTAAAATCGGATATAGTTGTACCTAGAACCATTAAATGGAATGAAATTGAGTTACCTGAGCAATGGCTTTTAGAAGCCGCAGCTCCACCAACTCCTATTGAAAACAAAAAGATTGAGGAAATTCTTCAATTTGACGATGGAGATGTTATTGTTAGATTTGATAATAATAAAACTGTTAGGTTATCAACCTCTTCTAAAAGACCTTCTTCGGTTTCTCACTCTGAAAGCCAAAGATTTTATACCCCGGCCCATACTCTTAATTCTAGTATTCCTAGAAACCCCCCAGAAGAAGTAGGAGTCTCTGGCACTAAAGAAAATGAATTACAATTTGAAGGAGTTATTAACTCTCAACAAAATATTCCTCATGGTGTCTATTCTAAACTCTCGAAGAATAAACCTGATACTATGTCAGAATTAGGTTTTGTTATGAAACAAATTTTGGTAATTACTAGAAGTGAATTTTCTTATAAAAGAATAGATTGTAATACTGAATTTATGCAAGAAAAATATTCTGATTTTAGAAAATGATTTTTTGCTGAATTTTCTGATGAACAAAAGATATATTTCAAAACTAAATTTTACGAGCATATTGACGAAAATGAGGAGGTTATTCCTTTTGTCACATGGTTTTATAGCAATTATGAGGGAGATTACCCTGATATTTGTACTATTGATAGCTTTTATAAAAATTGGAAAACAGCTTCTGGAAGTATTGTCCAGTCTCTTTATCCTCCTACTGAAGCCCTGAAAATAGAGGTAGGAGAAAATCAGACTTTAGAAACTAATGCGTTTACACCCAATATTAGGTTAGTTTCACCTCATATTGGCCCTGATGATCTTAACAAGGTTATTAAGCAGAATAATTATACCAACTTGCATATACAAACCATGGCAAGTCAATTAACTCGTATTGAGGAGACCCTTGAAAAGGTTCAAGCCTTAGAAGAAAAAAGGCCTATTCCTATTATAGATAAGCCTAAGATACAAACCTCTTATATTAAACATGTTATAGAAATTACTTAAAAGTTTAAAACTGCTGACAAAAATAAAGAAATTGTTGATGCTCTTACTGAAAAGTTAGAAAAACTTCATTTATTAAGTGGAAAACAAATACTCCCTATTACCCAAACTGAGGATGTCTCTAAGTATGAGACTGATTGTTATGATATTACTCAATTTAAGAATGAATTATTAGCTATGGAGGGAGATCTTAATAAATAACTTTCAGAAGAAATCACACTTCTACCTCTACAGCTCCCACTAGGACTTATTATCCTCGCCCTACTCCTCAAGATATACTTTTCGAGGAAGAAGCTGCTTTTAATCAAATTGCTAATTTCAGTGCTAAAACCATTTATGAATGGTATATTGACGGTATGTTTGAATATCAAATATTAACCCAGTTATACAGAATGACCATGTATGGTACTGCTTGCAAGGTTAGTGGCAGTAGCGATAAAAGTGTTGCTGAATTTATGATTGCAGGATTTTTCGCCCAATTAAGAGGCTAGTGGGATAACGTCCTGACTGATAGTCAGAGAAGTGAGATTAAAAAATCTGTTAAAATAGTTAATATCAATGTTACTATAAAAAAATGAACAAGGCCAAGATATTACACAAATCCAACCTAAAGCCGAAGAAACTGCAGTGTATTCTCTCCTTACTGCTATTGTACAACATTTTATAGGTCCTCACCCTACCATATTAGATAGAAGTAAAGATTTATTAATAAATTTGAAGTTTCCTACTTTGACCCATTTTAGATGGTATAAGGATGTATTCCTATCCAAAGTTATGACAAGAGAAGACGCTAATGCAAATTTTTGGAAAGAAAAATTTATAGCAGGTCTTCCTACACTATTTGCTCAAAAGGTTAAAGACCGTATTAGTAAAAAACATGGTGGTACTTCTATCCCTTATAAGGATTATACTTATGGTTATCTTATTAGTGAGTGTATTGTTGAAGGCTTATCCCTATGTAATGATATTAAGCTTAAAGCTCAACTTAAGGCTCAAAATTTAACTGGCCGTAAGAAAATAGGAGAATTTTGTGATCAGTTTGCTTATGATCTTAGCATTCCTTATTCTAGAGTTAAGAAAACTACAGATAGTTCTAATAGAACTAGAAAACACCACAAGAAGCGTAAAAAACCCCATAAGAAAACCTCTCAACCGTCTACCTCGAAGACTCCTCATAGGAAGTCTGGGCATAATAAAAAGTCCAATATGAGTCAAATTATTTGTAGAAAATGTGGCAAGACTGGCCACTATGCTAATAAGTGTTGGACCAAGCAAAAACTTAGTGAGATAGCTGATGAAGGCCTTAAAAGGCAACTTATGGCGGTTCTATTAAACCCTAGTGATGATGAAGAAGAAAATGAAGAGGAAGAAGTTAATAATACTAAATCTGAATCCTCTTCTGGTGCTTCTACCAATAATTCGAAGTTTGATTCTGATTGCAGGTGCAAATCACAAACTGATTATTATAAGGCTATATTAGAAACTAATGGTCTTAGTATTAATGTTTTAACTAAAGAAGAACAGTCTATTTTAGATCTTATAGATCAAGTTGAGGATACCAACGTCAAACGAAAACTTATAGAGCAATACTTGACCACGTTTAAAACTGAGAAAAACATTCTCTTAGTACAGAACCATACTCTCTGCATAATATTCTTGAAAATTTTTATAAAACCCCAAAAAAAGATATTACTATTTCTGATATCAAAACAGAAATTAATAGTTTGAAAATTGAGGTTAGAGATATTAAACTTCGTCTCTCTATACTTGAAAAACCTCCTGCTATTATGACTGAAAGTTCTTTACAAGACATTGTACTAAATACTAGTGACAACTTTCTTAATCTCATAGATAATATTATTATTCAAAAATGGTATATAAATATCACTGTTGTTATAGATAAAGATTTTATTCTAAAAGATATAGCCCTTCTGGACACCAGAGCTGATATGAACTGCATTAGGGAAGGTTTAGTCCCTACTAAGTATTTTGAAAAAACTTCCGAGTCTATGACTAGTGCTGGAGGAAATAAACTTAAAATTAAATTTAAATTGTCTAATGCCTACCTTTGTAATGATGGCATGTGTATTAAGAGTACTTTTATTTTAGTTAAAAATTTATCCCAAAGAATTATATTAGGAACTCCTTTCCTGAAACTTATAGAACCTTTCACAAAAACTAAGGAAGGAGTAGTTACACAGTTTGATAATAAAGAAATTTTATTTAAATTTATTACTAAACCTCGTATTAAAGAAGTTAATGAGATTAAAGATAAGCTTATTTTTAAAGAAAAACATTTAGAATATTTACAGGAAGATTTTAAAATTATGAATATAAACCTTCAAATTAATGCTCCTAAAACAAAACTCTTAATTAGAAATTTCCAAGAACAAATTATTCGTGAAATTTGTAGTGATATTCCTACTGCCTTTTGGGATCGTAAGAAGCATATTGTTCCCCTTCCTTATGAGGAAGATTTTAATGAAAATAATATTTCTACTAAAGCTAGACCCGCCCAAATGAATTCCGTTTTATTAGAATATTGTAAAACTGAGATTTCTTCTCTTATAGAGAAAAAACTCATTAGAAAATGTTATTCCCCTTGGAGTTGCACAGCCTTCTATGTTAATAAGGCTTTTGAAATTGAGAGAGGTGCTCCTAGGCTTGTTATTAATTATAAACCTTTAAATAAAGTCTTAAAATGGATCAGATATCCTCTCCCCAATAAAAAAGATTTATTAGCTCACTTACAAGCTGCTACTATATTTTCTAAATTTGATCTAAAATCGGGTTATTGGCAGATTCAAATTGCTGAAGTTGACAAATATAAGACTGCTTTTACAGTTCCTTTTGGACACTATGAGTGGAATGTTATGCCATTTGGGTTAAAAAACACCCCTTCAGAATTTCAAAACATTATGAATGATATTTTCACTCCTTACAGTACTTTTTCTATTGTTTATATTGATGATATTCTCATCTTCTCTAACAGTATTGATCAGCATATTAAACACATTCAAATATTTATAAAAATTATTAAAAACGCTGGTTTAGTTGTTTCAGCTAAAAAGATGAATATTTTCCAAACAAAAATAAGATTTTTAGGACATGAGATTACTAAGGGAAGTATTATTCCTATAAATAGGGCTATCGAATTTGCTGACAAATTCCCTGATGAAATTAGAGATAAAACTCAATTAGAAAGATTTTTAGGATCTCTAAATTATATTCGGGACTACTATAAAAATTTGGCTACAGATTGTATTCCGCTTTATGAAAGGTTAAGAAAAAATCCTCTTCCTTGGTCTGATAGACATACTACAGCTGTAAAAATTATTAAATCTAAAGTTAAACAACTTCCTTGTCTAGCTCTTGTCTCACCTTATTCTTTTAAAATTGTTGAAACTGATGCTTCTGACATTGGTTATGGTGGCATTCTTAAACAGAAGTTTAAAGACTCTGATAAAGAAATTTTATCTAGATTTACCTCGGGTAAATGGAACGATGCCCAGAAAAATTATTCTACTATTAAAAA
Organism: Lonicera japonica; assembly: GCA_021464415.1. Lineage (NCBI taxonomy): Eukaryota > Viridiplantae > Streptophyta > Magnoliopsida > Dipsacales > Caprifoliaceae > Lonicera > Lonicera japonica. Next base: position 92,070 of record JAKCWG010000807.1, on the reverse strand, counting down.
AGAAATATTATTAGTTGTTGAGTGTATTTCGGATTTTCAAGAAGATTTATTAAATCAAGAGTTTCTATTGCGTATTGATTGTCAAGCCGCAAAAGATGTGCTTGAAAAGGATGTTAAAAATATTGCTTTAAAACAAATATTTGCTAGATGGCAAGCGATGTTATCAGTATTTAATTTTAAAATAGAATTTATAAAAGGAGAATCAAATTCTTTTCCTGATTTCTTAACCAGAGAATTTTTGCAGGGTAAGGTCTCATGAGTAGACCACCAGGTTCCTCTCCCTCTTATAGAGGACAGAGAGGTAAAGGAGGTCATCTTAGATCTCCTACTCGTAATATTGGTACTTCTGGGATTAAATCCCAGGTTAAACCTCCATCCCCAGCGACATTTAAAGAAGCTCTTAAAGAGGAAGTTCAAGCGGCTTTAAAGAAGCCTCAACAAGATTTTGTCCTTTATTTACAAGAAAGTGACCAAAGATTTGCTATGAATCCTGGGACTATTGCCCAAAGGTATTTTGAAAATAAGATGGAATTCCCCCTTATTAGTGGAAAAACTAGATATTATTATGAGGCTATTCTTAAAGATACCGAAAGTGTAGTATTCACACATATGAACAGAAATGTGGGTTCATATAACTCAGAAATTGTGTTTAGCAAGGCTTTTATTAAAGGCGTTATTAGCATTGAAGAATGGGGATTAAATCCCAATAAAGAGCAAAGCCTAAGGACTTATTACTCCGATAATAAAGCTGCCCCTCACTCTTATAATTATTGGGACTATATTGAAGCATGGAAAAAGGCCTTTTTATATCAAAACCAGTATAATTCTCACACCTGTTTTTTTCGAATAGACAGCCTTAAAGGGGATGATTCTTATTTAGAATCCCTTCCTCATTGGTTTTACCAGTGGTTTATTTTATCTGGCCCTGAAGAAGATGTTCTTCCCAATAACTTATATGAACTTTTTATTGCTCATAGCAAAAATAATTCTAGGCTTCTTATTAAGAAGCAGTATCCCATAAAATTTTTTGAACTATTACATTTTTTCACTAAATATCATATTTCCTGGATATTTCAATGGAACTTTAATACTACTACCCATAATAACGGTTTATTTCTTCTAGTCCGTGACTATTATTACAAATGGTGGCAAAAATTTGACACTACTTAGCTTATAGTTCAAATTAAAAAGGATCTTTTCGAATTTATTGAATTCAATAAACAAGCTGAAGATGATGAAGCCTTCTTAAAGAAGCAGAATATTGAAAAAACTGAGTTTAAAACTCCTTCTCTTGCGTCTCTTAAAGAAAAATTTCCAAATACACCCATCAAGGAGCTTAAAGCAAAAATTCTACAAAACTTAGCATCACAATTAGATATGGATGAGGATATTATGTCTATATCCCAAGATTCAAAATCTGAAGTAAAATCCGAAGCCAATAATCAGCTAATTAATATTGAGGAAGACGATTTTGCGGAGCCTAATGAAAATATGACTACCCACATGGGAAGATGGCTCGCCCGTCTGTATGAAGACGCCAACGCTCTACCTACCAAAGAAAACAAAGGAAAAAATCAAGTGGAGTAATTATTATGAGACATCATAATGAGACTTTAGACTACTTTATTAAAGTAAAGAGAAAGCTTTATTAAAGTGGGGATTCTTTTGGATAAACGACTGCAATTCTCAAGCACACGTCACCAAAGGAAACTACAATTATTCTGCTTTTTACTGTTCATTTACTATGTAATTATTTATGCTTTTCCGGTTTAAGTACTGTGTACTTTTACTGTTTGCTTTTCCTTTTTCCTCTATTTAAGTCATGTTTGTTTGATAGAGGAGGTGTCTTTTTTGTTTTTCCTTTCTTTTCTCTCTTTCTCCGCTGTTGTTTTCTTCTCTGTTTTCTTTCTTATTTGTAATCTTGTTATATATTAATAAAAGTTTGAGTTCTGTTCTACATCTGCGATCCTTATAATACTAATATAGTATAGATATACCTATGCAAATTAAAGGGGTTAAAAAAAGAAATAAATAAAGGTTTGATAAAAAAAATTATCTATTACTATAATAATTACACTTCTTTTATATTATTATTATAATAATTATAATATAAGTAGGAAGTAAGGCTTCGTCAAATTGCCCAGAAACCTGAAACCCATCTCGGCCCAATTTCACCCCTTTCCATTAAAACCAAATTTTATGTCTATTTTCAAAACTGAACATTTGTTCCGTTCAATGGTGGAAGTAATTTTAATATTCAAAAATTAAAAACAATTTAGTGAAATTTACTCTTTTTCTATATATGAAAATAAATCATAAAAATTATAAATTTGAAATTAATTGAGACTATATATTTATTTATTATAATAAAATAGACATTTGTATAACTTTAGTTCACCTGACACACACCCTATTAAAAGGTGAAAGAGATTTAAAGTAAGTACTAGTATCTAGGCTATTGGAAAAAAAATTGTGTGGGAGAATTTCTTTTCAAAGACAAAAAAAAGGAAGTAGTATTTCAAACTATTAATATATTTCTTAAAAAAGTTAAAAGGACTCCTAATTTACAAGATATTAAAAGCATTGCTAGGAAAAAAGATAGGAGAGAAAAATGTTCCTAGTTTGGTTTTTTCAGTTAATTTGCTATTTTTATTCATTCTTTGTGTTATAGTGTGGGAAGCTGCGTATCATTTTTACCCTCTTGAGAAGGATTGGCGGGTTAGACCTGAATGAAAGAGGGCTAGGCTTGACTGAATTGAGAGAGGGTTGGGCTAGTGGGCTAAGAGGTCTAATAGAGTTTTGGGGTTTTCATGTAGTTAGTGGGCTTAATTAATTTTTGGGGTGCGGTTGGAGTCCTCTAGGCCAGGGCCCAGTTCCGCCCGCAAATACAAATCGGTATGTACAAATAGACTTTTGAATTAGTGAAAAGAAAATTCAAGTACCAAATTGAGAGCAAAATGATAAGATTATAAAAGGTAGAAGGTAAGTGAATGGAAATTATCATTACCATTATTAATGAGTAATGCTATAACAATAGCAAGAAAAGAAGACTAAAAGAACAAGAACATAAGAACAATCTAGAGAGAATAAAATATATTAATACTCATAAAAGTTAATAAAGATTCCATTAATTGTGTTACTTTCTCCATTTTACTATATAGTAATAGATATTTGGAATCTCTTTACAATATATTATTCACCAAATCTTTTAAGACATTACCTTTTACTCTATGTTTGGATGGAGTAATTCTAAAATTCATAAAAATTGTAAATAATAGAACTTAAGACTCCATGATTTTAAATTTCTACAATTGTAATTTCGCATATTTGGACGTCTTGTATGTAGAGTTCTAAAAATGAAATGAATTATAATATCACTTGTTTTAAATTAGAATTTGGAAAATGTCACCTCATACAGAATTTTAAGTTGGAATTTTTAAAAGATAGACTATAGCCAATTTATGGAGTGTAAATTTTTCAAATTATTCGCTAATTTTACCAACGATGGACTTCCACTTTTCCGTGCTCCAAATCATGACTTTTGCTCAAATCCTAAATTTTTTTTCTCCATCCAAACACAGGAGTAAAGTACTTAAACAAATGCCACATTTTTTTTTCTAGTGCACCTTGATTCGGTGAATTTGTTGAAAAGTTTGAGAAGTGGAATTTCTCAAACTTTTTAAGAAAATTAACCAACTCAAGGCAACACTCCTTTAAGGCTTTTACATACCATAAAAAGCATGGTCCATTTCTAGTCCATAAAATTAATTGTTGTAATCATTTATCTCTTTATACTGAAATCAGAAAAATCAAATTAGAAGGAAAATATTTTTTTTAGATAACTATGAATCCAAAATCACCATGCAGTACAAAAGAAAGAATATAAGAAATAGCCATGAAACTTGGGATACAACATATATATATATATATATATATATATTGTACATATATATATATATATATATATTAAGTCTCATGTCACCAATATGAAAACCACCACTATGTTCACGCTACTATAAATCGAAGTTCAACAAATTGGACGGCTAGTGGACTCTATATTGGATGGAACTATAAGCAATAGGTTTTTTTTTTTTGGTCTACAGCAATAGTTTCAAATAATAAAATATAATAAGATGTCAAAACGAGATTCTGCTTTATAATATAATAGACTTTTGTCTTATTTTCTAAATAAAAAGTGATTGATTTTTTATGGGGTAATTAGGTATAAGGGCTCATTCTAATAATAATATAATTGTAAAGGACATTTATAAATTAGTCGTCTAAATTAAGGACACTGTACAAAAAAAGACACTAATACCCATTTCTTATAACATCTCATGTTTCATCAGAATTGATGCTAAATCTATTTACCACAGTTCTTTATAACATCTCATATCTCTTTAGAATTTGTGCTAAATGATTTTAGTACCAATAGAAAATAGAGGACAATAAAATTTATGGTGCTAAAACATATTTACCAAACATCCAATGCTACACACCAAGGTGATTTTAGCACCAAAACCACCAATGGTGTTAAATCTGTTTTAGCACCTATCCAATTAATGCTACACGTCAAGGAGATTTTAGTAACCAAATCACCATTGGTGCTAATTCTATTTAGCACACCATTGGTACTAAAACATTGGTGCTAAAATGGTTTTAGCACCAATACAAAACAGAGAACAACAAAATTGTTGACATCATCATACACTCAATTTATTTATATGTACATATATATGGATCGACATAGGATTCGTTAAAAAAAAAAAAAAGGAGTCACGATCAGTTTTTTTTCAAATCCCGTTGGACTGTTGAAATTTATCAATTTCGATAGTAAAACGATCTCTGACCGTCTTGATTTTTTGCTCAATTGTTGTAACATTGTCTTTCAAACAACATATCCAAAAATTAGTCTAATCCAACGGTTTGATCAAAAGTTATATATGTTTTACGATTGCACTTGCAGAAAAAGAAGAAGATGATGACGAAGAAGAGGAGAACGGCGCTCCTCTCGGCTATATGATTGAATAGTTGGGTGGTGGTGGAAGAGGTGAGATCGTTGGTGAGGAGGTCGGAGAAAGAGAACAACTGTTTAAGGGCTGAGAGAGTGAGACAGGGGTGAGTGAGAGAGAGAGAGAGAGGGGCATTGTTTAGGATATTTTTGTCCATCAACATTTATCATTTTCCTTAAAATAAATTAATATTATGAAAAGTGTCCTTATTGTAAAACCAAATTATGAAATTAGTACTAATTCCCTTTATTAAACATGAGTCCATCCTTAGAATTATAAAACATTACGGAGCGAGGCCCCATAATCCATTATCGCTTATTTTATTTTTTTCAAAAGAGTCTCAATAGAAAGATATATACTCTAAATTCTTGTTTTCTTTTCTTCTCGAGAGAAAACAGAAAAAGAATCATTTTAATGAAAATTTTATATTATTCCAAAGTTAACCATCACATAAATAATATAAAAAAGCATGATATCCTGTCTTAAAATTGGAAATAAAAATAGGATACTAAAATCAGTATTATTTCAACTATGGTTCCGGTTGATAATAACAAAGAAAAGAAAAATAAAAAATCTTTAATTTGTTAAGAAGTTGAAAAATAAGTTTGAGGCATGTGTTAAGATGTTCTCAATTTCATACTCATTTTATGAGTATATAGATGTCCTCTATCCTTCATAATTTTTTGTGAATTTGTTTTTATTCAACCATCAAAGAAAATTTTTCCATGGAACAAGTTACAAAATAAGAAGACATCTCACCACATGTCTTATCTTATTTTCCAACTTCTCAAAAAACATAACTATTTTTTTTTTCTATATTATTATCAAATGGACCCTACATTTATAAACTGGAAAACATGCAAAGGGGGTCGAATGCAAATAAAAATCTTCTAAAGATTTTAGAACTACAAAGATTATATTGACTAAACCAAGACCTTCGGTTTCATTTACACTAAAAGACCATTGAGCACTCCCTTTGGTACAATACCTACTCAAGAGTCCCCACCTGCAACCATCAATCACCATCCTAATCAAAGCCACCATAACCCACATTAGTATGTTGTTTATCAATGCAATTATGATGACCAATTCTCATAAAGATGGTTTGGGTAGTTATGGTGATTGGCTGATGGCATGTTAGAAATTCCTATGGTATTTTGGCTCTTCATTTTGTAGCATGATCGATCACAAAAAGAGTTATGTGCAACTGATTTATCACATCTTGCCTATGATTGATCCATGGGTATTTACTGCAAATTTTCAAGTGATTGTTAGTTGGATTCATTGACTTGATGAACAAAAGTCCTTGGAGAGTTTCCCGCACACCTAGTGTTCGTAAAAATTCCAATTAGGGATTTCTCGGTATAAAGTATAACTGGGTTACATGGTGGTTATTATGATTCATTCGGCATATCAGTATGACTAACTAGAGCTATATCTACTCTAACAAGAGGTATATATGCATATCACTTCTAACAGTTCCCTCCTTAGTCTTTACAACATCGTTATATACATCATATGCGCCAAGTGGGAGAAAGTAAGACAGTTTTCTTGCATTGTGGTCAGTAGAGTTGATAGGCTGTAGTTAACAACAAACTCCCTCTTTTCGAATTGATTTGTTTGATGATAACATGTTTTCCCAGTGCCGAACCAACTATGATTTGTGATTTGTGTTGAAATTTTTTACAGTTGAGTCAAAAGGGGGCAAATTGCAGAAACGAGTATGTAATCTAGGTCAACTCTTAGTTGTTTATGATTGTCTTTTTTGGTTACTTAAATATTGTTTATACGTCATCAATACTGAGTATATATATCCACATAACAATTGCAGTCGCTAATTGAATATGTCTAACAATAGACGTTGATAATTGAATACGTCTAATAATAAACGCATATTAGGTAGTTGTATCGAGATAGAGATAAATACTTAGAGGATGAGAGTAGCGAAAATTGGTGGTATGAAGAGAACTGGCAAAAGTTCTCTTTTGGATCAATTTCGTGTCTGGTTGAATCGGGTTCTGGTGAAACACTATTAAACCGAACATGACCTATTAAGTTCATGGGTGGAATTTTAATACATGAACACGTTTTGTTACCTTATTGAGTAACACGACATGACCCGTTGAACTTGTTAAGCTAACAGGTTAGTTTGGGTAAACCCGATTACTCGATATGATTAATCCAAAAATAACATAAATGTGCTCTTAAAGGGTTCTTAACGGGTCTAATGAGTGTTAAGGGGTCGTGTTTTTAACGGGTCTGACATGTTTCGCTAGTAAACCCAAACATGATTCGTTATCTTTTTTATTCTATCAGGTTCACCTGATAGTTACCAGAATTTGATAAGGGTCCACTCAAAATCTTATAATTTCATGTCGGTTTGTGTCATGTCCAACTTTTTCGGGTCACTATGGAGAGAGAGAGTCTTTGCACAACCACAAGCCATGAATTCCTTATTAAGCTAAAATATTGCATTTTTATATGTATTTAGGTGGCTTAATATGCATGAATTTGATTTTAATTATCCTAAATTGTTAAGAATTTAGCTTTAATCATGAAATAGGATAGTATGTTTGTTTCTAGTAAATTATAATATTTTTACAGGTTAAAAATGAACAAGAACGAATCTAGAAGCAAATTCCCCCAAAGTTAGTCATTGCTGGTCAAATTTGGAGCTGAATTGAGTTCAAGAGGTGAATTGAAAGAAAATTCCAAGCTCAACCATGAAGGAAGTTGATGGAAGAGACTAAGAGAAGCCAATACAGCAGTCCCAAGCAAAGAAGAGTCATTTGAATCAAACCGAGAAATTTTTTAATGAAGAAGATATTCACCGCGTGCAATGCTGATGTTCTAGCCAATTCTGGTATTTATCCGTGCAGAATTTGAAGAAAACTCCATAAATAGAAGTTGTAGAACTCTGAGTTATCTACACGTAGGTGAAAACTTTGCATCAATCGGAGTTCGGAGTACAAAGTTATGGCAGAAATACGATCAGTGCACCAGTGAATTGAGTTTGAGCGCGAAAGAATACCTAAATTTATGATGCAAATATTTATCGAATGAGGTCCTTAGCTTAGATGGCAAGTGACTAGCTCTTTATTCATGCTTAGTCCAGTGTTCAAATCCCGCGGCCAGCAAGTTTTAATTATTATTTTTAAGCTGACCCGAGAAGTTAAGCTGGAAGACTTAGTCTCTCGAGCCAACGACTTGATAGACGACAAAGCTAAAAATAGCTTTTGGATTCTTATCTTTATAATTATTTATTTTATTTTATTAATTAGTTTAATTTTTGAATTTTTAAATTTTGAAAAAAAATGTCGATAATATTGTAGGTTTTAGGTTAATTTTTGGGTGAACAGTTGTCATAATATTTTCTGCGTATAGGAGTCGCCATTTTTGCTCTTTAAGAGAGAAAGAAAAATCGACATTCTTCAATAATTCCAAATTTCCTTACTATCAAAGAAAGATATTTTCATTTAGTTTTTGGCTTGTATTGAAGAAGAAACAACGTATAATTCTATTTCAATTTGAGTTTGAGCGAGTCCCATTACAGTTCTTCAATAATTGCGTAACTGTATGTTTTTCTTTTCTTTCAATTTTCTTTTTAATTTATTTTAATTAATGCTCATTAATGCTTATATTGTTAGTTAATTATGTGTTTGAATGTGATTGATGATTGAAATCCATGCATAATTTATAATTTTTATTAGATTTTTTTATAGAATCCCGCGTAGAACCTTAAAAATATGTGTTTTCTTATTTTAATCATAACTTGCTCGTTTCTTGGCCGATTTTGATGATCCACCTATCAAAACGACCGCAATCAAATTTTCTACAAAACCTTACTGTTTTGGGGATCTAAATTCCGAGATTTCCTGAGGACAGTAGGCGATTTTCGTGACTGCCAATGTGTTATTTTTTAGAAATTTGTTTAAGCCGTATTGTTTTTATTTATTAATCATTCCTTAGTTTTAATTGCTATGAAATTTTGCATGCTTATTCAATTATATTTCAGAAATATGTTTGGTCAATTTTTAATTGAATTTATTATGTTTTGCTTAATTTTTATCAAGATGCTAGCGTAATTTAGTAGTTAGAGGTCCGTAGTGAAAGTATGACGGACTAGTGTGAGTCTATGACTCAATTGTGATTGTGGCTTGAATTTCTCATTGGTTATAGGTCAATTAATAAATCTGAAAAATATAGTAACCTTTCATGCGTTAAAAACATGTATTTTTAAGATTATTTCTTGATTATTTGACAAAAGAACCGAAAAACCTAAAATTACGAATTTTTGTAGTAAAACTCTAACAAGGCTGAATAGAGGATGGTCCTTATCCCTTATTGAGCTGAGTTAGTTATCCAAGTAATTTGGGAGCTTTGAGCGCTGTTTTGGTGTCATTCCGGAATTGATACCGAAATAGTGCCAATTTTAGCTTTTAATGACTTTTTAAGAACGGTTTTGACGTATGTCATGCATACGCATAATCAAACCTTAGAAATGAGTTAAGCTTTTGATATTTACTAAAATTGATTAAATCTAGTTTATTTTTGTCACGCACTAGCATTACTAAGTGAAAATCAATTTTTGTAAAAAAGAAATTATAAGTTCCCTTATTGAAAACTAAATTTACATGCAGCTTATATGAGTCTTGTCATGCACTTCTCATGATACGCTCGTGAACTTTAGTATTTAATAATTGGTAAGCTACGGACATTCATTGTTAAAAGGAACTCAGGTTCACAGTTATCTCTTGAATCGGTTGGTCATACTATTTGTAATGTCGTAGTTATGAATACCCCTAACGCTCATTCCCCATTTTATTAGATATTTGCGTTTAGTTGCTACTTATTTTATCCTTGCTTTATTTATTTATTTTATTTTATTTTTATTTAATTATTTATTTTTATTTATTTATTTTCTTTTAAGTTTAAAATTTAATTTCTTATTCTATTCTTTCCCATTCAAAAAAATTTATTATCTTTTCTTTATTTTATTTTTCTTTTCTTCTTTCTCCCTGTTGAAAGTTTAGTTAGAATAATAAGATTACCATCCTTTCATGTGGTTCGACCTTGAACTTCCAAATACATATATTATAACTTGACCGCCTGCACTTTGGTGTATTAATTTCTTTTTTTATGTGCGTAGTCAATTCCTGGGATTGGTTCCCAAAGTTGGGCTTTCCCCAAAGACTTAATATTCATTTTCCTTTCCTTCAATCATCTTTCAACTTTTCTTCCTCTTCACTATTCGAAGAAGATCCGCCAAACATGTTCATAAATAAAGTGCTTTGTTATGTTCATCCTCCATTATTTGCTACTTGATCGTTTTCGCCGTTATGGGTTACAGATGTGTATAAGAGGGATATTTTGTTTAAAAAGATAAAGGGAGGAAAGACTATTTTAGTTAAATAAAAAAGGAATATTTGTTTAGAGTGATGCTAGATAAAAAACTGTGCAACGTATTCATGTGAGACAACCAAATAATAAAATTATTGAATGCTCAAAATAGTGCATGTAAATTGATTCATTTTTGCTAAAAAGATAAATAAAAATAAAATTATTTATTCATACTTAAAAAAAAGGACATGATTTCATAAGAAAGAAATGGAAGAAAACCATGAAACATTAAAGAGTAAAATAAATAGTGTCCCTTCTTCTCACTCCGTTCACAACACTAATATAGTATAGTTATAAAATATTTTCATAGGAGTGACGATGGGAATGATATGGAAATTAAAAGCGTTACAAAAAGAAATAAATAAAGGTTTGATAAAAAAAACATGTATTTTTATAATTATTACACTTCTTTTATATTACTATTATAATAAGTATAATATAAGTAGGACGTATAGGCTCGTTAAATTGGCCAGAGACCTAAAATCCATCTCGGCCCAATTTTACCCTTAAATCGAGTTATTAAAAATTTACCCTCTTAAAGTTTACCCGCTTTTGCACTTTAATCCATGAAGTTTAATTTTCATAACTCCCATCCTTAAAGTTTGAATTCAATTTCACTTTAGTCCAAAACCCAGTACACCGTTAGCCTTTTGGACGGAATTAGCCATGTGCCTTGCACATTGCAACTGTAGTAAGGGCAAAATCATCCAACAGCAATTTGCATCTTCTTCCTCAACCACCTCCTCACACCTCCACTACCACCTCCTCTCTCAGCCACCTCACACCATCAACACCATTTTTGGTCAACAATGCCATCGCTACATAACCACCTCCATCGCCACACCTCCATTTCTCTTTCTAAAACTTTCGGCAGTGTATCAATCGATGAAGCGTTCTCTCTCTCTCTCAAACTTCCGACGAAGCTCACACTCTCTCTCTAAAATTGCTGACGAAGCTCGTACTCTCTCTCTAAAATTTCTGACGATTTTTGAAGGATATCTCTCCATCAAGCTTGCACCCTCTCACTCAAAGCTTTGTGTTTTGCTGGGTTTTTCTTGGTTCTATTTGTTAACTTAGAGCTTGGGAGATTTGAAAAATTAGAGGGATGCATTAGTAATGGGTATCTTAATAGAAGATGAATTTTAGTGTTTAGAGTTGAGATTGGTTTGTTTGGAGTTAGGATTGTCGAAAATTTTAGAGAGAGAGAGAGTGCGAGCTTCATTAGAAGTTTTAGAGAGATAGAGAGCTTCGTCGATTGATACATAGTCGAAAGTTTTAGAGAGAGAGAAATGGAGGTGTGGCGATGGAGGTGGTTGTGTAGCCGTGGCGTTGTTAATCGGAAGTGGTGTTGATGGTGTGAGGTGGTTGAGAAAGGAGGTGGTAATGGAGGAGTGAGGAGGTGGTTGGGGAAGGAGATGCAATAATGTTGTTGGACAATTTTGTCCCTGCTACAGTTGCAATGTGCAAGGCACATGGCTGTTTCCGTCCAAAAGGCTAATAGTGATTGGGTTTTGGACTAAAGTGAAATCGGATTCAAACTTTAAGGATGTGAGTTATGCAAATTAAATTTCATGGATTAAAGTGCAAAAGTGGGTAAACTTTAAGGGGGTAAATTTTTAATAACTCCATTAAACCCTACTCGTTCGACCAATGAACATGCTTTTGGGCTGCTATAGTCTGGTAAGTACGTTTGGATTATGAGGTAAAAGTTTTATTTTTTAGAGCCCAGCCTAAAGCACTCCACATTGATATTTAATGCTCTAATAGTAATACTAATTTAGCAAAAGTTGATTATAAAGTATTCCCAAATATAATTTTAGAGTGCTAAAATAAATGAACAAAGTGCATCAAATCATATAGTAGCTAGATTGTATGTATTTATATTAATGTAACGTTAACCCATATTTGTATCATATATCAACTCATGGTTATGTTTGTTATATTAGTAACAAAAACTTGTTTATTTTGCTTTAATTTGAGCAATGAATGAAATCTTAATAGTTTTAACATTTAATTAAAAAAATTGAAAATAAGCCTATTCAGCCTGACCCATTTCTGCCCAGCCTAAGAATAGCTCATTTTAGGAAGCCCATGGGTGAGGATTGGGTAAACTTTCAACTCCCAGGCTTGACTTGGCCACTTGACTGGTCAAAGCTTGATAAGCCCGATTCGAAAAGGCCCATTGGCCTTGAAAGCCCAGCTAGGTATCCCCGACCCATCGCCAATGCTTAATAAAAAAGATCATGGTTGTAACCAAGAGGTCTCGTGTTCAAGTCACGGCGCTCCCACGTACTCCCCTTCCTCCTTCCTTCAGGCTTGAAGCCTCGTTTGGTAGGTTGGAATATAAGAATGGGAATAGGAGTTCAATTCATTTCCATTTCCATTCAAAATTAGCTAGATTTTTTTTAATTTTTTTTAATACCATTATAGCTTTTGGAACAATATTGGAATAGAGGTTAGGAAAAGCTTTACATTCCTATTATAGTATTTGGTTATCAAGGGAATGGAAAAGAGTTTTTAACATTTTTTTGGAAGGATACTATAACTTTTATTCCGTTTTTGGATTGAACTCAGGTGGGTAGAGTCTTCCGGCCAATGATGATTGTTCTTGGACTTCATGATGAATCAATGACTGTTTTATTACATATCCATGAGATTGAGAATTTGAGATGGATCTTAGAAATACATTTTTGGATTTGAATGGTGTTTAGATTTGATTACATTTTAGGTTTAGATATGATTTTTGTTCTACATGTATATATACACGTGTATATATACACGTGTATATATATGTACGGAGCGTTTCCAATATGGTCTGGGACATTTAACAACGGTTTTCCATTGCAAATACATTGGGAATATGTTTGTAGCGACAGAAAACTGACGCTAAATGTTCAGGTCTTACGGACTGGTCCGCATGTGAAATTTTTCATATATATGTATATGTATTATATATGTATAGATGTATTAACATAAGAATCAAAAGCCAAGAACAATACATTTTGTTTAGGTTTCAGTTTTGGTTTAGTTAAAATTGGAATCTATATTTGTTTTTATACATATGTATATATATTTGGAATTTTGATTTTAGATAGAGATAGATTTTGATATATATGTATACATGAGTGTGTATGTATACATGTGATATAATCAAATTCACCAAATTTCCTTTTCAGAGTTGGCGTCCACTTTAGCATCCACATAAGCAGAAGCTATCTACATCAATACACCATGATTTGTCTAACAGAGTAGAGGCATAGGAAAAAATTGAGAGTACATTACTATTTTACGTGGAAAGAAAAAAGTAGATTAAGTGACCAAAGTGAAAAAGGGGCAAAGTACATTATTATTTTTAACAATTATTCCATGTCTCTACTTAATCATGATTTTTATTTTAATTAGACATACAGAAGGTAATTTTTTAATCTCACTAAATTATCAGAAGTCCCGTTGGTGCTTTTATTCAAATTGTGTATTTAGATACGGATAATTTATATTTTAGAATATTATGAACCAAATCTCACATATATTAAGTTTGATTTTAATTTTGATTGCATACATTAAAATTAATGTCACTAAGAATATGTAAAATTCAAATAACTAAGAATTCCAAAGAATGTACAGAATTAATTTGGATGGAGATGACCAATATATATTATCATCATTGAAGAATTTGAAACAAAAAAAGTGCGTTGGAATTAGCAAAATAACAATAATGATGAGAAAATTTATGTTCGATGAGAATTCGAAAGAATGTAAAGAATTAATTTGGTTGGACAAGACCAATATTATTTTTGAAGAATTTTCAACAAAACGTGGTTGGAATTAGCAAAATTTATATATTTTGAGTAAACCCAAAAATAATTAGTATATTTGGGTCATTGTGGCGCAAAAAGCCCAGCTACATTTACCGGCCCATAAAGAAGCAGCAAATATAGCCCAAGTAAGAGAGGAAGAGTTGGACCACTAGCTGAGGTAATTCATCACGCCAATGAGAGGATCATTGGCCATGATGATTGTGATGATATGGAAATGACATTTTGCATTCTAGACTAGATATATATAAAGTCACCCGTAAAATATTAGAGTAGTGTCTAAAATTTGTCTTTTTTAGTCTTTTATTATTTACCCTAATGGGTCATTTGTAACTTTGATTTTATACCTACAAATAGCATAGGGAAAGTTATTTACAAGAATCATGAATTTAAGGTAAATAATTCTTGAGAGAGAAAATTGGTAATTTATTTGTATTACTTTCTAAGTTTGCTACATTTGAGCACAATATAGAAACACAAAAAGAAGATGTACTGGTCAAATAACGTAAGAGTTATCGAATAAAATTACCTACGAATCAAATCTCAGTCTCGTTACTCACTATTTATCTCATCTCAACTAATTGTGCTTAGCCTTAATCACAACTTTGTGTAGTCCAATTGTAAAATATCATCAGCATATATAAATTGTTTTTATCAAAATCTTTTAGGTCCAAACAAATAACTTGAGATTTGCCAAATATAATTTCTTTCATAAAAATAATTGTATGATACTTAATATTTAACTCGGTCTAAACTAATTATGGCCCAGTATGATGGTGGGTGATATACGTGGGTTTTCTTTTTCTTTTTCTTTTTTTATAATAAAAATAATTGAGGAAGTTCTCACTTCTCTATAAATTAAAATAAAAAAAAAATACTAATTTCAATTTCTAATTAACAAACACATATATGCAAATAAATATTATATTTTAAAATGAGATCTTGAGGGTGGGTGCCAAAAATAAAACTATGAATACATATATACACGGTAGGGTGTGATCCATCTAATGGTACTATAAACTATTCAAAAATTATCTTTAATTTCTGTCACTCAAATATAATATCAACTATTAAAATAGCATTGAAAATCTCAATCACACAAATTTTATCTCTCGTACATTTTAAAGATCATAAAAACCATTATATATATTTGTGTGTGTGCATTCGTGTATATATATGTGGTTACGTTTCTTGATTAAAAGAACAAGAGAAAATATGTGTTACCAATTGCTTGTACAACTGAACACAATGTTATTCACTTGTAAGATAAAATATGATGTAAGTTGTAAAACAAGGTACAATTTTTTGCGATGTTTGTTGTCCGTACAAGCAAATGGACAAAAGCGGTATAGATGAAAGAATAAGATTAGCTAAAGGCATAGTTGTTCTTTACTCATAATATTTTAGAACCTTTTAGAAAGTATCTCTTAATAATTTTGTCTTTTAGTTGATATTTTTCATTACTTGACACGGATACACCAAAGCTCCTGAATTATCAGTTTTTTTTACTTTATCCCCTGATTTATAAGTTGACCATTAATCCCCAAAATAACAAATTGTCTCGTGTACAAAGTTTAAAGAAGAAAAACATACAGTGTATATATATAAAGAAAAGCATTAGCAAAAGAAAAAGAAAGAAAATAAAATAATATAAACCCACCCCCCCTCCGTCTAAAATTTTACAAATTCATTGATCTCAAACTAAAAACCCTAATTAAAGTGGGGTTGTGTGTCTAAGGTGTATATTTATCAAGTTTAATATATATATATATATATATATATTTTTGTATTTCACTTTTATAGGAATACACCAGAGCTCCTGAATTATCAATTTTTTTTACTTTATCACCTACTTTATAAATAGTTAACCATAAATCCCCCCTCCCCCAAAAACTATTAGCGTTTATCATTTTACATCCAAAATGATATATTTATCCTGTGTACAATGTTTGAAAAAGTAAAATAATACAATAAACCCACCCCACCTCCATCTTAAATTTAACATATTCACTGATCTCAAACTAAAAATATAACTAAAGCGAGTTTGTAAGTTTAAAGTGTATATTTATCAATTTTAATATATATCCACATATATGTATATATATATTTGTATTTTACTTATATTGAGAGAGAGATAAGTGGTAGGTAAGGCGGAGGTGGTTTTACAAATATAATAGAGTGATGGGTGGGTAATTAATGAAGTGAAGGTTTGTTTATGTTTTTTTTACTTTTTTTAAGTTTTTTTGTCTTCTTTATTTTACTTTTTCTTGACGTGTGGTCGGACTGCTGCTGCCAAGCTACTCTCTCTTATCCGCGTAAATTGGAATTATTCAAATTTAACAGGTCCAAAGAAATACATCAGGATTGCCTTAACTTCCAATTATAACATACTTTTTGTTTTGGTTAACAGGAATAAAATAGCTTGAGTAAATGCTAACAACCTTAACCCTTTGATTGATAATAATTAAGTGGATGGAGATGGTGTACTATGGATAGCTTGAGTAAATGCCAACAGCCTTCCGTTTTGATCTAGGATGTGACATTGACCTATTTATTGTGTCAATTTATTGTAGTGATTTTGCATCAACTCTTTGTTATGATGATGTATATTTAAATAAATAAAAAATGTTGTATTATGGAATCATCGCTTTAGATGAAAAGAAAAATATGTAGCTTGAGTAAATTACCCATTGACTACTAAGTATCACTTTTTGGTTAGTATAGTCCTCTAATTATTTTTTGGAATTTGGCTCTGCAAATATGTTTTTCTCTTTGTAAGTTTTAAATTAGTAGACCCATTTCTATTTTTAGATATTATGGACCAAATCTAACGATAGTATATTTGAGTTTAATTATTGGTTACATATACTGAAATGAAGGTGAGGGAGTCCAAAAATATTAAAGTGCATTTGAGCCAAGGTAACCCAGAAAACCCAACAATTTGATTGGCCCACAATTGAAGACTAAGGAAAAGCCTAAGCCAAAGAGAAGAATAGGGCTGCTAGCCGAGGAGTTGGGTAATTATAAAAAATGACCCCTAAAGTTTGATTTGAATTCCGTACTCGTCCTTTCTAAAGTTTAATTTTCAGTTGAAGTATCATTAAACTTTCTAATTTTCCCTCACTCATCTAAAACTGGATACCCCATTAAAAAGATGCTTCAACCCAAGTTAGATACTATAAGGATGCTTAAACTAAAATGAGAAACTTTAAGAATGCTTCAACCAAAATTAGAAACTTTAAGGATGCTTTAATCAAAAATTAAACTTCAGGGATGAGCGAGGAATTTGGGTCAAACTTTAGAGATCATTTTTGTTAATTACCCTGAGGAGATAGAATTATGCCAAGGAGGAGCATACTGGTCGAGGTGGTCATGTTGATGTAATACGTTGCCCGAAATGGTCGTGCTGACATGGTATATTTGTCGAGATAGCTAGAGCCGATTGATTGTGTGTGACCCCGACCTAAGTAGGACGTCAGGGATTTAACGGGGGGAGATTGTGGTGACTCCCGCCAAAAACAAAACCGTATGGCTCTGTGCCAAAGCAAATAATATCTTGCTAAACTCGGGACCGGGTCGTTACAATATAAATTTTGTGAGAAAGTTCGAGTGATAAAACCAAATTTTCACTAAAATTGTCCTTTAGTGATAAAAAAAATTGTCGCCATAATTAATGGAAGGGCAATTTTGAAATTTACTAAATTTTAAGGTAATAACATTCCAGCCAACGGTGTTACAACACATTGGCATCCTCCATGTTCTCATAATAGGGAGGTTTTAGTTTCTACCCGCAGGGATATGGTCATCGAGTCCCGTTGGTCAACCATTTGTGGTGGTTATATTTATATGTCCACCAATTTTGGGGATGTTTATTCATTCGTAGATTCACAGTTGTGTAAAAAAGTTGTGAATTATTAATTGCTTTGTATCAAAAAAATGACCAGTTTTGTTAATGGACGAAGATCATAAAAAAAAGGAACCAAACCATATACTGAGAAAAACTTTATGGGTCAAAATTAATTTTACTATAAGTAGTGGTAGGGGTGTCAGATGCCATAGGCAAAATAAACAAATAAGGATTTGAGCTCACAAGTTTTACAGTCCGTTTGGATTGAAAATAGAGAGTGGAAAGGAAATAATTAATCATGAAGGAAATGAATGGAATGGAATGGAATGTAAAGGAATAGGTTTAATTTTATTATTGTTTGGATAGCTACAGAGGGAAATGAAATGAATGAAAATAACTCTGTTTGAATAGAAAGAATGAAAGGAAGGAAAATAATGTAATTTATTAAAAAGGTAAATTGTTTATTAAAAAAGTTTTCTTTCATTCCCAATCCTCCCAATATTGGAAGGAAAGAAAGTAAGGGAATAGAGAGGAATGACACTCCCTCTCACTCCTTCCATTTTCATTCCATTCTCTCTAAATATTATATCCAAACAAAAAAAAAATGCAATCTCTCCCCTTTTCCTTTCGCTTCCTTCCCATTCCTTCCGCCCAAACGGAGTCTTAGTATAAAGATCATATTTCTTACCACTAGACCAAATATCATTAAATGTGAAGAATTGTTAAGTATCTTATTGCACACGAGTAAAATATTCGCATGGGCTACTATAATAAATAATTATATAATGAATTTATCGCTTTAGAAAAAAATATTAAAAAAACAATTGAAAAAATTATATGAAAACACAGCCCCAAAATAAAAAACCAAAACTCTCGCATTTTGCAGCACATAATTTGAGAGAGATGGTAGGTCACAAGTCACTGTGCAGTAGGTAAGCCTGTACGGTTGATGAGACGTGAGGATTTTTTTTTTCTTTTTTTTAATCAAATTGAATATATCATAGCTGTTCCACTTTTGCTATAAATAGAGGACACTCCCTCCATCTTCTTTTATCCCAAACCAATCCATCTTCTTTTATCCCAAACCAAACTGCAGAGAAACAAAACCAAAGGAAGGAATATAAGTGCAACTCTGAAAATAGTGAGTATAATTTAACGCTTTGCTTTTGTTTTGTAGTACTTTTGAAAAGAGTGAGTATAAAGTTAACATTTTGCTCTTAGTACATAAACGTAGCTGGCTTTTCCAAAAGAATAAAATGCTTAATTTGCTCCCCAAAGATTGGTATTCAAATCTTGTTCAAGAGTTAGTTAATATTTTATTGCTTGATTTAATTTGATGCTACCGGAGTAGGTTAACTTTTGTTGTTATATACATATAAGCTCTTTTTGGTAACGATATAGAGAATGATAGAAAAAACAACTCATTAGTGTGAGAAGATGGAAAATAAGTTGAGCCATGTGATGAGATGCTCTCAATCACATGTTCATTTTTTTGAATATATGTCCACTTTTAATAAAAATAAATAAAATATCTTTATAAACCAAATCTCCGCCCCCCCCCCCCCCCCCCCCCCCAAAAAAAAAGAAAAAATCCATAGAAAAAGTCAAAAAGAGTAAAAGTTAATTTTAGTATATGCCTCAATTTATTTTCTAACATCTCACACAAATCAAATTGTTATTCTTAACATTTCTATGTTATCAAACGGAGTTGTAGTATTTTAGATTTTTGACAAAGAGTACAACGAGAGTATAACTTAAACACTTGCTCGATCGTCTTTTATTTTACTTACATCTTTTATTATAAGTCTTAAGCTCCGTTGGATAGTAACATAGAAAATAATGAAAAGAAGAGTAAACTATCCTAAAAGGGTTTAAATTATTCACTCAGTCTTATGTTGGCCCCCCTTCAACTTTTGAGCAAGTCTCACTTGGGCCGTTCCCTCTCCCCGCCCCACCATCATGCTACATCCTTTCCTCCCACCCAACACCACCATCATGACTTCATCTCTCTCTAGGTTTAACCCAAACTAAATTTGATATGATTTGATGAGATAGAGGAAGAAGTGTGGTGGTCGACATTCGCTAAAGGTGGCGGTTTCTCTCTTTAAAATTTATTTGCCCCAATATTAAATATGGGGGTTTTATATAGGTTTGAGTTTTAATTTTTGGTTTGGACTCTAATTGCAGAGAAAAATCATAGAGAGAGCTTTTAGGATTTTGTCGAATAAGAAGAAGAGGGGAAGAAGAGAGAAATTAAATGTTGTTTCTCTAAAACTATATTTTTTTTCTTTTTTTTAATGAAAAGTGACATTTTTGTCCTTGCTTTGGTCCAACTTAAAAGAAGAAATTAGATGGGAGGGCCAAAATGAGACTTGTTCAATGGTTTAAGAGCCTAAGTGGACTGTTTTGAAGTTGAAGAACTAAAGTGAGACTGAACAAATAGTTTAGGAGCCATTAGGGTAGTCTGATAAAGAAAAAACAACATTGTGACAAGTTGAAAAATAAGTTGAGGCATGTGGTGAGATGCTCTTCATTTCATGCTCATTTTTATGAGTCTATGTCTACCATCATTCAATATTTTTTGTGGATATATTTTGTTCCTCGCACCCTTGAAAAAAAAATCCACGGAGAAGGCAAAAAATAAGAGTTAATTTCACCATATGTCTCAACTTATTATCTAACTTCTCAAACAAATAAATTATTTTTCCTATTATTTTTCATGTTACTATCATGAAAAATAATGATAGTAACATCATGCTATCATGCTAGATCTATCATTCTGGTTACTGCCTCATCTCAAGAAATGGTGTCAAACTCAAGTTGGTCTCATACGTATCATCTTGAGTTTGAGGGGGGATGTTAAAATTTATGAATATCTTAAATTCTATATATAATTGGTATAATCAAATCTCAATCTTTCCCAAATCCCCTTGATCATATATTCTGTATTTAGGCGATTCTGCATTCCTTATTTTTGTCATGCACCTCAGCCTATATAAAGGGTAGTTCTTTATTGTATTGTTTATTCATCAAGATACATATACAAATTCTCTCTTCCTACAATATATGTGGTAATTTTTTATATTGTGGTGATAGATGGCGGATGGAGTGTTCGGTACCCCAATTGATATCGATACTTTGAAGGGAATGCCCGAATATAGAGACAAGACAATTCATCGTTCAGACATGGCAGAAGTGGCTCGTGATCTAATGCATGCTGAGGGGAAGGACACTAATTGTCAGCGGTATGTGGATAATCTTAGTAACTCATATGGCACCGGAGTCAAAACTCTATGCACGATTTACAATGCAACCGGTGACGACATAACATACGTTTTGGCTCATGATTGGCATGGAGAAGTTGCCGATAGACCATACCCAATGACGATTCAAAATGGGCAATGGGGTGGATTTCTACATGTTCACCCAACTGGTATGCCAATAGGATCAGCCGGCGCAGTTGTGTATCGTGGCATCAACGCCATTGGACGACCCATGAATTGGTTGCTGTCTTGGTCCGTCCCCTGGTCCACCCTTTTTGGTGGGTCAAACAGGGTAAGTTATTACGATGTCCTTGCTTAATTTTCCTCTTTTCATGTCTATTAAAAACAAGAATGTGTATAATATGAATATTATAAAACACAAAGTTTAATAAATACTATTTATTTTTAAAAGTTTCTCGAAATTTTTTTTGACAGAAAAAGTTTCTTTATCTAAATAGGTCCACATTGCATTGATAAAATATATAATTCAAATATATATGCATGCAGGTGCTGACTGAGATACGTGAGGATGGACACTATCAAGAGGACAACTGGAACTATATCTATAACAAGCTGGAGAATGCTTCAAAGACTTCGACTGAAATGATAAATTATTGCACATCAACTACGAGTATTGGTACCAGCAATGCCCCATCATATACGGCAATAGTCAGCATCACCTAACTATTTGCCCAACGCAGGCGACCATGGGCGGCTTCGATCTTCTATCTGTCTTGCGTTTAATAATTAAAATAAGGTAAGGTTTCAAGCAGCCAAAACCACCACCGGTTGGCAAGTACCATGGAGTACTTAGTAAATATTTGTTTTCTTTCAATCTCAATTATGCGTGAATGCATGCATGCATGTATAATAATAATAATAATAATAATAATAATAATAAGAGGTGGTTGTGGTGTTGTCGTCATCGTCATCGTCGCTTACTTAATATTTTTTATTTCTTGTACTCGTGTGTGTTGAATTTATTAATAATAATGTTTGTTATGTTTTCACTTTAATCCAAAACCCAAACTATCGTTAGGTTTTTGGGCGAAAAATGCCATGTGCCACTACGATCTTCAAGCCGTGTCAGCGGCACATGTCATTTTTTGTCAAAAAAAGAAACGGCATGTTGAATTCTGAATTATGGTAAAAATGAGATGAAACTTTACTGTTAGACATGGCACAAAATGAACATCATGGATGGAATTGAAAAAACTGTCAAACTTCGTGAAGGTAAAATATAAATAGCTCAATAATATATCAGTATATATCTAAAATCACTCGGTGTTTCTCTACTATTTTTGGTCAATATATAGCATTTGGCAAAAACTCATTTAATTAAAACTCACTTGTAAAAATTTGAGTTGACTGATGGCCCCATTTACTAAGTCCTCGTCACGTCACAACTAGAGAAAGGTCCTTTTGTGGTGAATGTTTTTGTAATGGTTTGATACATTCCTGTTACGAATATGAAATTATTTGCGACGGTGAAACATAAAACCATAACGAATAATCTCATTTGTCGCTGCTTAGTGAGTCACTATATATATATATATATATTATTACGGGGGTGATGATAAACGCATAATATTGTCATGTCTAAGCTCCTTTCCGGAGTCGCTTGACGCGTTTGTTGCTTTAATTCTGCCTAATTATTCACTTATCTCGAGATTAGTGCCTTAGCAAGTTTTGTATCTAACATGGACAAAGTGGTGTGTATTTTGTAGTATTCCATGTGTTTGTAGGATTGGGATACAATGGCATTGCATGAAGTGATCAAGAGCAAGCTTGGAGGCTTGCAAAGTGCTGAGTGAAGAAATTCCAGAACCATGATTGATCATGGGTATAACCATGATCGATCATGGGCATAACCATGATCGATCATAGGCATGTCCATGATCGATCATGGGCATAACCATGATTGATCATGGAACCATTTTTTCTGGCAGAACACTTCCATGATCGATCATGGGCATAACCATGATCGATCATGGCCCTTGCAACTTGGCCATTTCACACCCAAAATGGGCTATTTTAGTGGTTCAAGCTATTTTAGATATTTAGTTAGATATTTTGCAACCTTTTAATATATATTATTTTCTCTTAGCTTCTTGGCTAGGGGATCTAGTTTTTTTTACACTTAGAGTTCTAGAGAGAGGAGAGAGCTCATTGTGGTGTTGTTCTTCATTTCTCTTGTAAGTTTTTAATTTGTAAGAATGATTTCTTCTTCTATAATATTTGTTCTTGCATCTATTATGGAGTAGTCTATTACTAAGGTTACGGAGGTTGTTTGCGATATGATTTTTGGTGATTAATGGCTCAATCCATGTTTAAGGTTTGATAAATATGTGTGAATCCTCTTCTTTTTCATTATATCTTCCATTATTTCAAGCTTTCTAGGTATTTTCATATTAAGTTAAGACTTTATATGCCTTGTATATTTAGTTCTTGGTTGTTAATGAACATACAACATATTTATATGGTTCTAGAAAGCTTGTAGTCTTTTTCCCCCATCCATGGAGCTTTTTCCCTCTTCATAGAATTTATGAATAGTTCTCAAAACTCCATAGATGGATTATAAATTTGTTTAGCTTATCTTTGATTCATTTATTGATATATTGAGTGCTTCTTACACTTTGTGTGATACTTAGACTCTTTATTTTCTACCATAAGTGATAAACGATGAGTTGACGAATTTATCCCATAAACTTCATTCCGTTCCATTGTTAGGATTCACTTTCTAATTTTCATTCTTTAAATCATGAGATTACCACACTTGCTTAATGTTAAATCTTTTTATGATGAGTTTGTCATATCTATCTCGGATTAGCTTCATCGGAAATGGGTTGCCTTGCTTCACACCCGTAGCTAAGAGGTAGGAATGATAACCTCGTCTTTGGTGGAATGTCGTTTGACTCTCTGTTGATATAGCTTTAATTCGGGAATGAGTCGCCTAGCGTCGCACCCTTTGCTATAGAGAGATACACCAACATTCCCCATTTCTCGAGAATCCTTGTGTTGTAATCTTAGTATGAGCTAATGATCATCGTTTCTTAAATCGTAACTAATCTCCACTTACCTTAGTGCTTTCTTATTAATTTTCAAACCGTTTTACATTTCCGTTGTTTCACAACAAATCCAACTTACACAAATCTGGAAACCATTTAATCCGTAATCCATTCCATCCCTTTTCACTTATCCCTGTGGTTCGACACTCGGACTTCCGAGACTATATTACTACTTGACGTGCCTGCACTTGGGCTCTATCGCAACGCGCTATTTAAGCGGCGTCAAGTTTTTGGCGCCGTTGCCGGGGATAAGGCAAAAGGCGGATTCTGGGTTTTGTACAAAACCATTCTGTAAGTATTTCTCTCTATTTAATTAATTTATTTTTCTCCCTTATTTTTTGTTTGATTTTGTAGATTTTCCAAGGAGCTATTCGAATCGTTTTCCAAGCCCATGCAAGGGCGATTGTTTGTGGATATTCGAATTAGCCCTCCCACATCTCCAAGAATGGCAAACCAAGGTAGAGCAGTAGATCACGAGAGCGATAATGAAGGGGAAGGGGCCAACAATGTTCCTCCTGTTAGGACCATGAGGGACTACCTTCAACCGCCTCGGACGACGTCCAACTCGTGCATTGTTCTTTCCGCCGGTCAAGCAAAAACTTTTTCCTTAAAGCCGGGTATGCTTCAACACATCCCTTCCTTCTATGGTATGGAATCTGAAAACCCATATTTACATTTGAAAGACTTTGAAGAAGTATGCTCCACGTTTCGTGAGGCAAACACTAATGAGGAGGTTATGCGTTTAAAACTATTCCCTTTTTCATTAAAAGATAAAGGAAAAATTTGGTTGAATGCTCAAAGACCGCAATCTATTTGGTCTTGGCAAGTACTTCAATCGGAGTTTTTAAAAAAATTCTTTCCCGTCCATCGGACCAACGCTTTGAGAAGGGCGATATCCAATTTTTCGCCAAAAGAAAATGAAAATTTTTATAAGTGTTGGGAAAGATACAAGGAACTTTTAAACGCATGCCCTCACCATGGTCACGAAACATGGAGCCTCGTAAGTTACTTCTATGAATCCCTTACTCCCGAGATGCGTACTTTTGTAGAGACCATGTGCAATGGTCAATTTTTGAGTAAGAATCCTGATGAGGCCTTGTTGTATTTTGATGAATTAGCGGAGGGTGCCCAAAATTGGAACACCTATACCGAAGAGCCTAAGGCCAAACCTCAAGGAAAGGGTGGGTTGTACCAAATATCCAATGACAATGACATGGGAGTGAGGTTGTTCCAATTGACTAAGAAGGTAGAGGCCTTAGAGTCAAGTAAGCATAGAGAGGTTAACGTGGTGTCGTCAAGTCAATTGTGTGTCATTTGTGAAAACACGGGACACACCACCGAGGATTGCCCCACCATTCCCGCATTTCGGGAAGTCCTCAAAAACCCTTCCCAAGTCAACGCCATGAACCAATACAACCCAAACCAAAACGACCCTTATTCTCAAAAGTATAACGAGGGATGGAAGAATCACCCTAATTTCAGTTGGGGTGGTAATCAAAGTCAGAACCAGAACCAATACCATCAAAACCAAAGACAACAACAACCTCAAAACTCTTTTGCTCCACCACAAAGTCAAAATCCAAACCAAAACTTAGAAACTTTGTTAAGAACTTTTGTGGATAAGACGGATCGAGATGTGAGTGATTTGAAAACTCAAATGTCTAAGCTCACCACTGCCCTAGCAATCCAAGAGAAGGGAAAATTCCCATCTCAACCTTTAATTAATCCTAGAGGTCAAGCTTTGGTTATAGAGGGAGGAGAGCCTAGTAGTAAAATGGAAGAACTTAAATCCATCATGACCCTTCGGAGTGGAAAAGTTGTAGATAAGATTATTGTTCCTAAAACCCCCAAGGTGGCGGACATAGTTGAATCTACGAGTGTTGAGGAGTCGGAGGTTGAGAAAGTTGTGAGAGAGGAAAAGAAGAGGGAAGAAGAGAAACAAGGAAAGGAGGATCTTGAAAAAATCAAAAACGGAATTAAGGTCCCTTTCCCGGAGAGATTGAACCAACCATCCAAATCTAATACCGAGATTTTGGATGTGTTTTGACAAGTGAAAATCAACATTCCATTGCTTGACGCGGTCAAGCAAATACCTTCGTATGCTAAGTTCCTCAAGGACTTATGCACGACAAAACGAAGGTTGAATGTTAAGAAGAAGGCCTTTATGGCGGAGCAAGTGAGCTCCATCATGCAAGGCACGAGAGCCCCCAAGTTCAAAGACCCCGGTTGTCCCACAATTTCATGTGTCATAGGAAATTGTAGGATAAAAAACGCATTGCTAGATTTGGGAGCAAGCGTGAATGTGCTCCCATATTCGGTATATCAACAATTGGGGTTGGGTGAGTTGAAACCCACGAGGGTTACAATCCAATTAGCGGACCGATCCGTTAAGATCCCAAGAGGGATAGTCGAGGATGTACTTGTCCAAATTGACAAGTTTTATTTTCCGGTTGATTTTATCATCCTCGACATGCAACCCGTGTCGAATCCCGCTAACGAGATTCCGGTCATCCTTGGCCGACCATTTCTTGCGACGTCCAATGACATTATCAATTGCAAGAATGGAATCGTTAAGTTAGCTTTTAGTAACATGACTCTAGACCTTAATGTGTTCTCTTTAAATAATCAAAAAGATGATTGTGATGAAGAAAGTGAATACGTCAACATGATAGAATCTTTGGTCCAAGACGACTTTGTTGCCACTTTAGAATCGGATTCTACGGAAGGTTTTCTAACCACTTTCGAGGAACCCGAGGAATGTATGCAAGTGTTTTCTTTGTTGGATAAACAGGTTAATTCATCCGATGATCAAGAAGAAAACACACCCATGTCCACTAAAAAGCTTGAAGGAAAAATCAAGCTAAAGCCATTATCGAGCAATTTAAAGCATGCATTCTTAGGAACTTTTCAAGCTCGTTATCTAAATGGATTTAGAAAAGCCAAAGTGGATTCCTCCACTTTTCACCAATATCTTCACATTGAGGACAATGTCTTTTTCAAGTTGGGGGGTATGCGTATTCCAAAACGCTTTTCATTTTTTGTTTGGTTGGCTTTTCTATTTATGCTTGTAAAAATTCCATGGGATTAGAACTTTTGTTCTAATTTTTTTTGTGAAGTTTGAAAATTGATGAATGATTGAGTTTTTGTTCAAATGAAGACTATTGTTTCATTAGCGTTTGGCATGAATTCTTTGATTCAGATAGGAATTTGAATGATAAACTAAATTGCCTTGCTCCACTTAGTCTCATATCCCGTTATATTTTCTTGTTCCGCATGCTAGATTGCTTCGGTTGTTTCCAATTCGGTAATAACACTTAGATTTATTTTCATTGAGAGAAGAGAAATTTTTTGTCCAAAAATGATGGAAGCTCTTTTGAAAAGATCCTCCAATGAGAGGACAAAAGCATAGCACTTTGATAACTTGGATGACTTTTATCCTAATATTGACTTAAAGCTTCACTTGACTAAATCTTAAGTCACTTTGTCTAATATTACGGATGGGTAAAGGTTACCATATGGGAAAGGGTGAATAGCTTCCTTTGAGCTCCAATGAATGAGTAGTATTATGAAAAAAATTGATAAGTGAGACCGCTGCCCCCCATAGAGATGAAAACCGCCCTGATATAATTTGGCGAAATTTCCAAGTAAAAGATAAAGAAAGTGCTTAGAATCGACAAATCTTTGAGCTTTTATTTTTGAAAAAGTTCTCTCTTCCTTCTTGAATGATTATGACTCTTTGTGTTTATATCGAATTGTTTGAATCGAAGTCTAGTATGTGAGCATTGGAGAATATGGGATTGTGTTCTAAAGGAGATAGGCGAATTAGATGATCATTCAAAAGTCTGTCATTCTGGAAAATTGATAGTAATGCCTCTTGCTTATCAAATTGAAACTTGAATCTTCATTCTCATCATTCATCATGATCAAACTTCTAATGTTTGTAGGTATCATTTCTGAAAACCTTCACGAGATGCAACTCGTCTTCTTTGGGAACTTAGAAGTTAACAACTTTTTGTATAGCGTAGTGCTTTTGTAATTATTATATTTTTGTCTTGCTAAGGGACTAGCAAGAGATAAGTTGAGGGGAGTTGATAAACGCATAATATTGTCATGTCTAAGCTCCTTCCCGGAGTCGCTTGACGCGTTTGTTGCTTTAATTCTGCCTAATTATTCACTTATCTCGAGATTAGTGCCTTAGCAAGTTTTGTATCTAACATGGACAAAGTGGTGTGTATTTTGTAGTATTCCATGTGTTTGTAGGATTGGGATACAATGGCATTGCATGAAGTGATCAAGAGCAAGCTTGGAGGCTTGCAAAGTGCTGAGTGAAGAAATTCCAGAACCATGATTGATCATGGGTATAACCATGATCGATCATGGGCATAACCATGATCGATCATAGGCATGTCCATGATCGATCATGGGCATAACCATGATTGATCATGGAACCATTTTTTCTGGCAGAACACTTCCATGATCGATCATGGGCATAACCATGATCGATCATGGCCCTTGCAACTTGGCCATTTCACACCCAAAATGGGCTATTTTAGTGGTTCAAGCTATTTTAGATATTTAGTTAGATATTTTGCAACCTTTTAATATATATTATTTTCTCTTAGCTTCTTGGCTAGGGGATCTAGTTTTTTTTACACTTAGAGTTCTAGAGAGAGGAGAGAGCTCATTGTGGTGTTGTTCTTCATTTCTCTTGTAAGTTTTTAATTTGTAAGAATGATTTCTTCTTCTATAATATTTGTTCTTGCATCTATTATGGAGTAGTCTATTACTAAGGTTACGGAGGTTGTTTGCGATATGATTTTTGGTGATTAATGGCTCAATCCATGTTTAAGGTTTGATAAATATGTGTGAATCCTCTTCTTTTTCATTATATCTTCCATTATTTCAAGCTTTCTAGGTATTTTCATATTAAGTTAAGACTTTATATGCCTTGTATATTTAGTTCTTGGTTGTTAATGAACATACAACATATTTATATGGTTCTAGAAAGCTTGTAGTCTTTTTCCCCCATCCATGGAGCTTTTTCCCTCTTCATAGAATTTATGAATAGTTCTCAAAACTCCATAGATGGATTATAAATTTGTTTAGCTTATCTTTGATTCATTTATTGATATATTGAGTGCTTCTTACACTTTGTGTGATACTTAGACTCTTTATTTTCTACCATAAGTGATAAACGATGAGTTGACGAATTTATCCCATAAACTTCATTCCGTTCCATTGTTAGGATTCACTTTCTAATTTTCATTCTTTAAATCATGAGATTACCACACTTGCTTAATGTTAAATCTTTTTATGATGAGTTTGTCATATCTATCTCGGATTAGCTTCATCGGAAATGGGTTGCCTTGCTTCACACCCGTAGCTAAGAGGTAGGAATGATAACCTCGTCTTTGGTGGAATGTCGTTTGTCTCTCTCTTGATATAGCTTTAATTCGGGAATGAGTCGCCTAGCGTCGCACCCTTTGCTATTGAGAGATACACCAACATTCCCCATTTCTCGAGAATCCTTGTGTTGTAATCTTAGTATGAGCTAATGATCATCGTTTCTTAAATCGTAACTAATCTCCACTTACCTTAGTGCTTTCTTATTAATTTTCAAACCGTTTTACATTTCCGTTGTTTCACAACAAATCCAACTTACACAAATCTGGAAACCATTTAATCCGTAATCCATTCCATCCCTTTTCACTTATCCCTGTGGTTCGACACTCGGACTTCCGAGACTATATTACTACTTGACGTGCCTGCACTTGGGCTCTATCGCAACGCGCTATTTAAGCGGCGCCAGGTGATACATGCACCTCCTTATTTTATCACTAACACCCTATCTACCTTACACTCCCGACTTTCATAATTTTTATCACTAACACTCCACTCTACCACCCCCTAACTTATGAAAAATAAATATGTTAATTAAAATAATTAACATAATTAAGTTAAAGCCGTACAAAAACAATTAAAACAATTACATTGGGACATACTCGTCCAATTTATGGTATGTGTGGTAATACTCTATCGTCATTGGGAGAATATATTCATTGGTACTCACTCGACATTGAGCATCCAGAACTTCAATAATTACTTAAGTTACAGCCAATTTTTGAGATATACTCGTCAAATTTATGGTGAGTAGATGAAGTAAGACTCTCCTATCACGGAGAGAGTATCTTCATTGATACTCGCTCAACATTGAGCATCTGAAACTTCAATAATAACATAAACCACAGCCTAATTTTTGAGATATACTTGTCCAATTTATGGTGAGTAAATGAGGTAATACTTTCTTGTGATGAGCATCTAGAACATCTGGAATAACTCAACTCCACTGTATCTTCATTGGTACAAGCTTGACTTTGAGCATATGGAATTTCAAAAATAACTTAACCCCACTATAAACCCAATGATTCACAGAAAAATACATTAAAGATACATCACTTGTACTGACAAAAAACCATAGATGGTAATTTCTTCATTAGCTTCCTAAAAGGTTACCTGATAGTTACATCATTACAAAAAATCACAAGGGAGTTACATCCTCAAAGAATTAGATACGAGTTAATCTTCTAAAAAAATACATTAGAGATACATCTTCACAAAAAATTACATGAAAGTTGTATCCTCACAAGAATTACATGAGAGATAAGCTTCACAAAAAATTACATGATAAATTCACATACACAAAAGACAGCCTAATCATAATAATTTATTTATGAGTGGTTAATCATCATTCAATTGAATTTTAACAAAATGGTATTCATCCACCAGTGCTATTGGAAGGACGCGAATGTCGCTTCCCTCCTGTGGGCCCTCATCATATGATGCGGAAAAAAAAGTTAGACTTTATGCTGCGTGCTAAAAACATCACAATAACACAATTATAAGCTGACACAACAAGGAAACCCATATTGGGCATCACCATCCAGTGCTTATCATCTTTGCATACGGGTTCAGAAAAATCAAGTATATATCCATAGGTTGTTCATCAACATTGGGATAAGGAGCTTTAGGACCCTCCTTTTCAATGACATGCTTGGCATAATGGTAATTTCCATTAACTTTAGTAGTGTTTTTGTAATTGAATTGTGGTGAAATCAACTCCTTCAATAAGAGAAATATCATTCCGAATGGAAGAATCAAGGCACTTTGGGTCTTAGAATATTTCAAATTTATAAGTAAGAAATTATCTTGAAAGTACCAAAGACTCATATCATTATGAATGAGTTTGTTCATATAGACTCATCCCATGTGTTAATGTACTGTACCAGACCTCTATTACATCAATTTAAGATTTTTTTCAAAAGCAGCACATACTCGGTCAATATGGGGCGAGTGATGATTGAAAAACTCGGTCAATATGGGGCGGTAATTGTATTTCAAGTTTGTTTTTGCATCTTAAATTGTCTTGTTACTACTATTATCGTATAATACAACTTTTTTAACTCCGTCAATGCAAAAAATTTGTTTGCATTGCCGGTCCCAAGCTCAGGTAAAGGAGGAGGGAAGAAGTAAGTGTTTATTTATTTATATTTCTTTGTTAGTTTTATCTTGTTTTATCTTTTAGTTGTACAGATGAATTCATAATTTAAACTTACATGCACAGCCATGGTTATATGGAGCAATTTTGTGCAAGTCTGCCAAAAACTTAAGGCTTAATGCAATTCTTTATTCTACTACTAAATTTAGTGTTAAGCTTATTTTAATTAGGAATTGACCTAAAAGCAGGTAACGTACAAGGAAAATAGTAATATATTTCTCTATCAAATTTTATTTATATGTTTTTTTAAATCTTAGTTCTTTGTTGATAGACGAGTTCCTTTTTACTTTGTGGCGCAGATACTTGGTTACAAGTTTTGCGCATGGCATTTCTCCTTTGAAACTCAATGGAAACTCGAATTGCATTATGTATACACAAGTCTAACCTTTATTTCTTAATCTGGTAAGAGTATATTATTTGGTGGTTTATCATGTGGTATAATTTTTTTATTTTCTATATTTTCCAATACATGCAATTGACAGTACGTGCTCAGTTTTTTTATAGGTGGCCGATAATTTTATATTGTTTACAGTAATTAACAATAATATATATAAAGGTATTATATATTATATTTTTCTCAGGTTGCATTAAGAAAATGAATATCTAGAGTTTTATTTCTAAGAAGAATTATGAATTGGCGGAAAATTAAGGTACGTGCCTCTGCTCTTATATATATGCATAGAACATTGCGCTTTAAATTTTGTCTAGTTAAACATTTCAGTTTTTACTTTGTGGCGCAGATACTTGGTTACAAGTTTTGCCCATGGCATTTCTCCTTGGAAACTCAGTGGAAACTCGAATTGCATTATGTATACACAATTCTAACCTTTGCTTCTCAATCTGGTAAGAGTATATTGTTTGGGGGTTTATCATGTGGTATAATTTTTTTTTTATTTTCCTATACATGCAATTAACAGTACGTGCTCAGTTTTATTATATATTATATTTTTTTTATTTTTTTTTGTTTATAGTAATTAACAATAATATATATAAAGGTATTATATATTATATTTTTCTCAGATTGCATTAAGAAAATGAATATCTAGAGTTTTATTTTTAAGAAGAATTATAAATTGGCGGGAAATTAAGGTACATGCCTTTACTCTTATATATATGCATAGAACATCGCACGTTAAATTTTGTCTAGTTAAACATTTAAATTCTTCATTTTGATATGTGCACTATAGTTAGTTTATATATATATGGGAATGATCTTAAGAGGACCAACTTTTTGGTCCTTAAATATGGACCAACCAATTCGAAAGGGTGAATGGACGAATTTTTTGAAGATATTTGGTAGAGATGATCTACTAGATTAGTGGATCATTTCCACCAAATTTCACAAAAAAATGCACCCCGGAAGTAGATTAACTAAAAAAATTATATATATATATATATATATATATCTATTTTTGGCCTTTGAAAATTGATAATGGACTTCATCTCTCCAGGAACATATTTTGTACAAAAAGACAAAGACAGTTTAAAAAGGGAGACTCAGATACTGCGGTGACTTGTACATATGCATAAAAATGGATTTGCTTCGGGATTTCAAATATGGTATGGCATTTATTAACATTGTACTTTTTGTATTATATGTGGGGAAGATTTTTATTGTAAAGATATATAATAAAACATCATTTGTACTTAAAGAGAATCTACTGGTGATCAACAAATGACACTATTAATATCACCGACTTTGGATTGGCTAAAGAAGAAAAAACTTACACTTGGTTGTAAGTTTTTTCTTCTAAAAAACTATATCCACTACTTGAGTTTGTATTTAGTCATTACATGTAAATTGCACACATTTCCATTAGTAAATCTATTTGTATACCTTTTTGTGTTAGGTATTGAGCCACAAAGATCTTGTAATAGTCTTCAGTGAACATTCTTACCATTGGTATGTTGTTTTATTATTTTATTTTTATTTACTCCTTGTTTTAATAATCATTAAACTTATTTTTCCCCTTGGATATGGGAAATTCCTTTAATTACTTATAAAGGGAAGTACTTGCAGACATGTGAGCAGTTGCTGTAGTACTAGCTAGACTTTTTACTTCGTGTAACTCCTGGTGAAAGGTGATGTTAATTATATTGCTATATATAGTTAAGTGAAGTTACTAGTTAATTGTCCTTTTTCAATTCATAACATGCACTTACAAATGAAACTGTGCACTAAGAAATCACCTCATTGCTTTCTTTATCCAAAAAAAATTGAGAAAAATTTCAAAATCTATGAGATTCCTTCTACTTCAAGCTAGACATATTTGAAAATGTTGCACATTGAAATCCCCACATTATCCTTTTTCCTTGGGCAATGAGTTGGATCAATATATAAGATGTGTATTATTGGTGCACCTACAGATTGGTTACCTTTCTTGAAGCAAGATGTCTTTTTGGTTTAATTAGTATCATTCATGCATATGTGAGGTTTAGTTTGTAGTGTACTGAAGATAACAATATTTTTATTATTTTATTTTTTACTTTACGTGTCACTAATTTCTTATTTTATTTTTTAATTATTTATCATCCCAGTACATGAGAGGTATAATTGTTGTATTAATTGTTGCAATCTATTTGAGAGGTATAAAATCTAGGAACAATAGAATAATATTTTTTTTCAAATTTATTTCAACAATGGTCACGGTTTATAGCCGTGACTATTTAATTAATTGTGGGACCCATGGTCACGAATCAAAACCGTGACCCCATAGTTAAGCCTTCCAATCTTGCTACGGTCCAAATTTGTGACCATATCTTACTTTAGTCACGGCTACGCGCCGAGACCCATAGTAAACAATGGTCACAGCATGAACCCGTGACCATTAATCAACATGGTCACGGATTTAAGCCATGACATATTTAACAAAGGGCACGGATTATATCCGTGACCATCTTTTCTCAATTCGTGGCATGGCGAGCACTAAATAGCCGTGACGATTCTTTGTTGTCACGAGGAATAACCGTGACCAAATAAATGGTTACCCCGATAATGGTCACGGTAAATAACCGTGACTATTATAGATGGCCAGGGTCTGGAACCGTGACTATTCGACTATTTTGGTGTAGTGAAGACTTTAAAATCAACCATTAAAATCAACCAATTAAATTGTCTTAACAAAACCTTGGACTCGTAATCACCACATCGTCTTTCCGACTATCCTTGTGGTTCGACACTTGGACTTACCAAGTATTATAACTTGACAACTTGCACTTGGGTACCTAAGCACGGAAGTATTTTCGGCGCGTTAAGTTTTTGGCGCCGTTGCTGGGGATACGGTGAAAGACGGATTACGGGTTTCGAAAAAAAAATTCACTTTGTAAGTATTCTCTCCCTTTGTAAATTATTTTTTCAACTTATTATTATTTATTTTTTTTAGGTGGAAAATTTTATTCGAGATCACCCTTCCGAGCTTATGCCCGGAAATTTGTACATTGATCTTCGCATAAGTTCACCAAGAGGCCAACCACTACCAAGGCACCCTACTCCTTCACCTACTCCTTCCGAAATGGATAACAAGGATAATGAGTCAAATACCGGAGAGAACAATAATCATCCTGAACCGGTCCGTACAATGCGAGATTACCTTCAACCTCCTCGAGGCACTTAAAACTCTTGCATTGTCATTCCCACGGGTCAAGCCGGAACATTTACTCTCATAAACCGGGCATGTTGCAACATATACCGTCATTTCATGGTATGGATTCCGAAAACCCTTACTTGCATTTAAAAGATTTTGAGGAAGTTTGCTATACTTTTAGAGAAGCTAACACAAATGAGGAAGTAATGAGGTTAAAAATTTTTCCATTCTCTTTAAAAGATAAAGGGAAAATATGGCTAAATTCTCTACGTCCCAATTCCATTCGAACATGGCAAGAATTGCAAACCGAATTTTTAAAGAAATTCTTTCCCATTCATCGAACCAATGCTTTGAGAAGGCAAATTTCAAATTTTTCTCCTAAAGAAAATGAAAGTTTTTACAAATGTTGGGAAATATATAAAGAGCTTTTGAATTCTTGCCCCCATCATGGACATGAGAGATGGAGTATTGTTAGCTATTTTTATGAATCACTCACTCCCGCTATGCGCACATTTGTGGAAACGATGTGTAATGAAAATTTTTTGAGCAAAAGTCCGGAGGAAGCTTTGTTGTACTTTGATGAAATAGCCGAAGGTGCTCAAAATTGGAACACGTACACGGATGAGGGTAAGGGTAAAGTTTTCGAGAGAGGGGAGTTGTACCAATTGTCCAAAAGTGATGACATTGAGCTGAAATTCATTCAATTATCAAAAAAGATTGAAGCCATGGAGTCTAGTAAAATGAGGGAAAGTAGTGTGGGCGCTAGCACCGTTTGTGTCATTTGTGAGAAGGTGGGACATTCCACGGAGGAGTGTCACACAATTCCGGCCTTCAAAGAGGTCCTTCAAAGTCCCTCACAAATCAATGCTATGAACTCATACTCTAGGCCAAACAATGACCCATTTTCTCAAAGGTACAATGAAGGGTGGAGGAATCATCCTAACTTTAGTTGGGAGGAAATCAAAATTCTCATCAAAATGAAAATCCAAACTCCTACCAACAAAGGCCACCTCCACCTCAAAACAACTCTTTTGGCCAAACCAACCCAAACCCAAACCCAAATTCAAATTTGGAGTCTCTTTTGCAGCAATTTATAGATAAGACCAATAGAGAGGTTAGTGATTTAAAAACCCAAATGTCCAAACTCACAACCGCATTGTCTACTCAAGAAAAAGGAAAGTTTCCATCCCAACCCTTAGCTAATCCCCGAGGCCAAGCTTTAGTGATTAATGAGGGTGAATTGAATGGCAATGTTGAGGAGTTGAAATCCATCACCATCCTTAGGAGTGGGAAAGAGATTGACAAAACTATAGTTCCTAAGGCCAAAAAGCCAGTGGACATAGGTGAGTCAAGCCAAGTTGAGAAGGTCACCATTGAAGAGAGAATGAGGGAAGAAGAGAGAGTCGAAAATGAGAATTTGGAAAAAATCAATAGTGTCAAAATCCCTTTTCCGAAAAGGTTATCTCAACCTTTGAAGGAGACCCGAAATGCCGAAGTTCTTGATGTGTTCAAACAAGTGAAAATTAACATTACATTGCTTGATGGGGTGAAACAAATTTCTTCTTATGCAAAAGTTTTAAAAGATTTGTGCACCACCAAGAGGCGATTGAATGTTAAAAAGAAGGCATTTATGGCAAAACAAGTGAATTCAATAATGCAAGGCACTCGAATTCCAAAATTCAAAGATCCCGGTTGCCCCACCATTTCTTGTTTGATTGGCAACTTTAGAATAAAAAAATTCATTGCTTGATTTGGGGGCGAGTGTTAATGTTTTGCCATTTTCGGTCTACCAACAATTGGGTTTAGGAGAGTTGAAACCCACGAAAGTCACGATCCAATTGGCGGATCGATCGGTCAAGATTCCAAGGGGAATTGTAGAGGATGTGCTAATTCAAATTGATAAATTCTATTTTCCTGTGGATTTCATAGTTCTTGACATGCAACCGGTATCCAATCCCGGAAATGAGATTCCCGTAATTTTGGGAAGACCTTTTCTTGCAACATCAAATGCTATCATCAATTGCAAGAATGGGATTGTAAAATTGGCCTTTGGAAATATGACTCTTGAGCTCAACGTGTTTTCAATAAGTAACAAACAAGGTGATTTTGATGAAGAAATTGAACATGTAAACATGATAGAGTCACTAGTACAGGACCATTTTTCTTTCACTTATGAATCGGAATCATTGGAAGGTTTGCTAACCACTCCCAATGATCCCGAGGAATGTGTACATGTGTTTTCTTTGGATGATAGGAACAAGGAAGAACTCTTGAAGAATGAAGAAAATGCACAAGTGGAACCACCAAATCTTAAAGGAAAGATGGAGCTCAAGTGTCTTCCTAGCAATTTAAAGTACGCTTTCCTAGGTGCTTTTGAAACTTACCCCTTGGTAATTTCTTCCGAACTCTCAAATGATCAAGAAGAAGGGTTGGTAAGTATGCTAAGTAAGTATCGAAAAGCTTTTGGGTGGAAGTTGGCCGACCTCCAAGGAATTAGTCCATTGATTTGCACACATAAAATTCACTTGGAGGAAGGTGCAAAGCCATCAAGATAATTTCAACGGCGGTTAAATCCTCACATGCAAGAAGTAGTAAGAACCGAGGTGTTGAAATTGCTTGATGCCAAGATCATCTATCCAATTTCGGATAGCAAATGGGTAAGTCCGACCCAAGTTGTACCTAAAACATCCGGGCTTACGGTAGTAAAGAATGAAAATAATGAGTTGATACCCCAAAGAGTCACCACCGAGTGGTGAATGTGCATAGACTACCGTAAGTTAAATGAAGTCACTAAAAAGGACCATTTTCCTCTTCCATTTTTAGATCAAACACTTGAAAGAGTGGCGGGTCATGAGTTTTATTCTTTTTTAGACAGATTTTCTGGGTATAACCAAATCGAAATTGATCTTGAGGACCAAGAAAAAACAACCTTCACATGTCCATTTGGTACTTTTGCTTATAGAAAAATGCCTTTTGGTTTGTGCAATGCACCGGCCACTTTTCAAAGATGTATGTTGAGCATTTTTAGCGATATGGTAGAGAAAACTCTAGAGGTTTTTATGGACGATTTTACCGTTTACGGTAAGTCGTTCGATAATTGTTTGCTCAATGTTGAACATGTGTTAGCAAGGTGTATCGAGAAGCAACTCGTCCTCAATTGGGAGAAATGCCACTACATGGTGACAAAGGGCATTGTATTGGGCCATATTGTATCGGGGAAAGGCATTGAAGTAGACAAGGTGAAGATCAAGCTTATCTCAAAGCTCCCCACCCCCAAGTCAATCAAGGATGTTCGCTCCTTCTTGGGGCATGCCGAATTCTACCGAAGGTTCATTCAAAATTTTGGCACCATTGCTAAACCCATGTGCAAGTTGCTCTTGAAAGATGCCCCATTTGAATGGACCAAGGAATGTGAAGAAGCCTTTGTAAAACTCAAGCACATGCTCACTACCGCACCCATCATGCAAACCCCCGATTGGAGTTTGCCATTCGAACTCATGTGCGATGCAAGTGATTACACCGTGGGGGCGGTCCTCAGCCAAAGAAAGGACAAAAAGCCCGGGGTCATTTACTATGCGAGCCAAACTCTCAATGAGGCTCAAATGAACTACACCACCACCGAGAAAGAACTCTTGGCTATTGTCTTTGCCCTCGACAAATTTCGGTCCTACCTCATTGGGTCACCTATTGTCATTTTCACCGATCATGTGGCCCTCAAGTATCTTTTCACAAATAAAGATGCAAAGCCAAGGCTTCTAAGATGTATTCTTCTCCTACAAGAATTCAATCTTTTCATAAAGGATAAGAAGGATGTCGAAAATGTGGTGGCGAACCATTTATCTCACCTTTCATTCACCGACCACATTGAAGAGAGTGCTATTAAAGACACTTTTTCGGATGAGCAACTATTCACAATCTCTTCCTCACCATGGTATGCCGATATCGTGAACTATCTTGTCACCGAAAAGATGCCAAGCCATTGGAATGCCCAAGACCGAAGGAAATTCTTATTCGAGGTCAACCGTTTCTATTAGGATGACCCGTACTTGTTCAAGTATGGGGCAGATCAAATCATTCGACGATGTTTTCCCAATGACGAGTTCGAAAAAGTTCTAAGCTTTTGCCATAATAAAGCTTATGGTGGACATTTTTCGGCCAAAAAGACGGCCGCCAAGATCTTGCAAAGTGGCCTTTATTGGCCAACAGTATTCAAAGATGCCTACCAACATTGCAAATATTGCCCGAGATGCCAAATGTTAGGAGGGATTACAAGAAAAAGCATGATGCCGCTTAATCCAATCTTGGTGATTGAAGTGTTCGATTGTTGGGGAATCGATTTCATGGGACCATTCCCATCCTCTTTCGGTAACCTTTATATTTTAGTAGCGGTTGATTATGTTTCCAAGTGGGTAGAGGCCCAAGCTTGCAAGAAAAATGATCATAAAGTGGTGATCCGATTTTTAAAAGAAAATATTATTGCAAGGTTTGGCACTCCCAAAGCGATTATAAGCGATGGTGGGTACTCATTTTTGCAATAAACCTTTTGAATCTTTAATGCAAAAATATGGGGTAAATCACAAAGTATCACTCGCTTATCATCCACAAACCAATGGCCAAGCTGAACTTGCCAATAGGGAGATAAAGCAAATTCTTGAAAAGATGGTAAATCCAAATCGCAAGGATTGGTCATTGCGTCTTAACGATGCACTTTGGGCTTGCTGTACTGCTTTTAAAACAATTTTAGGAATGTCTCCCTATCGGATAGTATATGGCAAGCCTTGCCATCTTCCCGTTGAGTTGGAACATAGATCATTTTGGGCAATTAAAATGATGAATTTTGATATTGAAAATGTCGGAAGCAACCGAAAGTTACAACGTGAGGAGTTGGAGGAATTAAGGAGGGATGCATACCAAAATGCTAAGATAAGCAAAGAACGTGCAAAATTTTTTCATGATAAATCTATTTTAAGAAAAGAATTTAAACTCGGGCACAAAGTTCTAGTTTATGACACGCGTTTGCATCTCTTTTCGGGAAAGCTGAAGTCACGTTGGACCGGCCCATACATTGTTTGACATGTATTCCCTTTTGGGGCCGTGAATGTTGAGGATCCCAAAACCGGCTTTGTGTTTAAAGTGAACGGACAACGCCTTAAACCATTTTTGGAATTCCCACCTCAAGAGGAGTCCACCACTCTTGAAGATCCGACCTATACCTAACAAGCAAGGTGTTGTTTGTATATAATTTTTACTTTTATTAAAAAAAAGAGAAAAAAAATTGCTTTATTTTCTTTCCTTCTTTTTTGGGTTTGGTTTGATAAACATGATATGAGGATTGAAATGTGGTTGTAATGCATGCATGTTATGTTTTCTCTAATTCTAACCCCTTTTTTTTTGTTAGTGTGTACATATAGTAATTTTGCTTTGAAAATAGCTCTCTTTTGTCTCATGAAAATCGAAAAGCCAAATGGGAGATTGCCAATTTCTCGTTCTCTTCACATTGAGGACAACGTGTTCTTCAAGTTAGGGGGTAATGTACTTAAACTTTAATGACTTTTCAATTTCTGAATTTTTCATGTGTTTAGAGTTTTTTTTTTAAAAAAAATTTGAAAGTTTGAAAAATGATGAATAATTTTTTTTAAAACAAAATGATGATGATTGGTTCATTAGCTATTGGCATAAATTCCTTGATCTAGATGGAATTTTGAGTGATAATCTACCTTCCTTTACTTCAATTAGATTCATGACCCTAGAAATGTTCCTTAAAATGTGTAAATGCTTCAAGTAGAGAAATTCTTTCGTAACACTTAGAGTAATTTTTATTTTGTGAAGAGGGAATTCTTGTCCAAAAATGATGAAAGTTTTTTCGAAAAGATCCTCCAATAGAGAGGACAAATGCATGGCACTTTGAAAAACTTGGATGACTTTTAATCCTAATATTGACTTAAAGTTTCATTTGATTAAATCATAAGTCTCTTTCTCTAATATTACGGATAGGTAAAGGTTACCATATAGGAAAGGGTGAATAGCTTCCTTCAAGCTTAATAAATAAGCATAAAATGTCAAATTTTATATGGTGAGTTTGCTGCCCCCCATAGAGATGAAAACCGGTTTGAACTAATTTAGCGAAAATTCCAAGAAAATATAAGAAAAGTGCTTAGAAATGGACAAAAATTTGAAACTTTCGTTTTTGAAGGAAATTCCTCTTCCATCTCTAATGATCAATACTCTGTGTTTAAATAAGAATTTTACTAATCCAAGGCTTAGCATGTGATTAAAAGGAAGTATGGGTTAAGTTTCTAAAGGAGATAAGCAATTTAGATAGTCATTCAAAACCCACAAGTCTAGAAATAGTGATAGTAATGTCATAGGCTTTGCAAATTGAACTATTACAATCATCATTCTCATCATTCACCATGATCAAACTTTTGATGTTTGTAGGTATTATCACTGTAAACCTTCACGAGACACAACTCGTCTTCTAGGGGAACTTAAGAGTTCAAAGGCTTAATGCATGTGCTAAATGCATTTTCGGATATTATACATAGCTATTTTTATTTTGCTTGCTAAGGGACTAGAAAGAGATAAGTCGGGGGGAGTTGATAAATGCTTAATATTGTCATTCATACGCTCATTTTCGGAATTATTTTACGCGTTTATTCCTCTAAAACTACTCGGTTTGCCAACTTATTTTGCGATTAGTCTCGTAGCACTTTTGTATTTAACAATGCTTGGAAAGGTACATTTTGTGTTTATTTTGTTGTCTTTAGATTTCAAGAAATATTATATTTAATACAATAGTGGAATTTTTCATGGACAAAAGGAATCCAAGAAAGTGGAAGTCTCCATGTCCATGTGATTAAAGAAAGAAAGTGGAATTGTTCATGTGATTAAAGAGCATCCAAGAAAGTAGAAGCCTCCATGTCCATGTGATTAAAGAAAGAAAGTGAAATTGTCCATGTGACCAAAGAGCATCCAAGAAAGTGGAATTCTCCACCAAAAATAAAAAAAGCATTGTTTATTTTTGGCATCCAACACAACTCTCCTATTTATAGTCTTCATTGTTGCTTTGGAGAGGAGTCCTTTTATTACTTCTCATTTTCTTAATTTATAGAGAGCTTGTAATAGTTTTTTTTAGAGAGAGAAATGGAGTTTACTTTTATAATTCTTGTCTCTACATTTATTATGGAGTAAATTTCTTTGCTAAGGCTAAAAGATGAAATTTACAATGCATTAATTATGTAAATTCAATTCTCATTCCATTGTTAGTATTGTTAAATACTTTTTGAATCCTTCATCTTCTACATTTTTTCAACCATTCATAAGCTAGTAAGATAATTTTTCATATGATGATTTGACGTTGTATGCCTTGTATATATAGATCTCAAGCATTAATGGAGAGATGATACACTTATGTATTTCTTACTAGCCTATGTCCATTTTTTCTTTGAATGAGATACTTTTCATTGCCAAGCATGATTAGTTTTTGAATATTCATGGAAACACCATAAATTTGAGATTTTAATCTTTTAATACTTTAATGATATGTTGAATGCTTTCTACACTTTATGTGATTTTAAGACTCATCATCTTCTTAGTTAAAGTGTTGCCAAAGAAGATCTTTTAAATTTATGACATAAACAACTTCATTAATCATTTTAAGGATTCAATTTGTATTTATCAAATAAGTCTATATAGGACGGTTTGACCTCCACCTAGACCTCCCAATCATAGACAAATGAAATGTTATGATTTATCGAGCTAAACTCCTTGTAGTTGGCCATTTTCATAATCAAGTCATTTGCCTAGGGGAAACTCACAATGAGTTCTTAAATGCCTAGTTTAAATTTATGCCTTATCTTTTTGTGTATTTTAAGTTTGAATCTTGGTTGATATTATATGGGAATGGGTTGTACTTGCTTCACACCCTTTGTCACAAGATAAAAATGAGAGATACACTTGTGTTAATATTTGCTTACACCCTTTCTTTATATGGCATTTATATGGGAATGGGTTGCTTTTGCTTCACACCCTTTTGCTTAGAAATGGGTAAAATATTCAACACTTAGGAATTGCATTGAGAACTTTGAATGAGGTTGATTTTACTTAACTTTGCAAAACAAATGAATTCTATAATGCCTTAGCCTTTTCTCATCTATTGTTACATCATTTTAATTTTTATTGCAAGACTTTAAAATCAACCATTAAAATTAACCAATTAAATTGTCTTAACAAAACCTTGGACTCGTAATCACCACATCGTCTTTCCGACTATCCTTGTGGTTCGACACTTGGACTTACCAAGTATTATAACTTGATAACCTGCACTTGGGTACTTAAGCACGGAAGTACTTTCGGCGCGTCATACTCAGCCCATAAGCACCAAGTACATAGGTTTGTATTTGCTTGTCATTGGGTTAATAAAAAGTGGAGTGTTACCAAGTGTTTTATAGACCACAAATAGTGGCTGCCTAAAGCAATGTCACAATATAAGTGAATTGTTAATGAAGTGCACAATTAGTGAAAATAATTCCGCTATCCTATTTGGAACATATATAATCAACGTATTAAACATAATAGAAAACAACTTGTATCATTCACCATTGATTAAGTTGGAATAAGTGTTTTCCTAAAAAGTACATATTTATGAAAATATTATCTACATGAATTAAGTGCATTGAAAATAGGAAAAGGGAAAGTGTTTTCTTTGATGCAACTGACCGCCTTTCGTTTTCTTTGGATAGTGTTAATGTTGTAGGGTATTAAGTGTTTTTGGTCAGTTCTTGTTCTTGTCTGGGTCACTGGAACTTTCAGTGGATGTCTTATCCTCTGC
Source organism: Lonicera japonica (assembly GCA_021464415.1). Taxonomy (NCBI): domain Eukaryota; kingdom Viridiplantae; phylum Streptophyta; class Magnoliopsida; order Dipsacales; family Caprifoliaceae; genus Lonicera; species Lonicera japonica. The sequence continues at coordinate 47,696 of JAKCWG010000807.1, read as the reverse complement.
TCTTTAGCTTTTTTATATTGTATTTGCCTTTATCTCTTTTTAGTTGGTTAAAGAAATCTTTGGTTTTCTATAAAAAAAAGGAAAGGGGATGTAAAAACAGCTTAATCCATCGAGGAAAAAATTCAATAAATGCGTAAAGTATCAATCAATTTCCTCTTGCTTCTTAGTTTGCACACTAAATCAAATTTGAAAACATTCTTTCAAAAATTATAGGACATGGTAGTTTAAAGGAAGATAAAAACATTTTTCACATATAACAACCTTAAGAGTGTCTTCAACGGTCTTTTAAAACTATATTTTGTGTCAAATTTACACATTTTGTAACAAAAAAATAATGCCCCAACCGTCATGTAAAAGTGGGATTTATGTAAAATGAATGTGTAAAATACACCCTTAGTTTGTACCGCCACATCATCTTTCTCTCTACTCAATTATTTTATATAATTTTAAAATATAATAACTTTTAGTACAAAATATAGATTTTAACAAAAATTATATATTTGAAATCTACTCATCAAGTGCTACAAAACAAGATGCACTGTGAGTATAAAATTATGTGCTAAAAATTTTAAGAGAAAAATATGAAATATTACATAAAATAATATTAATATGTGTTAATATCTCATAGGTTCTTTCAAAATTTGCACATGAGTTTACAAAATGTACCATTGGAGCATTTTGTTCGGACTTCAAAATTTTGTGTAAAAAAATGGTTGACGCATAAGATTTACACCTTAATTTTTACACAACAATTGGAGATGCTCTATGATCTTACAAAAGGAAAAGATGAATAGGAGGTCTGAGACTTACTTAAGAGTTATATATTTGCTGTGATTGATCATCAAATGCAAACGAACACGCAAATTTGACGGTAGTAAGAGGCCAACGACCTTTTCCAACATCTGCAAAACATGCTAGAATATTTGAAAGAATATTTCATAGCACAAGATTAAGTACGTTTCGTCTTAATAGAGAGATTAACAAGAAAAACTCAAATTTAATCCAACCTATACAAATGTTTACGGATTAAAGTGCTTACCAAGAACAAGTATGCTACGCTCCTTTTCTTCCCCTCATTTTTTTGCTTACACAAAATCAAAAGGTGTATCTAGATAAAAAAAATAAGATTGATGTGATCCAAGATCATGTGCATGTGAAGGGGTTAAATGATCAACAAACTATTACATTGAGTTTCATGAGAAAGTGGCATAGTTATAGCACAAAGTAAAAATAGGTAATGATTGTACTCAAAATTTTTTACTACATGAGTACTAGAGCAAGCATGAATTTTACTACATAATCACAACACATGGGATCATAACAGTTACTATCTCAACTGTTGACAAATAGAGAGAGATGAGAGAATGAATTATGTTGTTTTTATATGAGCCATGTAATCCCTTTACTTAGGGATGAGAGAAATACATTGTCAACATAGAGATCCATACAAATCTTATACATGTGGAAAAAATGAGATTTGGTTTGAATAAGAGGGAGATATGGTTTGAATAAGAGGGAATGTAGTCTTTGAAATTATCTCCATATATGTTGACATATATGGAGATATGTTGAAATATATGATAATAAACATTATCTCCATATATGTTGACATATATGGAGATATGTTGAAATATATGATAATACTCCCCCTCAAGTTGGCACCCAAATATCAAACATGCCCAACTTGCTAACCATTTTGGCGAATATCTTCTTTGTCACAGGTTTGGTGAGTATATCAGCCAACTGATCCTCAGAGTGTACATGAGGAACAAAAATAACTTTCTCTTCTAACTTCTCTTTGATGAAGAACATATCCACTTCAACATGCTTTGTTCTATCATGTTAAACTGGATTATGTGCGATATCACATGATGCCTTGTTGTCACAATATAGCACCATGGGTTCTGTCGGAGGAAAATCGAGATCTGTCAGTAGTAGTTTCAACCACAATAACTCTCGAATACCAAATGCCATTCCTCGATATCCTGCTTCTGCGCTGGATCGGGATACTACATTTTACTTTTTACTCCTCCAAGTGACCAAATTTCCTCCTACAAATGTGAAGTACCCTGATGTAGACCTTCTGTCACATATATTACCTGCCCAATTAGCATCACTGTATCCTTCAATTTTTAGGAAATCTTCATTTTTCTTAAACAGGATTCCCTTATCAGGAGCTGCTTTGAGATAACTGATAATCCTCATAACAGCCTGCATATGCTTCTCCCCTGGATTATGCATGAATTGACTGACAATACTCAATGCATATGATATATCAGGCCTTGTATGTGCTAGATACATCAATCTTACCACCAATCTCTGATAGAGCCCTTTATCAACGGGAACTTGATCTGTTTCGAGCTCTAACTTTAATCCTTCCTCCATTGGAGTCTTTGACGGTTGACAAGCGGACATTCCGGTTTCGCTTAGTAAGTCTAGGGCATATTTTCTCTGAGAAAGAAAGATGCCTTTCGATGATCTAGACACCTCGATTCCCAAAAAATACTTCAAGTTCCCAAGGTCTTTCATCTCAAACTCCTGAGATAAGAGTTTCTTCAATGCTTGTTGTTCTCAAGCGTCATTTCCTGTGAGCACCATGTCATCTACATAAACGATAAGTGTCGTAATTTTCTCATGACTTTTTTCAAAAAATAAAGTATGACCAGAATTACGTTGACTGTTCCCAAACTGTCTCATCGATCTCGCGAATCTCCCAAACCAGGCTCTGGGGGATTGTTTTAGTCCATACAAAGATTTTTTTAACTTGCAGACCTTATGCGTATGCTCAATCGGGATCTCATATCCAGGTGAAAACTCCATATACACCTCTTCTTATAACTCCCCATGTAAAAAGGCATTTTTTTACATCGAACTGTTGTAGAGACCAGCCCAAGTTTGCAGCTAATGAGAGTAGCACCCGCACAGTATTGATCTTCGCCATAAGCGCGAATGTCTCCAAATAATCAATCCCATGTGACTGTGTATAGCCTTTTGCAACTAGTCTCGCTTTGAATCTTTTGAATGTTCCATATACTTTAAACTTCATAGTGTATACCCATTTGCAGCCTACCTTCCCTTTTTTTGCTGGTAATTCGGTCAAATCCTATGTGTCATTTTTCAACAAGGTCTTCATTTCCTCATCCATTGTTGATTTCCACTTAGGATTACATAAGGCTTCCTACACACTATTAGGAAAAGATATAGAAGATAATTGATTCACAAAGGATTTGTTAAATGCAGTTAACTGATCATAAGACACCTAATTACTCATAGGATTCTTGGCTTTACTTGTAAAGTCTGGGTCATATGTTGGTTTAGGTACACCTTTATTTGTTCGGTTAGGAAGTTTTTTTATAGGAATAAAAGAAGATGATAACTGAAAGGACTCAGTTTCAGGGATATTTGAAGTGGACGATTGGTTGTTTGCGTTAGGCGGAGACAGGGATGGCACAACGTCATTCGAAAAAGTTTTTGCTTTTTCTATATCCGGGGATGACGCGATTTTGGTTGTTTCTGCTGCCGGTGGTGAATTCAAAGTCAACGTTGGAACTACCTCTATTGAGCTTATCTTCTCCTTACTGATATTTCCAAATAACTTAACTTCCTTATAATGCTCCTCTTGAAGTTCAGTCCGGTGAAAGTACATAGTTTCTTCATGAAATGTCACATCCATTATGACATACAGTTTTTGTGTGGGAGGTTGATAACACCAATACCCCTTCTAAAAACATGCATACCCTACAAAGACGCACTTGAGAGTGCAATGGTAAATGGAAGAATGTAACATATCCAAACACCCGGGGATGAAGATTTAACACGGTACGAGCTGAGAAAAACTTAGCTAAGATTTCGAAGGGTGTCTGTAAATTAAGTACAGCTGATGGGATGCAGTTTACTAAATAGACAGCCAAAGAGAGTGCCTCACCCTAATACGAGGTTGGTGTGTTTGCGCCAATCAATGATGCCCGAATTATTTCCAACAAATGACGATTTTTTCGTTCGACATCCCCATTTTATTGAGGAGTATAAGGACATGTTGTCTGATGAATAATTCCATGGACTTTGAAGTATGCCTGTAACTCGGTACTCATATATTCACCACCATTGTCACTTCGGAGAACTTGAATGATAGCGTTATATTGTGTACTGATCTGTTTATGGAATCCCTAAAACAAACTGCTAACTTCACTTTTGGATTTCATAGGACAAACCCACGTCATCCGAGTGCAATCATCAATAAACGTGATAAACCATCGTATACCACTTAAAGAAGAAATGTGAGATGGGCCCCATACGTTCGAATGAATAATCATAAATGGAACTGAACTTTTACTCAATGAAGGTTTAAAGGAAGTACGATGGCTTTTAGCCAATTCACAAATCTCACAATGAAAAACAGAAGAATCAACTTTATTAACTAAACGGGAAAATAGTTTCTTTAAGTAGCCAAACAATGCATGTCCTAACCGGCGGTGCCATAACCAAAGTTCATATACAATATTCTTTTCAGAGGTACTAATGTGCAAGGCCTTGTGTAAGCGATCTGTGTTTTTTAACTCTAGGTCCATGTAGTACAATTTTCCCTTCCTAACGCCATTACCAATCGTCTTTTTCGTCTGAATATCCTTAAAAACACAATGAGAAGGCCAAAAGGTGACAAAACAATGTAAGGCATTAGTTATTTGTGAAAGAGATATGTCCTAAGACTATTCATAGATTATGATTTGTACTTGGATATTTTATGCTTATTGTTATTTATAAAGTTTATTTATTATACTTTATATTCTCTTGTAAATAATATATATTAATACTATTTCATCAAGTACGTGACTTGATTGTGGGATGCTAGTAATGTTATAATAATATTATTTAGATGTCCCTAATCATATGTCAATAACCTAGGATCACATTGATATAATGATTAGAGTATGGGTCAGCTGATGATTATGTTCCACAAGTCATGGATATGGAAATATCAAGCTGAACATACTGATACTTGTTAGGGAACAAGGTATTGGACTGACCCGCTTTGGGGACACTGCGAGGAGTGTTACATAATGTCATCAGTGATGTTCCCCATTTGTGATATCGTATTATCCTTAGACCTGAGATCGCCATGGTTACCAACATAGGGATTAGCATGTCAGGCATTATCAAACGTTGCTCTTGATCGAGTAATTATAAAGATGATGACCGAGCATACTATGAACTATGTAGAGGTATGTGGTTGATCAAGATGGGATTTGTCACTCTCGTATATTGAGAGAGATATCGTTGGGCCCCTTGATAAGTGTAATTAATATTTGCATGGCCATGCACAAATGAGATGTCATTTGTTTTAGATTAATTACACTTAGAGATCAAGAAATAAAGATTGAACTATACAAGAATGACACTTGCCTAGTCTTGTGTTCAATCTAGATATCGATTGACAAAAGGAGTTAATATTTGGAATATCAATTTAAGGTTGTGTCGTTTTTGACCTTTATACTCTTTGGATAATAGTAATGTTTTACTAGAGACCGCTTACTATTCGTATAATATAATGGGCTTTTATTTATACTGCCAAAGAGTGTAAAACCTACAGGGTCGCACACCAAAACGAGTTGGATCAAAACGAATTAAAACGGGCCAAGTTGGACTTAGGCCCAGTTCGTTTGTTGCTTAGGGTTCTCACTAGGGTTCTCTTATAAAAGGGAACCTTTATTCATCTTGGCCGTCAAGGAAACTCAGAGAGGCCAGAGAGAGAACCCTAGAAGGCGCTAGTACACTAAGCAAGGATCTCATCCCGTTCGTGTGTGCATACCGTAGAGGCGTCGTAATTTCTACGCTAAGGACGACAACAACAGAAGGATTCGATCCATCCGGTTCGTTCTAGTAACATCAAATCACACATAAGGTATGTCTTCTGTCAATTTATTGAACAGCATAAATCCTAGGGTTTAAGATTAGTGCGTAAATTAGTGTATGCGATGCATGATTACTGCCCTAATTCCCTACAATTTGAGCAACAGATAATAGGCTATAATCTAAGGATGGTACTAATAAGACTGAGCTAAGGTTCAGGGTGTTTGATAGATTGACTGATACTTTTCCTACTACGGGAACTGGAGCACCATTAGTTGTGAAAACAAAGGTCTGAGATGATAGGGTTAAAGGAGTAACCATTTTTAAATTAGATGTCATATGATCAGTGGCACCCGAATCAATTACCCATGTATTATTCAAAACAGAGACAACATGTAAAGTCATACCTGATGTACCTGTGGTGGTGAGTAAGCCTGAGGCCTGTTTGTTACCTCCTTTTGTGGTCTGACTTGTTTGGCCAGTGCGAGAATCCTTCCACTAATCTGGATAGCCAATGATTTCGTAGCAACCCTTTTTCGAGTGTCCCGTAAGTCCACAGATAGAGCATGGAGGGTACTTAGAGGTCGAACCCCGAGAGTCATTCGGCTAATTACCATAGCCGAATTGTTTCTCTGAATTACGCCAATTGAAATTAGAGGGAACTTGATTACGGGCTATTATAGCTGTAGTATTTATCGTGGGGTTTATTGTTTATAGTCGAAGAGCTTCTCAACAAACCAGGGCATATATCGCTTCTAGTTCTAAAATCGGCTCCTTTCAAAAAATCTCACCCCAAATTTATTCATGTTCATTATCCAACTCGGCAAGAAAAATGTGTACTCTCAAGCGTTGAAATGATATCCTGTAAGACTCTACATCATTAGGAATTTTCATAACTACCTTATCACGGTGGTCTAACTCACTGAATATCTCTGTCAGTTCCCCATAGAACTCATATATTGATCGCCCACCCTGTTTGGCAGTGAATGCCTGTTGGTTCAAAGAAAAAACCTGTAGTTCATCAACCCCGTCATGAAACGCTATAGACAGTGATTTCTAGATCTTATGCGCCATAGGAATACGAATGTAACGTTTCATGATTTCTAGTTTCATTGACATTAAGAGACAGTATTTTACTCGTTGGTTATCAGGGGACCATTTATCGTATTCTGGTTTTTATTCTTTCAGAATTGAGGCTGAACCCTAAATAAAAGAGAATTTTTGTGTTTATCTGCGATGTGCATCTCCATGAGTTGAGACCATATATCATAGTTGGTCTCATCTAGTAGAATGCCGATATTGAATGAGGAGCCCTCAGTTTGAATAATGAGAAGTGAATCCTTTGTGGCTGATACGGTCATGGTTGTGGGGTCAAAAGCCATTGGAGGAATGTAATACTAAAAAATCTAGATAAAATATGAAATTTTTGAGGTCGTGGTTGTGTTCAGAGGGTTAGAAATTGCCAGGAACAAGTTCTAGGGCAAAAAAATATAACTTTCAGAAAGTTCAAGGGCCAAAGTAGAAAAACCAAACAATTCTAGGTGGTCAATTTGCAAATGATCCGAAGTTTTGGCTAGCTGTTGACGTGGCAGGTTTGGTCAACAGTCAACAATAATGTGGCTGACGAGGCCGACACATGGCGCTGACGTGGCGCGTGAGAATTGCGGAACGGAGTATGGTTTCTGTGGGTGGCGCATGACGAGTCCAAATCCTTTTATTCGAACATGTTTAGGATCGTATTTTTAAGACGATCAGGATGATATGATGGTTGGTTGGGTTAGATGTTTGTAATGGATGAAAATGAAGCTTTTGAACCTCTGTATGTAGTTTTTGAAGATGGTGTGGGTTCTGCTGTAATGGTGTTGGGTCTGTGGGGATGGTGTGGGTTCTGTGGATGTGGTGTGGTTGTGTTTATTATGTCAATTATTCCTCTGATACCATGTTGACAAATAGAGAGAGAAATGAGAGAATGAATTATGTTGTTTTTTTATGAGCCATGCAATCCCTTTATATAAGGATGAGAGAAATACATTGTCAACATAGAGATCTATACAAATCTTATACATGTGGAAAAAATGAGATTTCGTTTGAATAAGAGGGAGTGTAATCTTTGACCTTATCTCCATATATGTTGACATATATGGAGATATGTTGAAATATATGATAATAAACTAATACAAGTATGTATGTATGGTGCAATACTGCAATGCCACATAACTAAATTATGATCGATCAAATCACCACATAAGCAAAATCGTGAGTATACAAGCAACAAATTAAATACAGTACAAAAGCCAACTATTGGACAACTTCTGTTCTCCATGCTAATTTCCCCAATCAATTCAAAATTTTGAAAAATTCAGCAAAAACTTTGATTGCCAAGATTTAGGAACAATATATGCCAAGAAATACACAAAGGACTTACTTGGAGATTGTTTATACACTGTTTTCGAGACATTGTCTAATATTGTTTTTTACTTTGATAATGGCCCATCTACCATTGGCAACACACATAATTTTGTTTATGTCACTTATCCGGTATAAGTTACATTCAAAGCATTTATACTTAGTATAAGTTTTTAATAAACCAAATTGTATACGCGTAGGTTCCTACTTCATCAAATGTTTGTTGCATAGATCTTGAGGGAGACGACACCTTTTCTGATGAGGTTAGTGTATTTCTAATTCAAATGGTACACAAGAAAATACTTTTGCTATTGGTATTTAAATATTTTCTTGCGAGGTTTGCTGTTCTTATTAGACTATTTCTTAGCTGCCTTTGGGCATGTTTTATTGTGCTCTAGGGACTATTTTTAGGCTGTTTTGTTGCTGAAATTGTGCTTTATTTAGGAATAATTTTAGGACTATTTTGAACTAAATTTTAGGATTCGTTACGGCTAAATTTAAGGACTATTGTCGGACTAAATTTGGTAACTGTTGTTAAGCATTTGGGGACCATTTTAGGACTGCATTTGGTATTTTTTTATATAATTTCTTGCTGCTCTTATTAGAATATCTCTTGGCTACATTTGGGAAAGTTTTACTGTACTCTAGGGACTGCTTTTAAGCTATTTTGTTATTGATCGAATTTAGTGCTCTGTTTTGGACTAATTTTAGGATTGTTTACGGCTGATTTTGGGACATGCTATTACACATTTAGGGACAGTTTTAGGATTGCATTTGGTATTGTTTATTTACTTTTTTTTGCGGCAGTATTAGATTATTTATTGGATGCATTCGAGCATGTTTAACTATGTTCTAAGGACTAGTTTTAGGCTACATTATGGCTTAATTTAGTGCACTGTTTGAGAATAATTTTGGGACATTTTTGAATTTAATTTTAGGATTGAATTTAGGGACTGCTTTAGGATTGAAATTAGGGAATATTACTACACATTTTTGGTCTATTTTAGGACTGCATTTGGTATTATTTAGAACCATGTAGTCAAATGATTGGGTAATAATTGAACAGGTTTACCTCTAACCACATAGTCAAATGATTGAGTAATAATTGAAATGGTGTGGTGCATAACACTCTAGTGATAACTGGTAGAAAAGAATGAGATAAGAATGTATAGAGGATGTTCACCTTTTATGACTATATGGGTTAATCCTCCTCTTGTGAGTAGAGCTAGGAGCTTGGAGTTGCCTTGTATTATAACAAATGAGTTTCGGTTACAAACATAATTTGTCTTTAACTATGATATTACCTTTAGAATATAGCAATTGGAGGAGTTATATATCACTCAAGGTCTAAATTCCATGGGCTCAAGAGCTCTATAATGGCACCTTCTATCTCTATTTTCCTTTTATTTTCTTTCAAACTCTATATCCTCACCTAGCAGCTCTGTAAATGTGACACCCCGTTCTTCCCTTTCCTCGTAGTTGCCTTCATTCGTTCATAAATTTCACCTTGGGTGGTAAAATCTTGTATTGAGGAGTCTTGTAGTGTTCTAGCACTCCGTATTAGTCATATCAGTCCACTTACACTCGCATGAGTGATCGTTTAGTTATTCGGGGTCAATTTGCACTCCTTGTGGGTCAAAACAGCGCCCAAATTAGCCCGGTTAGTATAATCTGGTAATTCGGTAGTGCTTCGGCAGAGCGCTGTCTTCAGAGGATTTTTGAGAATTTTTCATCCAGAATTTGGCAATACTTCCTCTTAGGAAGTTGTATATCTTTGAATTATCTTTCTGTGGACATAAAGATCACCCCAATTCGAGTTTTGAGCAAGTTATGACCAAAATATCAACGGTGGTCAGTGTTGGAAATAAGCTTTGGCTAAGAGCTCCCAAGATCGATCTTGGGAGGTCCAAGATCTATCTTAGAGTCCTGTGTGTTGAATTTTAACCCCTTTAAACCCCTTTTTCTCATCATTTATCAACACAAAACACCCAATTCGACTCATACACTTCCACATACACTTAGAGGGTTCTAGAGGGAGAAATGGGTGAGATTCTTGAGGGATTGAGTGGCTATTTCACCTTGATATAAGATTTGAGCTCAAAATCTTCATATCCTCAACTATTCATCATCTCCTATCTTCTTCTTCCTCTATGGCTGCATGAGGCAAAGCTAGGGCTTCGGGATTGTGGTATCATCACTTTAACTAGCCCTTCAAACTTGTGGAAAATCATCATACGAGGTTAGAACAATAATATTTAACTTGTTTTCTCAACTATTATGTGTTCCATTTAGTGTTAGATACAAATTGGGGGTTTTTGGTACAAAACCTAGGGTTTAATGCTTGCACTTGATTTTGGGTTGTTTGACCTTGGATTAATGGTGGATAATTGCTAGTTAATGCTTAATAAACATGATTAGAGAAAGCAATACACGTATTTAGTCGTAATCATAAGTGTGGACACAAAACCCCCATGAAACGTATACTAGTCTTCGCTAATTTTTGAGATACATATGTAAATGAAGTTTGTGGACTATATATTGCATATAATCATTATCATTACACCCTAAATGACATATATGTGCAGGTTGGTAGGGTGTAGGTCACGTGGTGACTGTTGAGGTGTACTAGCGTAATGTAACTATGCAGAATAGGTGTAAAACCTCCAGACTAGTATGCGGCTTTTCTAGAACAATGTTGTAGTATGTGAGATACACATAGAGCATTAAATTTATGCACAATACACCTTATGTGGTGTCGGGACATGATGGTTGGGGTACTATCCCTTTCAATTATATTTATAACTAAGTACATCTCATGTTAACTATACAATGAGACTTGAATGATGTAAGAATGACAAGAGTGATGATGAATGGCCCTAATATGACAAGTAATGCAGTAATGACTAACGTAGAGTATAAAACATATGAATTACACTATTGGTCTTTGTAATGCACGTGGGATGTGGCGATGTCAATACAGATGAATAATATAATTTATATGGATTTAGTTAAGCTTATAAAATACGTTCATAATCGAGATGAAGCGATAAGAAGTTTATTGGTCATAAGACTTGATTATTGATATTATGATAAGGCTAAAGAAATGAATTTCATTGTTCATGCCATGTGAATGACATGTTTACCCTTTATGTTGATTTTTACACGTGTAATAGATTAGGCAGGCTTGTGATATATATATATATATATATATATATCAATGATGAAATGGATACATTGATGTAGATGTGATCACACGTGGTAGAATGATATTAATAATGATGTTAGGACATCTATGTTGTACATACATGTTCTTGATTGATGTTCTGGCCAACTATCTATGTGGACATTGATTGTAAGGTTGTAGCCTTACCAAGGAGGGTTGTAGCCCTACCTTATGATGGGTTGTAGCCTATTGAGTGAGGTTGACCAACAGCGGTTGGAGCCGCTATGATTGAGTACCGGTACTCGTTGTAACTGGAGTGGAGCCACCCAAAGAGGACAAGGGAAAGGGTTACCCAGTATAGTGCGGTGGTAGCCGCCTCTTATGTTATCATATTGATATATATTGCCTTCCCTCTGATGAGTATTCGTAGTCCTGCATTTAATAGCTTCCCTGGCTTGCAGATTAGTTCGTGTGGCTCTATCCACGGGATTGTGTGTCTCGGGAAGTAGTAGCCCTACACTTAGGCAAAAGATCCTAAGATAGTTCCATCCTCGGAGGAACGTGCTTGTACGGGTGTTCTTCTTGTTAAGTATTTAGAGTGTTATCCCCGGGAAAATGTCTTGCGTGGGTTTATCTCCAAATAAATTACATGCAAGGATCAAGTCCCTGGGTGGTTCACTCACTTGGAGGAGACATGATTAGTTTAGAGCTTGGGGTCCTTCGGGAGCCGATGCTCTCAGCCTAGTGACCGCAGGGTGTAAGCTTGAGACATTATACTAGAGATCTGATGATGTTGACCCTTACTTGATTTTTGTTATGATTATTGTTGCAATTATATCCCTGGTTGAAATACTAAATGATGAGCATTGTGATGTGAATTAGTACTGTAGAAACTAATAATTGCCATAGCATAACGAACCTTAAGAAGTTAATGACCTTAGTTACATGATACACATATATATTATACTACCTCCTTAAACCATGAGCTTCATGGACACAAATCATAAGCGGGCTAAAGAGGTAGGACTAACTTAGCTCGTTCGGGTAGCATCCAAGTACTAGGATGGATATCCTTGCATTGCATTATTTATATATATGGAACGCTGCTAATATCTAAAGTCTTATTTTGTATAAAAGTGTACGCGCATGTTCCTTGCAACATGTATTTTATATATAAAACTTATATTAGTTCCCACTGAGCCCGGTTTTGGCTCACTCCCATTTCCAAACAGTTTTGCAGGTGTGATTTCGGGGTGGCGCGTGATTCTATATTCTAGATACCTCTAAAGTACCGACTATTTTTAGTCCTTACGATAAGGATTGAGTTGTATGTAAATTAGATTATATGTAAACGTATATGTGTACGATAAGAACTGGACTTTGCATTTGATGTACTCTATATTTCAAATGGAATTTTGGTAAAATGTTTTATATGTGGAGTTGATTTATATTGTGATTGAATGAGAAAAGTTTGTATGAAATTTAGTATTACTATTCACAAGTTGGTTTATCGAGAATACGGACTCTACATGCCTGAATTTTGTAAAAAGAATTTTTAAACTCAATGTGCTTTTAACTGTGACTTTATGAGAAAAAGTTCTTGGAAGTTGTATTTTTCATCATTTCACTCGCCGTCGCCATATGGCTCCGTGATTAACAGAATTTCGGAGGTGTAAACCTCTTAACGATATTTGGGGTGTCACAGTAAAAGCTTAGTGGGTGATGGAAGTAAGTGCTTCTTTAAACAGAGATGAAAGTCGGCCATAGTGATCTGGGAGTACCGTGTGGAAGGGCTTATATGTACAAGAGAATAATATGTTTAGCAGGTTTGGAGCAGATGACTGTCAACCGCTCTCCCACCATTGTAGCATGCTCGATTTGATCACCTTGCTTCTCCTCTTAATCTAAAGAATTAAATGCATTTGGTATGCATTTAATGCAGTTGAATGAGGTTATGCACCTCCTGCAGAGTTTGTAGCGGTTGTCCATGCCTTCTTTAACCCCTCTGTCATAGCAGTTGGACGTTATTGGCTTCATCTTGATGAAGGAGCTCGGTAGGTCAAGCTTTGGAGTTCTATGACCTCAATCATAAACTAGAATCCACATTAACATCTCCACGAGCTTGATTGGATACATGTTGCCGGTCTCCAGACCTCTCTACCACACTATCTCACATCAACAGGGATCACCACGTGTCCTCTTATGATTTTTTTAGAAGTGAAGTAATTATTTCACACTATTAGTTGTCCCATATACTTGGCGCCCATCTTAAAAGAGTTGTTCGGGATGGATAAATCTTTATATGGAGAGCTAGGGCTACTTTTATGATATGATTAAGTGCTCATTAAAGGTTTAAAATGTGATATGGGAGTTAGCACTACATTAGGATTTTTGCTTCATGGGGGTATTGTGAGCATTCTCAAAATTCCAACCTTGAAGGTACTCATAAGTTGTGTTTAGGGTTCTCCTAGAGGTCTGCTGCTTTATCAGGTAACATGCCCACTAGATGCCTTTTCATTGAGAAATGTGTGAATGTGTAGCTAACTTGATGGAAGGCGTTTTTGATAGTTGAGGGGATGGTTGACTTCCCATAAAAGTCTTATGAACCCTCCTTGCCTTAGAGAAAAACTACCATTTTTTTCAACAATTAGAACCCTCATATCACCATACCCTCTAAGCTCTTCAAACATTCAGTCCTTCTGGCTTTTATAGGCCCTCAAGGGAATACCATGTGAAGTACTATATCAGACATCGAGACTTAAAGTTAGACATATCGTTGAGTCTTGTTGTTGTATGGACTAATTTAACTCAGAGTCTGTAATTGAGATGTTATAGACATCGCGTTGAGAGTATCTGTATTAGCTATATATGTTTTTAATTGGAATAGCCAAAGGGGGGATTTGTATGTTTATATATTTAGTTGGCTTGATTCTATTGCCAAATACTTTTTCTATTATAATAGTTTGAGTTGAATTGAAGATTTGAGGATGTAACAATCAACGGAACCTCGCCGAATTTATCGGATGCATCATACATGATTCAGGACCTAAGATAAGTTGGTTATATGTTTTTATTCAAAATATAGGTGGTGGTTGAGTGTTAAAATCGAAATCAAAAGTCTTTTGAGTCAAACTTTATTTTTAGTGTTTTTACCGAGTTTGTTCGATGTTTGAGAAGTCTAATTGGCACAAATTGATGAGGAAACTCTTAAATTATGATTGCACTCCGATCATTAGCATTAGTCGTAGAAATATAAAAATCAATCCGTCTCTGACAGGTCATTTTTCACTTTCTTAATATAGCCAATCTATAAACGTAGAATCGTGAGTTTCAACCCCTCGAGGCCGTCTTTTTGGTCTAAAAGGGCGCTCCCATAGGCTATCATCACAAAGAAGAAAGCAGTTAGCTCTGGACTCCCCTGGAGATACAAACTGTTGTGATGAACGGAATGGCTTTCGTGCTTAACTTTAGGAACCATTGTGCCACTGTTATAAGCAATATTCCCCAAAAAAGAGAGAATATATCTCAAGCCTATTTACCTATAAAAATTCTAGCTATAGAAAAAGATTTTTGTCAACTTTGAAGCCAGCCCTAACTTAGAAATACAGGTAGGGCCAAAAACACAAAGTTGGGAAAAAGAAGTCCAATACTGATCTTAGACCACTTGATTGAAGATTCTTATTATTATGAAAGTGAGCTACTGGTGGTATTTTGTGATTGATAAATAGCTTAATTCCCTCCCTCCGCCAAGCCTGTACAAATTTAGGTTGAATCAAAGTTCGAACAGACTTAAAACGACGAAGAATGAACAAAATAGAGAAAACAGAAAAGCATCGCGAACCGGTACAACTTAGCAATCCTTAGATAAGAGCGTCATTGAATTCCTCAAAATCGAACCGGCCCAATTTTTTCGATGTGTACCTGTGACACCCCGAATCCCGTTCTGAGATTTTCACCTCCGGGACCCGGTTAATCACGGATGCCGTGCGTGACGGCGGGTTTGAAATACAAAAATCATGACTTTTAAAAACTTTTCTCAAATGAAATGGTGATACTGTTTAAAAGCTCATTTTACAAAAACCAAGGCAAGTGGAGTTAGTTCGGGTAATAAACCCAACTGTAACATTTAAATCATTTCTTAAACAAATGGAATCACATTAAACCATACTTAAATCAACTCCACATATATAAAATCATTTATACAAATTTACAGTATAAATCATTTATCAAATCATAGTCCGTTTACAATAAAAAAGAAATCAAATTGATTATACAATATAGTCCATTCCCGAAGAAGGACTAGACGCAGACTGTGGACATCAGAAGCCTCTATACACGTACATCATACCCCATCCGAGATGCTATGCCTGCAAAATTGTTAGAAAACGGGATGAGCCAAACCGGGCTCAGTGGGAACTATATAGGTTTTATATAGAAAATACTTTACTTTAATGTTACAGTTTGAAAACGTGTAATGCAATGCCATGCAAACCCAAGTGCATGCAACCCCACTAGGACTTCTATCATAGCTACCCGGAATCCATCTATCCAACAACCCGATCTCTCCTCTAACCATCCACAAAATAATATACCAAGGAATTTCCACAACTCGAGGAGATGGTTAATCCAAAGTCGCCTCATAACAACTCTAGCATCCTAAGGCTCGATATACTACGGACTATCCACTCTCAAGTATAACTCCACACTCTTCTATGCTATACGTCGCCTACACCATAAGGCGTATCTACAGGCCAAGTATTCATTGTTTTCTCTTTGCTTATAATTCATTATAAACCTTATACTTGGCCACCTAACAAGCTTCGGCCCAAGATCTTTAGCCTAAACCGTTATATTACGTCGTACTCTTATTAGGCTATCTCGTTAACTACGATTTCCATCCAATTATGAGTATATTATATGTATTATGATATGGCTCATCATTCCGTAATCCGTACGCATTCTTATACCCTTACATCATCTCTAAGTTTAATAGTTATTATGTCTTTCAACTTTATATATTAATACATTATGGAAGATTCGATAGTTCTTTACGTGTACCATGTTCTGTTTAGATGTGTCCGCATAAGTCTTTACATCATTTATATCATAACCGAGGCAACACATATATATCAATACGAGACATGATACGATGCAATAACAATCACGGCACAATTACAATCTCACAACAACTCTCGTATCACGTCTCCAGTATAATGCCTCAGTTTCACCCCGCGGTCAGTCCAGGCCCAAAACAGAGAATCCAGCGAGTCCCGAAGGATCCAAGGTTCTTATCCATGTCTCCTCCAAGTGGGGAGTGGTTCAGGGACTTAGTTCTCCAAGTATGTCATTCAGAGATAACCCACGCGACGGTCACTTTCCCGGGGACAACACCCCGAATAGTTAACGAGGAGAACACCACATACAAACCACATCAACACTCTGGAGAAACTACACCAGGCGATACCCTAGTGGGTGATGACCATTAGTAGTCTAACTACTTCCCGGGGACTCACCATTTGGGAAATAGTGGCACACGGGACCTGCTCCGCTTGCCGGGAAAACTCATCTAACCAAGGACACATAGTCTAGTTGGAAGGCAAGATACCTAGAGTGGGCTCTCCTTTGTGGGAAACACAACCACCGGCGGAGTCACCGACTTCATTTTCCCCGTGCACGGTTTAGGGCCTTTTCACCCATGGGCGGCAATAGGCGGCCCTCCTTCGAGTCACGGGGAGCCACCCGGTGCTCGGTATATCATCATATCCAGCCCATACGTGTGATCGCATCAACAGGAATATATCGATTCCGCAT
This sequence comes from Lonicera japonica, assembly GCA_021464415.1. Lineage (NCBI taxonomy): Eukaryota > Viridiplantae > Streptophyta > Magnoliopsida > Dipsacales > Caprifoliaceae > Lonicera > Lonicera japonica. The sequence continues at coordinate 30,469 of JAKCWG010000807.1, read as the reverse complement.
TCAACAACGTATAATCATCAAATCATTCATCACACGTATGGCTAACAACATATATACATAATTACATATTCATCATCATCATCATCATGATTATCATTCATCGTTCATCATTCGTCACATCATCATTATTATAAATCCAATTATCCGGGACTTTATCATTTAATCAATAATCTCATTATACGACCGATTGATTCATTATCAATATTTTACATGTCATTATCAAATTACAACCATAAGCGTTCTATGTAGTTCCCAAGCCTCGTAGCCCACCTAAGCATTAATCATTGTGCTTCTAGTTCAACTAGTGCACACATAATTCTTCCTAGCCACTTACAATTCCAGTTAAGGCATCCTATGCCCCATCGACAATAGATACTACACCACTAGATGGCATCTAAGTCATATCTTTATTATTAATGCCTACCACACGTTGTACAAAGCTCTAAACTCAAGGAATGCTGCGTTTCATTACGCCCTAACGGGTTCTCGGTTCAACACATATGGATAGAGTTCAATACTCCCAAGTATACACGTATACATGCATATCTATTCCATATAATCCATAATCAACCATAAATCAAGCATAAATCCCGAAATCCTCTCTAGTCTAGTTCATTCCCTTAGCTACAGTGAGGATACGGCGTGTAGGTGAGAGAACAAGGCTCACAACATGGTAATAAATGATGATATATGATATCTAAGTGATAATCTATCAATATGCACCATTAATCTAAGGTTCACCTCGCCCAATCCCCATGAGATGCAAACAATATATACTTTTGATGAAAATCCCCAATTTGAGTTCAAAACTCTAATTCAACGAGTAATAATTTGAAAACAAGGGTTTAGTACTAGTGTTCCCACCTTAGAGAAGCAAGACCGAGGAGTTGAGGAAGAGTAGAAGCCATCTCGCCGAAACCCTAGCTCCAACACGAGCTCTAATGGAGAAAGAAGGTGAAGAAGATGATGAATAGGGAAGGAGAAAGCGATTCGGCACTCCAATCTTGTAGGAGGAAGAAGAAGTGGCAAGAATCTCCCTCTCTCTCTCTCTAGAACTCTCTAGAGAGTGGTGGAGGTGTGTGGCTCGAAAATGACGAGTGTTGGGTGATAAATGGGTCAAAAACGGGTTAAAAACGCTCAAAACCGACATTCAGGTGAACCATGATCCCCATGATCGATCATGAACCATTCTGGAACTCTTCTGGAGGACCATGATCTATCATGGCCCTTCCATGATCGATCATGGAAGTCACTGCAACAGCAAATGACTTTCTGAGCCCAAAATGGACCTCGAAACGGCTGAATCTTGACTTGACCCAAACACAAAAGTTATAGAGGGAAAAGAAATGAAGATGTGGCCGAAAATGGAGAGTTGTTTGGATATCGGATGAAGAAGTTATGGCTTCTCAAAGTTGGCCAAAAATCAACGAATTGCGAAAAGTCGAAACACGCGATCTACGCCTCGGTTTCAACCCGAACCACTCGAATAACGAAACGATTACTCCCTCAAACTAAATATACCTAATATGACATACTAGAACTATCCGATCGAGTACGAAGGGCTCGGAACCCAATGCACGCTCTCTGACGGAGATTAAGCCATACCGGCTTAAGAGAAGGTCAACGCGGAAAAAGGGACACGGGGTATTACAGTACCGGTTCGGCTATAAAAATTGGGACACGTATTTTATTTTATTTTATTTTTATCAAAAAATTCATTTTTAAGTGTTTCTTTCCTATTCCAAAAACTACTTTGACATAATACTTTGCTTGAAATATAAGCCACTGTTTACGGTAAAAATTATATGTTTCTAGAGATATTTTTTAAGCAAAAAATATCAAAACATTAGAATCAATTTTTGAAAGTCTTGAGACACAACCTAGATTTTGCTTACATTGCATAAGAGATCCTATTGCTCTCCAAACTTAAGAACTAGGGTTTCAAATGTTCACGGTCCTGTGACATTGTCTTTGGTTGTGATTGGAGACTAGGTGTTCGAAGTGGCTAACTTGCGATAAAGAAAATTGTAGACATGAGGTAAAGGATGTGATCAACTGCTTAGAAGGAGGCGATGGGTAAGCTAGGAAAGGTGAAAAATGCAACGCGAAGCCAGCTGTTGTTGGATTATACATTCAAGGGATTGGTAAGATTGTTGTGTAAATTGTGGGGAAGCAGTTTTTGTAAGCCATTGAGTTTGTAATTCCGTTTTTATCATAGTGAAGCATTGTTGGTTAGTCATGAAGCATTGTTAATTTGTCCTGAGGATTAGTCCTACGCAAGTAGGGATACCTCGTGAGTCGAACCCTTGACCTCAAGACAAGGGTGGAGGTTACCTACCACTGGGCCAACCCTCTCTTCTACCTCGTTACTTCCTTGTGTTGTGAATTACTTTTGTTTGATTGCTTGCTTGATATAAATTTTTAGAAGATAGAACACATGATTTTGATAGTATTAAAATTTGATTAGACCCAGGGTTTTAATTATTTTTATCAAATCTAAAATTGTTTTTGATAAAACCCTAAAATCAACTTAGGTAATACAGTGCCTAATTTTTCTTCAATTGTTATCAAAAGAGGTTTCCTTAATTTGCTAGGATTTGCATCTAGGTTGTCTTGCATCTATTTGTTTGCTTTGTTTTATTTGATTTGTTTTGTTTTTCATGACTACCAAGATTGATTCGTCTAAGTCCATGGTTCATATACTTAATGAGTCTAATTATAATTATTGAAAATTTTGCATAAGTATTTATTTACAATCTTTAGTTGAGTGAATTTAGCAAACTGTCTTTGATGGTTATACTAGACCTACGGTGAATATAGATGGGAACAATGGACGTAAACCCGTAACCTAGTGGACTGCTAAGGAATTTGAAGTAACTAAGCTTAGTTTTCTCAAGGTCTAAATGCAATCATGGTTCTTGTTTCTTAGGAAGAATTTAAAAAGATTTCAAAATGTACTACTTCAAATAGGCCTCGGATATTTTTGACCATAATTTTTGAAAGAACCAAAACTGTAAAAAGTTCCAAAATTCAAAGGCTCGTGACAGATTTTGAAACTATAACGATGAAAGAAGATAAGTCATTTGATACTTTTCATATTCAGCTTAAAGACATAGTGATTTGTCTCTATAACCTTGGCGAAATAATTTTTTAATCCCACAGTACTGTAAAAAAAATCCTATGGTCTTTGAAAATGCAAGGCTCAAAAGAAAAAAGGCAGATCAAGCCATTGCATTTATAGCTAAAGATGAGAACATAGTTGAATCTAATGAATGCTCTCTATCTGATTTTTAAGAAATAGCTAATTTTGCACGTAATTTCAATAAATTCAAGAAGCTAAATCAGAAATCGGATAATCGTGATCACAATTTTGAAAAAATAGGGATAGGAAATTTTGAGAATAAACCCAATCAAGTGAGAATTGCTTCGGGTGTCAAGGTAGAGATTATAAAGCATTTGAATGCCTTACTATGATTAGGAGATTAGTGAAAGAGGTTAGGAAAAAGGAATGCGTGCCACCCATAGTGATGATGAGAAAAATCTGAACACTCTAAAGGAATCTCATGAATATTTAGCTTTATTTTAATAAGAATTATGTAACAATAATGGTGACAATTATGGTAACAATTTTAATAAGAATTATTACCTGTATTTTTGTCAATGAATTATGTAACAATTATGGTGATATATATGGCTATTAGCACCACACGTGAGTACTCAAAACACTCTAAAAAGTCTCTTAAAAATGCATCCAAGTGTCGTCAAAAATGCCTATAAAGGGTCACTAAATATAGTTTTAGAATGCTAAAGTACTAATGTCAATTGCTAATAAATCTTGGAAAAACTTAAATGATAAAAGATTCGTTACACAAGAAAATTAAAGCGCATAAATAGATTAAAAACTTTAGATTATTTTCAGATAAGCATTTGATCTAATCCCAGATAATGTATTTGTGTCTTTCTTGGAATTATTTTCTTGGAATCAAATCCTAACAAATGATATCCTTCATTTGTAAAATATTGTAGATATATTCCCCTAATTTAAGTAATTTACTTGGTATTTAAGCGAAAAATATCATTTAAAGAGATCCGTTCAAGACCAAAAAATAGAAAGAAGGATGAAGAACTTGAATCATAGTTAAAGATCAGTTGAGTCGATCAAGATAAGCTAACTTGGAATAACGAAAGAACATTGTTTTGCATTTAATGAATGAGGTGATTAATTTTGTAATAAATTGAATTCTAAATAAATTCAGGACTGAAATGAAACTGGAAATAAAAATATGTATTATTCATGTCCGTCCACTTTTAGGCAAAAGCAAAACAAATTGTAAACTATAGGGTTTTACGAGTGAATTTTGTAAGACCAATAACCAAAGTGAAATTCAACCAAAATATTAAGAGACGACAAGATAATTTACTCGCACAAGTCTCTAGATCTAGAAAATCTCAAGCTATAAAGTGAGATATTATTAACGATCAAAGTAGATTTGAAAATCCTAAAATCTAATGGCAACTAGATTTCAACCCGTGCAATGCACTAGCGTTGCTTGTTTTTCACTTACAATACTTTTGTGGATCTATTAAATTTTAAAAAGTAGATAACACGTACAACTGCTCATTCTAAACAATGGTACACAATCAAATTACCAAAGATCCAGTATAATCTAACACATATTGTTTTCAGCCACATCAAAATTGCAATACTATCATTAAAATTGAGCTCAATTCCTGTGACGGAGTAATAAAACAATATGATAGCTCGATTGGGTAGATTATCCTTGGCAGTTACAATATATTGTTTTTGGCATGAAAGGAATGCTAGAATTTTTCATCATGAGTATAAGAGTGGTGAGGTTGTAATTAGAGACATTCAACAGTACATTAAAGGTAGGATTCAACGGTACATTGGGTTTTGAAAAGAGTACAAAGTTGCTAATAGAAAAGTAGTTATATGTTTCGACTTGAACATAGATCATAGCCATGTATGAGACAACAAAATAAAATAAAATAATTACCAAAGAGGAAAATAAGAAAAATCGAACCCTTTTATGTGACGAATAGAACGCTCGGTGAAAAATAAATAACATATTAAATGCATAAATTAGTAAGCACATGGTTATTGAAACCACATAATGTTGATGGAACCAATATGTCTTATATGATTTAATAATTAGCATGTAAATGCTACCAAATAGTTGGGTTGCATCCACCCACAACCTATTATACAAAATCAAAGATACAAAAAATAACTAATTATAAATGAAGTTAGAACACATTATAAAAAAACAATATGTATGTACATATGTATGTACATAGCACATGGAATATACTTTATTTTGAACATGCATACAACATATTATTTGATAATGAGATAGCTAGATACTCCCATTAGATCAAGGAACAAATCTAGCTTGCTACATCATTTATTCAATTTAATTATTTTAAACTTATTAGGGGCATATATATATATACATGGCCCCTTCCATACACACGGACACATATAAAATAGAATAACAAGCTTAGCGTTCTTAACATGCATTAAATTAAACAAATAATTTAATGCACGATGTTATTTTTTTTGTTATATAATGGATTTAACATAAGCAGCCCATTAACATATTTTTTTGTCGTGCGAAATTTGACGTGCCAGTACTGCACCATCAGGCATGGGTGCCACATAGCATTTTATTCCTTCAGTACTCAAAGTTGCAGTTCCCCCGGAGCTAAAAATGAGATCAAGGATTACACCAGCGAATGCCCCAATGATAAAAGCTCCGGCAAAGCTGACAAGAAGCCCTACCCCCATCGCAAAATAAGTGGCGCCCTCAACAACATCAGCTAGAGCAACTCTCACGACTGCCTGAACAACATCTCCTAGCATCCCACCACTAATAGATGCTGCGGTGGTTGCAGCATCACGGAATGCTGTTTCAGTTTTATGTTCAGCTGTAAATATGTCCCACACCATTATCCCTGCAGCCAAAAGGAGTACCGCTGCGGCCCCAACTTCTTTTATATCTATCTTAAATATATTACCTCGCCCTGACGCCCTTAAGATTTCATCGTAAACCTGCTCAAAATAATATTATACTAATATCATATATAAATAAAATATACGTATGTGTGTGGTAGGTGTATTTATATAGGTTAATTAAAAACATGCCATTACTTAATTACCTCTATCTTTTGTGCCTCTTCCAAACTTTCGAAACTCCCTTTATAACCAACGTCTGGCATGTACCTGCAAACCAGCCATGCACGTTTGTATATATTGCTTATCGATGGACCGATTGAGAAATATATATATATATTAATAAAACACAAAAAAAAAGGAATGCTAAATTGGTTTATCTACATAAATCTTATTATCTAGTGGCTTATAAGTATCGTAGCACTTTGATAATTTAAAGCAGAATTATGACTACTTATATATCCTATTAAATTTGAAAATATTTATAAGTATATCCGAATTATAGTTGTTTTCATAATGATATCAAAACACTAATTTGTTTCCCTATTAATTAACTATCTTCTATTAATAAATCACAAAGAATATAAACAATTTGGAAAATTTCAAAATTAGTAATATTTAATTTCTAATTTTCTAGAATTGAATTAAATATTTAATTTTTATCCCCAAAAATCCATTTAAATTAGCTTATTTGTCCAATGGAAGAATATTAAATATGAAAAACTGTAAAATTATGATTATTTACTTTCTTAGTTTCAGGAAAATTATGATTATTTAGTAAAATTATTCTTAAAATGTGTCATTAACTTAAAAAATTAGTAATATTTAAAAATTATTATTATTAGTGAACAAAGTAATAATTATCTAAATAGGCTTAGATTGATTACGACAAAAAAAAATTTATTCGTACAAAATTAACATGTTTGACCATCTTGACTGATATGAATATAATATATATATTTCTTATTCAAATAGGGTTAATATATTATATAATTACAACTTGTCGATTTAGTCGGGGCGGGATAACTCATGTTCTAGGCAAATACGGGCTCCACCACCAAAGCCTGGCACAAGTTTTCCTCGGGTTTAAGTTAAATAAATTTAACCCGTTTGGATAAACCAGACCTTATTGTATTAATTTCTCGTAAAATACCTTTATAATATCTTATAACTACAGCAAGCCGGGGCGTTGCGTGGTCGAGCAAGTCAAATTCAGGCTATATATATATATTAAAACAGAGTGTGTTCATTTAAGCGTATCAAGATAAAACAGGGACTGGTTGGGTTGGATTCTTTCTTATTGATTGCTTATATTAAATTTTGCTATAGATAAACAGTGGTCTAAGATTTATGTCTACGTAATGAGTTGGGTTTGGGATAGGTTATTAGGTATGCAATTCATAACAAAAACCAGGTATGGGATGAAGCCAGTAGTGCATTAGGCATTTGCATGTTTAGATGAACTTAAATTAATTGAGACAACTATAGTGTTTATTTTTTATTTAAGGTTTTTATTAGATTAACTTATTTGATCCATCATAGCCGATTTAAAATGTAAATTTTTTTCATCAAGAAAACAACTATAATATCCTATAATTACAATGTCTCGAGTAGTTTGAGGCAGGATTGATCGAGTATGCATATAGTATATAGTAATGGTTGAGGGGCTGGACCTATTAAGTCCAATTCTTTCTAATTAGAGGCTCATGCAATTGAATTTCGTTTCGTATGTATTAGAATCTCACTAATAAGTTGGGTTTGGGATGAGTTCCATAACAAACACCGTGTACAAGTTCGGGTCAAATTCAGGTTGCATAAATTTGACCCATGACTCAATTTAAAATCTCACTTTTCCTTTGAGTACTCCTTTAGTATCTTATAACTACAAAGCTGCGGTGTGAATTGGGGATCCAGTTTCAATTTGGATTTGTAGTATTATACCAATTTTTTTAAAACAAAACAGCACTGGTTGGGATAGGTTTCTTCTAACTGGGTGGTTATATTGGATTTTAGAATTGATAATTAACGGTGAAAGACATATCTTTTATGAGCTGGATTTTTAGGTATTTTGCAAAGAAAACCAAATATGGGTTCAGGTTTGTCATGCCGTAGGCAAGGGCATAGCTAGTATCGATATTCTTTAAAAATTAATGTGTGTATATATATGAGGAAGATTCAAGTTACAGTAGTATAAAACAATTAGTTTTACAGCTTTTCTAGTCCGTAGAATTTATAAAATCAAAGGTAGATCTTGAGCTAGAATTTTAATTGGAATTAAATTTTATTAATTGATAAATGTATTCTTTTATTTTAATATAACATCCACCATTTATTAAGGAAATAATATTTGGTTTTGCTTTCGGAAATTACCGGAATTAATTTTTAATATTTTTTTTATCCATTCTTCCATTTCCATATTCCAACATCTCTCAGTTCATGTTTCCTTTGCCTGGTTAATTTTTAGTGAAAACATGTTCCAACAATAATAAATTTAACTTCGTTCTCTATTTCGCAATGATATTTATCAGTTATATGTTTAATTTGCTTTACAAAAACTATGTGTTTTAATGGTGCCTTTACAGACATACGCTAAATCGTTATAATAATGGTTCAAAGGATGTTTACTTATACTGAGAGTTTGTTGTTATTTCATGTGATTCTAATTTCTACAATTATTTGAATTTTTAAACTGTACGTGTTATCTCGTGTAAATTTCGGATGAATTCGTGCAAAAATTACATGTAATTGTTGGAAATGTTAGTATGATTGACGTATAACATGTGTTTGTAGATGGAGGAGATGAGAAGAGAGAAAACATGTGTTTGGAGATACAGGAGATGAGCAGAGAGAGAGAGTTCGGTCATTAGATATGAGGGATTGCCGGATTGGCCCAGTTGAAGGCAACTTCCACCCTTACCTTGTCAAAAGTTCGACTTATGTGGTAGGAGTGGAGTACATTTTCTTTATTTTGTAGAGATACTTAGACTTCTCTTATTTATTTTTTAAATGATGAGAACAGAAGAAAAAAAAATTCTTAAAAAATCTACCATTAATCTCTAAAAATGTACGATCCAAAAAATGTGTGGCCAACTTGAACCCTTTTATATATATATATATATATATATATATTATATAAAATATACCTTTTGAGTAGTTCATCAAATGTCATTCGACTGGATTTGACCCATCTGGAAAAAGCTGCGGATACGGGATTTTTGTAGTTTTCGAGGCACTTAATCATGACGTCGTTGTACTTGGCAGCCTTGGCAGCAAGCTTTTCAACGTCAGTGGCAACCTCGGAGTCGAGATGGTGAAGTTCAGCAACAAGGGAATCGGTGTGCGTTTGAAGTTTGGTGAGAAAGGAGACTCTGACACTGTAGTTCCTCACTACTTGGAGCGAGACGTTGACGCCGTGCTCGACATAGGAGAACATTTGGTGAGCAATTGGACCCTTACTCACATCCTCTACATACTTGTCGTACAACTCTTCCATATATTTCAGGATATCAAGCACGGCATCATATGTCACCTTGCAATCGTCTAAAAATTTATTGCGTTCGATGGAGGAGTTGAACGGTTGGCTTTTTATTACCTCCGCTTCTCTCCTGTAAATTATTTCCGCAAGATATCGGAGATCTTCTCCTCTCAGAATAACCAAACTATCATAGCTCATTTTCACTTCTTTTCTTTTCTTTTTTTTCTCAAAAGAAGAGTTTGTGTGTAGTAGTTAATTGTCTCAAACCTTATTTATAACAACAACCAGGGGCGTACCTAAAGGGGGTCAAGAGGTGGGTGGGTGGGGTGGGGTGGAATATTTTGAGAATTTGTTTTTTATCTATTTTTGAAATTAATTTATGCATATGTGTGATGTGTATGCTACTCTTGATGTATAAGTTGAAGAGATTTATTTATAATTAATGTTGGTTTAGTGGTTAAGCTTGTGAGTAATTTTTTTTATGAACCATGTTTACAAACTTACAATATCATAACTAGCAAATCTTTTTTTTATTTAATAAATCCATAGAATTTAATTACAAAAACTTTTATGAAAGTAAGATTATTAGTTTTGATAGTAAAATTTGATTCTTGGATAATCAAATATTAATATTAAGATTTTGTTTAAACTTGTTATTTTTCATTTTTTAGTAATTTGAAAATTAAAAATAAATAAATAAATAATATCACCCCTCATTTGAAATCCTAGTCCGCTTGTGAATGTAACTGAAGAGAGGGTGGCGCGTGCAAGGGCATGTGTTCATGTTCGCCAATTGTCTTCTTTTCTTGATTAAAATGAAAAACATTTTAGTTTATTTAATTTTTTTGTTGGACTTTAGCAGAAAAATTATATTAATAAGAATCAGCCACGAAGCAAATATAGATAGACATTTTGAATAAATTAATGGCCACTAGCTAGTAATTATAATTACAACATCTACGTCATTTTAATTAAAATTGATAAGTATTACCAGTGGGTTAGTTTCGAGAATAAGAACATCTTCAATGATAGTACGTGTATAAGATATGGTGTAAATATTATATGTCAATCCATTTTTACAAAAAAATGTTAAGTCTAAAAAAAAAATGTTTTAATACTCCCTCCGTCCCAAATTGCTAGACCCTCTTTCCTTTTTTTGGATGTCCCAAAATAAATGTCTACTTTTTATAAAAGATAAATATATATCTATTTTGTCCTTTTGTACTTTCACTTTTAAAGTAAAAGTTTTGAATAAAGAAAAGGGTAAAAAGAGAAAGTCAATGTAAATTAAGCAAAAAGTGCAATGATGATGTTGAGTCCTTAATAAGTTGAATTTCCGAAAAAGAACCATCAATTTGGGACGGAGAGAGTAATACATTTCTAAATCTTGTGTAAAAATATGCTCCACACAAGAGATCTCAATATTTTATTACGCCTCTCATCATTATCTCCATTATCAACATCAACAACATTATCAGTAAATTGTTGATTAGAAGTTACTTCAGTTGGAGAAGTAAAGTTTTGAGTAGCTAGCAACGGTTGGTATAGGATTAGGGCTGTTTTTATCTCCTTCTTCCATGGAGACGGAATAGACATTTTAACTTAGTTAAAATGGACAAAAATGTAATCAAATTCAATTAGGCAAACTAATTACTTATCCACAAGCTAAAACCACTATCAATAATTTCTAATAAATATTACAATTACTTAACCTACTGGTTTGTTATATTTATTAAAATTAATAATTACTGTGTATGTAACTAACTGTATGTGTATATATCTATATTATAAAACACTGTATTTGACCAAAAACTTTCTCCAAAAAGTATAAAAATCTAGCAGTTAAAAATACACATACTGTGGTGTGCATTAATTCTACACTCTTGGATGAATTTTGTACACATGCACATTAAGATGTCACATCAAAGTTAAAGCACCCACACTAATAATATACAAACAACAAACTCTCACACACTAATAATTTTGTCTATATTAAAAATGCTATAACTTAAAATAAAAAAATTAATATAAAAATATTATTTAAAATCTACTAATCAATAGCAATTAAACAAGATCCATCATGACTATAGAACTATGTAAAAAAAATGAGAAAAATTATTGAGTAATATTTAAGAATTCATACATTATTGGATTATTTTCATATATGGCTGTGAGTTTATTTTGTTAAAAAACTATTTTGTCGAGATCAAAAAATATGAGTAAAAGATTCTTTAAAAAATTAAAAACAAATAGGTCCAATTCAATCTACTTTTTATTTTTCCAGCATGAAAATCTATTGAGCCTATATTTCAGTTGTTCAAAACGTTAGATTAGGCTAGACAATAGACTCAAAATAAACTAATCGATATTCTTTTCATAAAACCATCATGTTTTCTTAAATTAAAACAAATCTTTTTCCAAATAAATGGAAACTAGAAAAATCGCCGCCACGGGGACTGAAATAAAAAACACGGGTTCTCAGAACAGATACTCTACATAATCCACAATGGTTTGAATATCAAATTTATCTTCTACAACCCATGTATTTATGTGTGATTAAATAAGTAAAAATTTGCATGCCCACTTCTACAAATAAAGATCCTAGTATGTTTAATTTTGCAAAAATCCCTATCATTGGAAACATTACAAAACCATTCCATATATGGAAGTGTTTTACAAACATTACCACACCACCTAACATCAATTATTAACTATCACCACCTCTCTATCAAAAAAACCTAGTCGCTTTTACTCTATCTTCCTCAACCTTATTGTACGTCCTCCTCCCATGCAAGCAGGATAGGAGGAACCAATTTTTCCTTGCAGTTTTATATCATGTATAATGAAACATCCAAATTTTAGTGTATTTGGACATTCTGTCCTCCTTCCTATTGGATATAGATCGAGGTGTGTCTCAAGTAGTATAGTTTAGAGTAGAGATAAGCAGATCTACTCCTTTAAGTGGAGATCTAACTCAAAACTATGAAAATTTGTTCTTGCTCATTCGGTGGAATTTCGGCATGTATGAAAACTCTTTTTTGAAGGCTTCTTTAGGTTGTGTTTTTATATATGTTTTGGGATGTACTTTATGAGTATTTATCTTTTTGTCCCCTTGTTTTTTAAGGTTTTTCTTTGTATATATCTTAAGACCAGTTGATTGATGTGGTTTATGTCTTTACGACTTATGTAAACTTTTTGAAGCATGTCTTTAATCTCGTTGTAATGTTGGAAATCTATTATTAATGATATTATATTCTTTTTTAAAAAAGAAGGAAATTATTAATTATACAAAAATAACAGCAATATAATACCAAATAGGCTAGCAATTAACTCAGTTATCTTGATGCCATCAATTCAATAATAACTATATATTTATCTAAGGGCATATCCACATTCTTATGAGGGTGGGCTGTATAAAACGAATACGTCAAAATTTAATTGAACAAGTAAAACTGTCTAGAATATTTTCTCGCACCAATTATTAAAAATAACAAATATTTCATTACTAACCACAAATTTAACTTGAAATAATATTTAAAATTAATCATAAATGCCTCAAGGAAAATTTGAAATTGTGAATTAATAACTCTTTTCCTTTGGCAAATTTGTGGAGATACTGATGGGCTCATAAAGAATAGCTTTAATGTCATCAAAATTTTTGATTGGACTCCTGTATTCGTCGGTGCTATTGCCGTACAAATACTGGCCAATTTGGATCATTTTGAAAAACGCATCTCTTATTGCCCATGGAATCACGCTTTTGTCAGTTTGAACCAGTGACATTCTTAACACTTCTCTCCTACTATTCTCACCATCCTTCTTACTTGCTTCACGGCCTCCTCTTCTGTTATGGCTCCATTTTTGTCTTCCATTAGTAACCAACAACCGTTGATTTTCCTTTGCACTTTGTCCGTCTGTGCAAAAGCATAATTAAACAAATAGAATTAGATTAGTTGTATCTAGCAGCTATTTGAATAAACCAACAGATATAGCATGTATGGTCCAAGTTTTTTAATTGTTTGTGTGTGTTGGGAAGGGGTGGGATGGGGGGGGGGGGGGGGGTGGGGGGGGGGGGTTTTGATATAGTCCAGATTGATGTACTGCTGCTCAAGTGATAGATAATTCCATGTTTTCTTTAATAAGCTGTGAAGTCTAGAAAATTTATCCGGTACTTTATTATATTCAGATTTGCAATAAACACGTGATAGGAATACATAAATTTAACCCACTTCTTAATCCAGCATGTCAAAATAAACTAAGGTCTCGTTTGATTCAGGTATTTTGGTAAGTGGGATTAATAATACCAGTATTAATAGTACTGGACTATTAATTTTGGTATTAATTTAATACCAATACCCTGTTTGATTCATGCAGTATTAATACTGAAATATCTCATGCTGATGTTAATACTATGTTTGATTTTGTAATTTGTATACGGGATTATATTTTGGACTAACAAAAAAAAAAAAAATTAAAAAAATTTAGAAAATAAAAAATTTTAATTTTTTTTTTCAAAAATAAAAAAAATATTTACAAAAAAAAATTAAAATAATAATAATGTAGTAGTAGTAGTGGCATTTTTGAAAATATTATAGTAGTAATGACATTTTTGAAAATATATGGTTCATTTTTCTTAATCCTGGATGAACAATACCACCTCCCTCCTAGTACTAAATTATACCACAAAGAGTGGTATTAAGTTAATACCGGTATTAGTAATCCCAACACATTTGTGCGAATCAAACAAAGGATTATAAAAAAAGTGGTATTAACAATCTCATCCCACTTTTTAATACCCGAATCAAACGAGGCCTAAATGCCTAGACTATGGGCTGCGTTTGACTTGCAAGATAAAAGGGTTAAATATGATAACTTTATCATATCCTGTGTTTGATATTTGTCGGGATTGGATAACGAATTATTTATCTCACTAAAGCATCTTATCCCGCTGAGAAAAGGATTAGCGAATTTCACCTGAGAGGTGGGATTATTGTTTCATCCTACCCAGATGGGATTAAATAATCCTAGTTGATTGTCTAATCTAGATCGTCAAATACACATTAACTTTAGTATATTTTTGGATTGTAATTTTCTATCGTATCATGTAAAATTAAGTTTGCATTTCATATTTTTTTAGCATATTACTATTTTTATGTGTTCAATTGATAGTGCTTTTGAGTTGTTTTAACATGTTACAAGTGTAAACCTATTTATTATACTACAAAGATTTAACATTTTTATAACATTTATAAACAATCATAAGATTCATAAAAAAAAATGTCCCTTAAAAAAGGTCATGAATATTGACATTTCCTCTTTATTCTATTTTTTTTTTATTTTTTTTGTATGAGGGACATTTTTTTTATGACATTCAACCTCAAGACAGTTAGCAAAAGTCACAAAATGGTCAAATTCTTGTAGTGTGATAAAAAAAAATACATGATAATATTTCTGGGCTATGCAAAGCCAAGGTTGCAATCCTTATTTTCTTACAACATTAATATAATTTTTTAAATTTTTTTATCATTTTTTTAAATGATTTCTTACAACATTAATATGTGTTGTGGTTGATTTGACATTAGTTTATAAATATACTAGTGACACATAAAAATATACTTGTTAATAAATAAAAACAAATGGGCATTAACTATTTTGAATTGCAGAGTTAAATTTGCACAAAACACAATTTTGTGCAAAGTTAAATTCACAAAAAAAAATTCCAATTTTGATCAAAACTCTCATTTTAAGACACAATTGATAAATATGGAGCCTAAACTAAAAATATTAAAAAATATATCCTTATTTCAGAAAAAATATTATTTTATGAATTTTTCTCAAGAAAGATCTCATGGAGGGAGTTTTACCCTTTTCCAGATCATTCCCCCTCCCCCCTCTTCCCCCTCCTCTTGTAGTGTGATAAAAAAAAATACATGATAATATTTTTGGGTTATGCAAAATTAAGGTTGCAATCCTTATTTTCTTACAACATTAATATGTATTGTGGTTGATTTGACATTAGTTTATAAATACACTAGCAACACATAAAAATATACTTGTTAACAAATAAAAACAAATGGGCATTAACTATTTTGGATTGCAAAGTTAAGTTTGCACAAAACACAATTTTGTGCAAAGTTAAATTCACAAAAAAAAAAATACAATTTTGATCAAAACTCTCATTTTAAGACACAATTGATAAACATGGAGCCTAAACTAATAAGCTTAAAAAATATATCATTATTTCAGAAAAATAGTATTTTATGAATTTTTCTCAAGAAAAATCTCATGGAGGGAGTTTTTCCCCTTTTCCAGATTCCACCCCACCCCACTTATTTGTGGTCACTATTGCGTCCAGAGACATTGGAAGAATGAATGTGGAAAACAAAATAAACAAATTGCTCCTTCCTCTCAACTTATAGTTTAATTTTAATTTAAGTATATTTTAAGAGAACAATATCTCAACATAATTAATGGTACAAATTATAACCTATTTCTTAGTGTGATATTTAATACATTAATTATGTATATATTTTAAAAATAATAATAAATAAATAAAACCTACAATTTGAGATTTCTTGAAAAAAGTGAGAATTTTGTTTTTTGGTTCTTCAAATCGCACTTGAAAAGTTAATGAGTTAACGGTAATTTTATTTTATTTTTTTCTCTTCCCATGAGGTATCCCAACAACCGCATTGGTATGAAACTAGTCCCCACTCAGGAAACTAATTGTCCCTTACTACATGTGCTTTCAACATAAATCAAAATCATGAATGCAAGAACGGTTCGCGCAACTGAACCGTAGATTATCACATATGCCACACCTTGTAGTTTAGTCAACTAACTTTGATTCGTTAGCACCATGATGGTAGAAGACATTAAAAAAAATATATGGGTCATTTGGGTTTTAACCCTCGTTTAATTTTCATAATGAAGTTTGGTATTTTCTTAGACTTTAGGCCCCGTTTTGGATGGTAATTTGCAATAATTGAACAAAAATTTATATACCTTATGATTATAACAAATAATGAAAACTAGTATGTTGCAATGCTTTCATTTTTGTCCACATGAAGATTTTATTCAAATACTATTTTTTATTATGATAATTGTATTTTGAACATTTCTTCTAATACTTATATATGCATGCATTTGGAAGGTAAAGGATCTTCTTCACTACGCATAATTGGCTAGGTGGTGGCCACCAAAATGGTTCAACCATTAAGTTTATTGGATCAACATTGTATTTTGAATTATAACAAATAAAACCGACCCAGAGGAGTTTTTATTTGGTTCAATTCAACTTGAGATTATTACAATGTATAAATTGTCATGGATATTTCTTCTTGCTCAAAGATGTAGAGATATTCATGTCAATTTTGAGTTTAAGCCGGTTTACATTATCGTATGTTACATTTTCATCCCAACAGAGAGATGTAATAATGCATAATTAAAGATTTAATGCATTTTCATTTGATAAAATGCGGCATTTTGATTATTTATTTTGCCCATAGGTTTAGAAATTTTCATAATGTTTTGAGATACAATATCAATAACTATTGCATATAATATTCTCGTCCCAAAGGAGAAATATAATAGTGCTAAAAGAATTTTAAGGACCTCTTACGATAATATATATATTGATATTGTTAGAAACATATTTCGCATTCTATCATAAGGTTTAAAGGGCATTCTTATTTTTATTTTTCCGTTATAAATGTTTCCATTAAGTCTCTTTTACGTTATATTGAAACTCCTAGTGGACCTATTTCAAATAGAAGGGAGACCTATTGTTTTGAACTCATAGATTTGGACACGGCATAAAGGTATGATGAGATTTTTTTAATATTTTTTGTCCATTGAAAGCCACTTTACTGAATAAAAGTTTTTACAATAATTAAACTTGAGAAAAAAAAATTAAAAAAATTTCCTCAACTTATTTTATATCTTCGAGATATGAGATTTTAATTTTTCATCCAAAATCAATTTTAAGTTAAAGATTAGTGGGAGACTTTGTCTAAGCTTTATTCTACCATGCAAAGTGAGTTCAATATACTTCTAAATATTTCAAAAGTATAGGGGTAATTAGCAAAAAATGACCACTAAAGTTTGATCTGAATTCCTCGCTCGTCCCTAAAGTTCAATTTTCGGTGGAAGCGTCCTTAAAATTTCTAATTTTTCCTCACTCGTTCAAAACTGGATTCCACGTTAAAAAAATAGATGGAAAACACGCATAATTGTCACGAGCCACTCTTTTAAGAGGCATTTTTGGATGTTTCAACCCAAATTAGAAACTTTAAGGATGCTTTGACCGAAATTAGAAATTTTAAAAATACTTCAACCGAAAATTAAACTTTAGGTACGAGAGAGGTTTTTTGTCAAACTTTAGGAGTCATTTTTACTAATTACCTAAAGTATAGTCTTACTATTTTGGAAAATTAATTTATACGGAGACAAGAATATGATTGATTACGTTAAAGGCACACTACTAGTCAAGGGTTAATTTGCGTTTGAGTATTCAATAAATTATATTTCTAACATGGGCTAAGGTTAGTGGGAGGTTTGTACGTCCAATATTTTTTTTGGATATTACAATCATAAAGTTATTTTTGTATAATATGGTTTTTCGTTATAGCTCATAATGTTTTAGGCATCCGTTGCATATATTTTTCAAAATTTCATTCATCATATATGGATATTACCTGAGTATATATGTTTTGTGTCTAAAGGTAATTAAAGACGCATGGTTAAACGACATAAGTTGGTCTTGTTGAAGATACTAAGGGATTCAAGTTCTTGAATTATTTAAGAATTTTGTGAAAAACCATAAAGTTGGACATAATATGGGTATGGTGTAAATTATAACATTACGGTTTCCATAAATCCCGTTTGTTTGTTATACATATCATGTGGGTAGTTTTTGCTAATGTTTGTGATCATAGAGGTACTATTAAAGTTAGTTGAACATGATTCTCTATAATTACATATAGTAGTAGTATTTAAGATTCTATAGACTTTGTTGTTGGATGATTAATTTAACATTGGGTTTATGTGTGAAATAATTATGTGTTATAGACTGTCATATGGTTTAACCCATTTTAAAAATAATCAACTAAAGTTTAAGTTATTTGGTCATAAATGTAGTTAATGGGTACGGGCCTTTAATGTGTAGAGATCGATAGACTTAAGGGTAATTTTTATTTTTACGATGGGCTAAACTAAAAATATAGAAGAGATAGTAGGGTTTACTATACATTGTGGCTATGGTTTCCAAATCGCACGTATATGCTCTGTCCGTGCTGAGCTCCCATCATCACAGAGTGTATACAGAAAACTTAAAGGATTATTTAAAGAAATGTGTTGATCTGGAAGACTAATTAGTCGGCTACAAATCACATGTACGGTATGGATTTTAGTACGCTTCTGCACGTTATTGTTTCAATTCATGGTGACATGACATGAATGATCCTGTGATTTATAGTTATTTAGATCTAGCTAGATCTAACATTTCTTTCTTTCTTCAAAAAAATATAGTTTTTAAATTACCTCCTTGATGCCTTGACAATCGTTAAGAAGACGTATAAAAAGACCCCCGTGCTTGTAAAGAGATTGAAATTCTGGAGTTGACATGGTATCTTGTGAAAATTCCACACCAAGAAAATAGAAGCAAATGCAATAAAGTCCAACGCCAACAGTCGCTCTCCCATTTTTGACATATTCATCCATGCTTGGCGTTGCCTTCTCCCTCCACCACTCCACCTCTTTCATCATACACTTGATAAATTCAACCCACTGCATCCATGCACATTAACCAATATTAACTATACTAGCGTAAGGGCATACTCTACGTGTGTAAAATATATTTTGTTAACGTTTGTTAAACAGATCATCTAAAAGAAGAAAAAGGTTTGCTCGAAATTCATTCTATGCACGTGTTCATAGATATATAACCCAACTCGTAATTAACATTTGTTAGCACGCGACATTGATTTTCAGTGCCTGATAAATATTTAAGAAAATGAAAAAAGTAAGTAGTATTCATACTAGTTCAATTAGCTCATGTTTAATGCATCGACCCTGTGTAATGAATCCCCTGGACGCAAAATAATCCACTGATTTTTGAACTATGGAAAATAAGATCTCAACTCTTTCGGAGGAATAACCAACAGCTGAATGATCATCCCATCTGTGTATACACAAACGTATGAGTAGTTAATGAGTGAGTACTGACGCAAGTCTAAGTTTGAGAAAAAGGATCAAATTTAGTGATGAAAGAGTGAAACACAAAGGGAAAATGGATACTTACTTTTCAACCAATTCGAGAATATTGAGTAATTCTCTCTAGAAACCATCGTCGTCAAACAGATCATCCAAAAGGGTTCCGCACACCAATGTGGGGTCCATAACTCATACATCGGTTTCTTCAGGTAAAAAGTAAACAGCGGCAATTTGGAAGAAAGAGACTTTAAATACAAATGAAATCAGGCTCTCCTTCAGCTCTATTTTTTTACCCCTGCGCAGCATGCTTGGATAAGATACATAACTTTGTTCGGGGGAGGGGCTATAATTATGTAAATCTTATAACTTTGTCACTTTAGGGGCTAGAATTTATGTAAATCTTATAAATCTTGTCACTTTTTACAGATTAAAGTAGAAATTTAATACTAATATTAGTTTTACGTAAGATTGGGGAGGCGAGATTAACACTAAAAGTATTTTTTATAATTAAATAGGGGCAACCTTAATTAATATGCATATATTTTTTTATTTTGTAGAAGTAACACTAGGGGGGAAATTGAAATTTTAAAAAAATTATGGGGCAATTGCGCCACTTTATTGATTGCACTTTTGCCCTTGATTTTGTTGATTATATAATATAGTAGATATGATGCTATGGCACTAGTGACTAAACCGTGTCAACTTTTTATTGTGGAACCCTATATACCAAAAAATTCGTCCCAAACTTTACTTGTTAGGGAGATTTTAAATCGTTGGATATCTAAAGCAAAATTCAATATAGTAGGCTATTATAAAAAACAACTGAAGCAAACCATTGCATGGTTTTAAATCTAAATCAGTATCACTTCTATATTCATAAGCTCGAATTCGATCTACCTAACCGCCCTCCTCCCACCTGTACATGTTATAATTTATGATATTGTAAAAGTATTTAAAGAAAAAAATTATATTGCAATGTCAGGTCAAATGGGTTAAATTTAAGTAGACTTTAACTTGATCCGAACTTGTATCGGATTTTGTTGTGAAACCCCATATCTCTTAAAAAAGTTAGTCCCAAACCCGACTAATTTGCAAATTGCTTATCCATAGGTTTTATTTTTATGAAAATGTAATATATATGAGCTATCGATTTGAAAAAAACCCTGACACAATTGATGCAGGTTTTGTATTGAGAAACTTATAAACCCCGCACATTTTATTATATGCATAATCCGAACTCGATCTATTCTGCCCCAACCCACTCGACATTTGTGATGATACGATATATAGGGTTATTAAATCAAAAGGTTTATATTTCAATTCGGGTCAAGTCAAATGGATTAAAATAAGTTTATACAAGGAAATAAACATTACAGTTCCTCAAAATAAATTTAAGTCCTTCTAAATAAGAACTGGAAAATTAATTTTGGTAGGTTTTATATTGTAATTTTTAAGTTATTGACAACTATTTTTTAGTAATAAAAACTAATTCATGAAAAGATTTTTGATCTAAGTTGAAGGATGCGGTGAGATGTGTTCTTGTTGTTTTGTTTATTCCATGAAAAAAAATTCTTTGGATACTGCGAAGAAAAATTCCCACAAAAAAATGAAAGAGGATGGGGGACATCTACTCATGAAAATATGCATGAGATGAAGAGGATCGTCTCACCACATCCCTCAACTTATTTGGAGTTGGCTCCTCTCCATTACCCTTTCCCCCAATTTTCATCAATGCCCTCCATTTCGATGGTTTTAATCGGATGAAATTTTTCATGAAACTTGGTGATTTCTATACTTGTTCAATCGTCTCACAAAAATTTCAACAAAAAACATGGAAGTTGGTGTAATAAAATTTGATATATATATATTCATTATTATCCATTGAAATTTTAGATGATCATAGCACCCCTTCTAAATTGAATCTTTTGATGAAATTTTGTGAAAATGATCTACTAATTATAAAGATCATCTCCATTAAATTTTAAGAAGAAATTCATCCGTTTAGCTCTCAAAATGGAGGGGATTGGGGGAAAGGAGTAATGGAAAGGAGCCGAGTCCAACTTGGAGTTTCCAACTTTTCAAACAAATCAATTGTTTTGCTACCATTTTTCATCTTGTTATCAAATGATCCCTAAATGTAAATATCCCTAATTTACAATTGTTGATGCATAAATTTCGATTCCAACATGTTGTAATTATATGATATTATAATGGTATTTAATAAAAAAATATTATATTCAAGTCGAATCAAATGGTATAAATTTTTGTGAAACCGAACTTGACACGATTGAACTTGTGTCTTGTTCTTATTATAGAACCCACACTTGCATCGGTCTTAAAAAATCACGTCCCAAATCAGACTCATTTTCGAGATTTTAGTTCATAGGATATTTAGTGTATGAGTTGCTAATTAGAAATAATCTGATAAAATTGGCTGCAGGTTTTGTTTGAAAAACTTGTACCCCACCTTTTGCTATACACATAAGCCCCAACTCTATCCCAACTGGCCACTTGAAGTACTATAAATAAAAAGAAATACTATATTCAAGTTGCATTGTGTCAGGTTGAGACCACACAAACGGGTTAATTAATGTAATAAGTTATAAATAAGAATTGAAGAGTATAGCTCTACTAATTAATCTAAGTCTATCTACAAAAGAGGTGAATTTATTTGCTTTGGTACGTTTTATATTATAGTTTTTAATTTAGTAAAACATATTTTATTAATTAAAAACTAATTGATGAAATGAATTTTTCTAATAATAGTAATATTTTTTATTTTTTTTAAAGCTGATTGAACAATTTTTTTTTGTCCGGGACACTAAGAAATTTAAATTTACAAATTGCTGACCATGTGATTCATATTTAATACTCTTCCATCATTAAATAAAAATATATATTAAAAATCTATATGACATACTAGTATACGATTAATTAATATAGAAACAAATTAGATTTGAATATTTTTGAGGGATTTTTTAAAATGATGCTTCTCTGAAAAAGTTTTCTGCAAAAAAATTAAGGAATAATATTTTGTAAATCAAGGGCCAATATTTGACCAAAATCCAAAAGGAGTGCAATATTAATTTTGCAGTAAATTTTCAAATTGTAATATTTTATATATCGTGCAAATTAAGTTTGCATGGCATGTTTTTTAGCAGATTGCTCTATCTAAGTGTTTAATTTACAATACTTTAAAGTTATTTCAACAAGTTACATTTTAAAACCATTTATTAACAAAACACTCATGCTAATATTTTTGGGTTATGCAAAGTTAAGTTTGCAACCCTTGTTTTTTAACACATTACTATGTATTGAGGTTTATTTGTATTACTTTAGAGTTTACTTGAGTGACACATTCAATATACTTGTTTGAAAAAATAAACACATCATGCAAAAAAAAAATTTGCATTAAATTTTCTGAATTGCAAAGTTAGGTTTGCATAAAACACAGTTTTGGTCAAAGTCCTTATTTTAAAACACAATTGATAAATAAGTGCTTTTTCATAAACATATTTGAAAAAACCTTTATTCAAATTATATATATATATATTCCTAATTTTTTTACGAAAAATATTATCAAACAAGATCTTTTTATCCCATTTCCAGTTTAACTATATATGTACCCATAATTATGATTTCCATTTTTAGAATTCTCTAACATCTATAAGCCGTTAGATTAAAAGATAAACAACTTAACACAAATCCTAACTACCACTTGAAAAGATAAACAAAATTTTGATGATTTATTAATAGCTATACGTACGTGCGAGTTATGGCCAAAAAAAAAAGTTCATAAAATTAATGGTGGTACGTACTTTACATGCTGATC
This sequence comes from Lonicera japonica, assembly GCA_021464415.1. Taxonomy (NCBI): domain Eukaryota; kingdom Viridiplantae; phylum Streptophyta; class Magnoliopsida; order Dipsacales; family Caprifoliaceae; genus Lonicera; species Lonicera japonica. The sequence continues at coordinate 6,976 of JAKCWG010000807.1, read as the reverse complement.
AAGTTCTTCTTGAAGTATGGCTAGGCACTTGTTATAATCTTGTATTGATAATTCAAGGATGTCCATGTTATCAATGTTGGAACACCTGAATTGACAAAATCACACAATCAGATGTTTAGCGGTGTTGACAGATTTATGCACCACAACTTTACAAATTAAACAGGAAACTATTAGAAAAGCATAAAACAAGTGGGTAATTTGCAAAAATGATCCCTGAAGTTTGACCAATGTCCCTTGCTCGTCCCTAAAGTTTCTAATTTGTCCCTCACTCGTCCAAAACTGGATGCCCTGTTAAAAACTTGGATGGAAAAGACACGTTGATGGACGAGCAAGGGACAAATTTCAAACTTCAGGGGTTATTTTATAAGGTTTTCCGTCCAGTTTTTAATGGAGCATACAGTTCTGGATCAGCGAGGGACAAATTAGAAACTTTAGGATGCTTCAACCGAAAATTAAACTTTAGGGTGAGCAAGGGGGTGGGACATTGGCCAAGATCAGGGGTCATTTTGCTAATTACCTTTGATAAGTAGATGAACAAAGTAGGGATTTAAAACATAACAGTTATTGTTTCTCATAAACTCGCGTAGGAAGTAAAATTCACAAAAAAATTACGATAAATAGCGAATTATATTGCACTTAGAAAAAATAAATTCCTGTAAGATGTTTTGTGCATTCGAAAACGATTTGGATCGTATAGTTCAATTCGTCTCTTGTGTGCAAGCCGGCCTACACTGTTTATTGAATAATCTATAGCATAATTCACCTGAGTTGCCAAGTAGTTATGCTTAATTATCTAGGAAATTAATAAATAAACAGACGTCGCAAGTAGTAAGTACCTGGCCAATTAAAGGTGTTACTAAATGAATATATTAGTTGTAAGACTATTTTATGTACTCTTTGAGTAATTGATCATCACAAAACTCTTGATTCTTTATTCAATAGCTGGCGCTTTAGAAAATTGTTTGTCCATTCTTTATATTTTCAAGAATTGGTTCTTCTCTAGTGTTGTGACTTCTGAAGCCTTGTACAACTCGATAATTGTATTTGTGTTTGCAATTTCTGGGCTTGATGTTTTGAAGAAATGCTCTTGATCATTGTATTCTTCCAATGCATCTGCGCCACGTGAACAAGCTAATATATTTTCACAATTGCATAAAAAAGTTTTATCTTGACATTATTGCGCTAAAGTCAGGGCGGATCCCTAACATGTGCCAAAAGGCCAGGCCAGTTCTATAGCTTCATCTAAATTCTTCAGAAAAAGTACATAAATGCACATATATTTACAGTACAAATGAATTTGTCATGGTTCATGTCAGTGGCATTATCCTCGGAGACTTATATAGCTGCAATGAGCATGTGAAGCGTGAACTTCATTACACGATTTGTCACAGAAATAACGATTGTGACAACTCCGAGCCTTGCATAATCACTACGAGAAACAAGGCTTTTACGGCATTTAATTTGCTGCACTTAAATAAATGCCGAGAAAAAAGTTTTTCCGGCACTTTTGAACAAAATGCAGAGAATTTACGGCATTTTGTACAAAATACAATTAAATAATGGCATTTCATAACAAATGCCGATAATTTGTGGCACTCTCCAATAAGTGCCGACAATATTAATATTTTTTTCGGCATTTTGTACAAAATGCCGAGAATTTATGGTATTTCAAAACAAATGTCGCAAGTTTACAGTGCTCTTCAATAAGTGTGAACAATTATAAATCTTTTTTGATATTTTGTACAAAAGTTTGGAGTTTGTGCCATTCTATACAAGATCTAGTAAATTCTCAATATTTTTTAACAAATGTTAGCAATGTTAAAGTGTGTTAAACCAATATTTTATTATATATGTGTGTATATCTTTGCACACCTTATGCGTCAGTTGTGTCGAAAAAGAAATATAGTTCAAAATTTAATAATCTTGTTTATTTAAATCAAAATTTTAATTATATGTATTTGAATAAAAATAAGTATAAATAATATACACAAATAAAAAAATTGTCATCAATTGAAATAATTAAAAAAATCTAAAAAACTTAATCAACGAAGAACTTTATGTAAATTTCAGTATCTCTTTTTATGTAATGGTACCAATGGTTCATATTTCTATGTGCATGTATATTGTGTGTATATATAGAATAAGTTATTAAAGAAGAATTTACAATTTAGTAACAATTAAGTATTTTGGCGCAGCGTTAATGAGTTGAGATAAAGAATGCGTATGGTGAAACTTGGTGTAAGTCATGAGTTCGAGTCTCGCTAGAGACAAAACTTGTGGAATTTATTATTTTTGTTATTGTAGATTTTTCGGCATTTAATATAAATGCCGCAAAAGAAGTTTTGTCGGCGCTTTACACAAGTTTCAATATAAATGCCTCTAATGTTCCCGGCATTTGTAAAAATGCGAAATCTTTTACGACATTGGCTTTTAAGGTACTTAAACAAATATCGAGAAAAATGCCGTAAAAAGTTTTAGCGGCATTTATACTACTTATAACGGCATTATACTAATGCCGAGAAAAGCCATTTTTTTGTAGTGAATAGAGTATCATTTTCGATTTATGACTACTTTATATCTGAAATCCAACATTGCTAATCATGTTTTTTTTTAAGAACGTTAGGCCTTAATAAACGGGCGTGGCGGAAAATATCATATAAAGAAAATTGGATTTGTTATTCTCATACATGTCTTGATTTGTAAAAATAAATTAACACTAGCTAGGTCCTAGAACTCTTGATTTAAGTAGGACACATTAAAAATTTCTAAAGACGCCTCCGGTTGAAACCACAAAATAAACCATTTTTTTTTCAATATACTTGATTCTTAGCATCCGTAATGCATGTGCATGCTCTCTTTTCATGTATATATCAAAATATCGAAATGAAAATAATTTATTTTTTAAAACTATGCTGAACTAGCCAAGTGGCATTGTTCCTTCTATTTTGACCTAGAAACCATCACATGTTTTTTTTTAGGGAAACACCATTATTCAGTCTCATAACAAACAATTTTCATTATTAACGTACTTGATGCAACTTCATATCCATGCATCTTTAGCAGCCGAAATGCAAGCGCACAACATGGATCCAGAAAAATCTCTTCATTCCTTTGTTGCCAACACCTGTTCATCAATAAAAAATTAAGAAATTGGTTACTAATATTTGATCTTAACACTACTTCTAATTTGGAGATACGTATATACCTGTGTGTTTCATCAAGAACGATCTTTATCTCACATTTAAAGTATCGAGCTATTCCCAAACTCTCGAGTGTATCAATCAAGCAAAGACGAGCGTATTTATCATAAGGATACATGGTAGGGACTGAAATTTAAAAAAATAAAAACTTTAGTCAGTATAATTTTATAGTATGAGTCCTAATCAGGGGCGAAGCTGTGTGGGGGCAAGTGCCCCTGCTTGGTTTGGGGATTTTTTTTGGAAAAAAATAAAAATTTTAGGGACTTATATGCATAAAAAATAAACTGGAAGGGACCTAATTGTAAGCTACATAAACTTAAGGAACATTTTGTAAATAGTAAACCTAATTAATTAAAGAGGAACTGCTGCTGCCAGACTCATTTCTGTTCTTCCAGCTGCCGCTGCCCCCATTCACAATTTCTTCATTCACCTCTCCAATCTCTCTTATCTACATCATTTCTTCACCACCACCATGCCACCTCCGCGCCACGTCACCATTACAGCCCATTTGCGCTCCACCACTTCTCCATTTTATAGGTATATATTTTTCAAAATTTTTTAAAAATTAGGGATTATTTTATTTCTTGAATACTTGTATAATATTAGTGGCCCTTCTTTATTAATTGTATAATATTAAGTGTATATCTTTCTTATCATAATTGTTCGCTTTTGTTATTTAAGTTGTATGAACTTTTATTATTAATACTATTATGTTTGCATTCAAATTTTATGGCTTTAATTATGATTTAGTGTGTTTTGATTTTCGACCAAATTTCAGCCCCCATATATTGGTCAATTTCCTAGCTTCGCCACTGATCCTAGTGCATCTTGTTGATGACATTTTATTGTATAAGGTCTCAAAATTCAAACTCTGAAAATCCCTCCCTCCGCGATCTATTTGTGAACCATATATGTAGTGGAAAATATAACATTCAGTATGTATTATATAATATTTCAATATATATAATATAAACAAAAATATTATTTATATATATATATATATGTATTACAATATGGAAAGTTAGAATCTATCCACGTGATCTAGAAGTTTGATTGAATGTAAAAGTAATTTGGTTAAGTGTTGAATACACAGATCTAGCTCACAGCCTTACTGCTGCACGTCGTAGGACAGGTTGGCATCAAAACAATAGAGAAAGGAGTTAATAATTCCATTTTAATATATCGTTGCAAAGAATCTTAATTAGTATTATGTAACACATGGGTTTTCATTCAAACTGGCTAGTTGAAGTATAAATAACTCTCCCCATTAAATCCTCAACGTACTCATTAGGTTGGGGTCACATATAAATAATATCGGCTTTTGCTAGCCCGCTCTGGTATCATATGTAATCACCATGGTTCTATCCTAAAATAGCTAGTACATGCAAGTTGTAATTTTGACTCATTCACCCCATATATATGAAGGACCTTCCCATTACACAACCAATGTGGGATACTTTGGTCGTTACAAACTCCACTACTAAATCTCGGATGTCCTCATCAGGATGGGATCACACACAAACAATTTCATTAGCTCTTGGTTGCAACATCCAGAGATCCCGACTCGCTATCAACAGCAAAAATATAGTTCACAGTATCAGCACATGCAATTACATGGTAGTGGTTTTGGGTCCACTCTTATACCATATATAACCACTGAGGTTATTCACCAAAATGACTAGCCCAAGTTGAAATCTAGGGTCATTGCATCCACCCACATATATAATAAGTACCTTCATATTACACATTTTATGTGGTATATTTTGAGTTGTTACAATCTCTCCAACCTCTACCAAATAAAATCCTTGACAAGGACATAAAGGCGAGGTCACATGCAAATAATCTTGAATCTTACTAACGTACCGCATCCAACGATTCAACTCACCACAAGCCAAACAAACATAGTCCACAAATTCACACATAACATGGTAGTAGTCATAGGTACACTATGTAAATATATATATATATCGACCCAAGTTCTCACCCAAAATGGTTGACCCAAGTTGAAATTTAGGATCTCTTCAACCTGGGGCAGAGGAAAATGAATTTGAATTTTTTTTATATAGTTGGTGTGATATTATATATTTTATATAGGGACCTATGGGTAAACTTTAAAACTATGAAAGTGATTCATAAGATATTCAGAACTTCCATGTCTGACCTGTAACTATATTTAAATAAGGAAAAGAAAAAGAGTTATTTGAGGTTTGCCCCCATAAATTAAAGGAAACTGATCTTGATCCCTAAAATTCACATATTTTTTGGTTTTGACCTCTCATACTTGGATATTTTCCATCCATGAACTAATTTTGACGTTTAAACAATTAGAATATCTAAAATACTCTTTTTTAAACTAAAAAAACACATATATGGATTATATCTCAAAAATAAATCAAATTTTCTCTCATCCTACTTATTCTCTCCAAGTTGAATTCACTATGAATCATTTGGGAGGCAATCATTATTCTCTATTAATTCGATGTACGCTTTCTATTGTTTTTACACTTAAGTTGGAACTATTCATTATTTTTGCCAAAAAACACTTAAAATGGTAAATATTTGACTTTGCTCTTGTACATTTGAACTGGTGACTGAAAATGAATTTAATTATTGAATCCAACTTATCAAGTCTAACAGGCAAGAAGTAGGTTTTATAACCTCCACAATAATTGTAGAGAAATATTGGTATTTTCTAGGATATCTTATGAGTTGTCAGAGAAAATTTATAGCTTTTAGAAGAAAAAGCTATAAAATTATATGAAAAAAATTTGAATTAGTAAAAAAAAAAATCTCTTCTCATTGAGAAAGACATATTCAAAAAAATTGAAATTGAGGTATCTTTCAATGTTTCAAGATATCATGGCTCGAAGAGGACTTTTGTAATTTGTGTTTTTTTTAGCCATCCCTAATTAAAAATATATATTTAGTGTTTATCAAGATCGCTAAGTTGAAATCCTACCTCGCCACTGGCTGATATTATTTAAGGCCTTTCTACCTTGCTGTCTTCCATTCCTGTATTCTCTCAACGCTCAAATATTACTTCCTGTTTAGGCAACTTATTTGGCGGATTTGTTTAATGTGCATTTCACTGCCTGCTTTCTTCTTACTTGCATGATTATTGCTTGTGTTCCTTGTTTTTTTTTGACTTTATTTGCTTGCTCTAATAGTGTGAAAACTTGCTATCTACTTTGACCATTGCTTGCATTTGATGAAACCATATATATACCAGGCGTTCCCATTACCCTTCGATTAATAGATGTTTTGGGTCGAACAATAGACACTCGAAAAAAGTATTAGAATTATTAATGGAGGGACTTAATACAAGGGGATACGTTAAATGGGTAGACTAAATTGCTGCTCTAATGAAACAAACGAAATACTTAGATTCCACTCCATCATCATAAATGCATATGCATGAGATGAAAATTATAAAGAAAGGCTAAAAGTAAACCTAAATAAAATACCAAGGAAATGGACGACTTGAAGAGTAGGGACTCCAATAAATTCAGGAACACAGCAATTTCACAATGACCTTAAACTTTAGAACAGTAGTATTAATGTCAGGCCAGACCAAATTTACTGGAAAATGGTTCAGATTAGTGCAAACTAAAATTCCTCCGTTTTAAAATGGCTTAAATATGTACCATTTGAGCAGCTATATGAAAAATGTAAGGCCAGAAATTAAAACAGAAGATTCCTATTTTAAAGTCAGATGTTAAATGAGAAGAAAAAGGTATTTAGAAAATATTACCAGCCTTCCATATACATTCAAAACG